>JBAMBL010001017.1:0-55419 GCA_037043405.1 Drosophila subquinaria | reverse complement strand
TTAATTTTGATGTTTTACCTTTTTTTATTAGCGTAGATAAGCAGCTAAAGTGAATATTTGTGTAATGGAAATTAGTTGCTTTTAAGATCCTTAACAACAGTTCTCTATCGCATATGTAAATATATCATTCATAAATTGACTAAACTTTGCACAACACAATAATTACATTCAAATATAACTGTGCCGCTGAATTATAGCTTGAAATTGGTATGGAAGAGTCGTATATCATATACATACAGTTCCGAGTTCCCTTCAATTATTTCTTCAACATTTGCCACACACACCAATTACAGTAATCGAGTAACAGACTATATATATGTGTGTGTGTGTGTGGCATTTTATGGCCTGTTTTACGGAAATGAACAGAGCGCGCCAGAAACATGCGTTTAATTAGAGTTTTTACATGTCATTGATTTCCCACAAAAAATCCAACACAAATAATCAAAATATATATTATGCCACTCCCCTTGCCATACGCCCCCTCCATTCAGTAGGCAGCACGCTCAGCAAATAGCCTAAAGCCGTGGCAAGCCACGCATAGCTGAAATTTTTATGTGCAATTTGATTTGTGTGCCGCACTTTTTTTCGTTGTTGTTTTAGTTTATTATGTAATGAATATTTGCAAAGGCATTTGCCAGGCGTCTTGTGTCCCTTTCCACTTGTTTGTGTGTGTGTGTGTGTGCGTGGAGAGGCGGAGGCGTAGGCGTGGCACATAGCTGAGAGCAGAGAACTTGGGATGTACATAGATTTAATTTGCGTATGAAAAATTCCTTTGGCCCTTCTCTCCCTCTCTCTATCTCTCTCTCTCTCTCTCTCTCTCTCTCTCTCTCTCTCTCTCTCTCTTTTTCTCTTTTGCAAGAGGAAAAACAATTCCCCAAACGAGTTGGGGCAAGTTGTGTTGAGTCCTTGCCTCCATTTGCTGCTGTTCGTTTTCCGTTTTCTGTGCAGTTGTTTAGAGGATATGCATAAGAATGCCTTGCATTTCCGTTTCAGTTGTTGTTGTTGCTGTGATTTCCTATTTGCTGTGCAGCTCCTTTGTGTGTGTGTGTTTGTGTGTGGCAAGTAGCATTGCGCTGCGAGTTGATTTTATGCTTTGAGCAAAGTTTCGTTGCATATTTTAAGGCTGCTATGCCCCAACTACGATAGAAACTCGGCAACTACTACGTAAAACAATCAACTGCGATTTGTTGTAGAGCAATTGCAAAATTATGCAGAACACCACACAGCACCACGAACCGAACTCCCAAGCATATTTCTTTCTCTCGTGCACGCCAGGCGTTTGTCAGTGAGCTGCCAGACAGACAGACAGACAAACACTTGGGCATTTGAAATAATTTGATGTTTTTCATATTTATTAAATTCAACCCAGACAAACAAAGGCAATAGACAAAGTGCCGGCAAATCAATTACACCTACCACTCAACAGTCCAACACTTGCATTTGAGGGTAGTTTGATAAGTTATTGGTCTAAATGGGAAAAGTCAATCAGGGGTGCCACAGAAATCACAAATTTAAGTGAAGTTCATACAAACTTAAGTGAAATTCCTACAAACTTAAGTGAAATTCAAGCGAAAACAATTTCTGTGGCACCCCTTGATATTTTAATGACAGTTAAACTATTTTTTTTTTAAATAATTTTCCATTTGGGCAGTTTAAATTATCAGAGGATCTTTTGCTTTGCAACAATTAAAATTGGTATTGCTATTTTTGCTCAGATAATGACTTCAATTGAACGAAATCACTTTTGCCAAAATATTATTTAAAATGGCCAGGTGCATTCAGTGCAGAAGAATTTAGAATAGAACTCGTCGGTCGACTTGGGGTTTTAAAAAAAGTGTCTGATATTTAAATTTTTTATAATTTAACTGCGTGAAACTTAACCAACAGTTGTTGGATTATGCTCAATAAGAGATATAAAATTTAGTAAAATATGCTTCGTTTTCCTACCAAGTCCAATGACTTTTCAGTCGACCCTCGTGCAAATAGCACACCCCTCGTTGAGGTGCTGTGCCGAGTTCGTTGTCCGTTTTGTGCAGTGCTTGCATGTTGTGATTCGTATCTTTAATTAGAGCGTTGCTTGAATTGATGACGGCTGGAAGTCAGCGGCTTGTTTGTAGCCCATCATCAGGTAATTGCCTGGCAGGAAATGCATATTCTTTCTTTCCATACAAATGGCTTTTGGCTCTCTGTAAAACTTTTGCTCGATTTGTTGAACCAAATCCCTTACAAAATTCCCCATATACTTCCCCTAACTTTTTGGTTTTCTTTCCCCCCCCCCCCCCTAAACAAGAGCAGCACCATCATCATAATCAGGCATCAGCTGCTTCACTTGTTTAGGGTCACATCAACAGCCAACATGTCAACCTCAAAAACCGCAAAGTTGGCAAACAACTTTCAAGCGTAAGAAAAAGGAAATTTCGGCCTCAGATTCGATTGAAAATCAACAGACACACACATGTACACACCCACACACACTCACATTTGTTTATTTGGCGTTGTGAAATTTAATAAAAGGCGCACAGTGGTCTGCAACTGATTGAGAAATGCCAACTTGACATGGGTTTGATATGCGGCGGGTGGTTGATTTTAAAGGGAGGAGTATCGTCCTAGAGTTAGAAATTTTGTCATCAAATTGAAATTGTTGTTGTTTTTTTTGTTTGTTTTCCAATTGATTTTCATTTAAAACTTTTTGCTTGAGTGGCAACACATTTGTAAACACTATAACATGAAACTAAATCAATTTCAAGAATTGTAGTGGTTATTAGTTTAACTTTTAATTAAAAATTGATGAAGAATATCAAAATTTAACCGTAAATATTGATTTTCTATAGTTATATTAGAATTCACTTTTACCTTCATTTTTATTTCGAGCTTCACATTGAATTTTTCTTTAAAAAAGGACTTAAAAACTTTTTACAGTAAGTCTTGACACTGATTCAAAGAAACTTAACTTTAAACAGGCGAAAATATTCATAAAAGTATAGTTATGATATAAAATATTCCTTAAATTTATGTCTATAAACTTAAGAGCGATATTAATGAGAATAACTTTAAAATTGTGTTGGTTTATGGACTTTTAAACGTTTTTGTACTCATATCTGATCACATTGCTGCAATGTTAAACCAATGTGCAATATTCGGAGGCAGTATTCACTTTAAGGGCAGATTTTTCTGGAGCGTCATTTTCAATTTACGCTGCTGCTCAGCAGAAAAATCACTGAGTTTTGGCTTTAAATTTGTATGTAAACAACACACCTCATCTCCATCTTCATTTATAGTATACACACATACATTTATATATATAAACACACACACACACAGAATTTACAGTGCCTTTCACACAGTCACTTCAATGTCAAGCATCAGCAGAGCCTGGAAAAACAGCTAAGCTCATCAGCATATCAATGGCTCGCTCTGATTTGCTTATTTTCTCTCTCCCTCTCTCTCAGGCTCTGCTGTTTTTTTCTTTCTCTCTCTCTCTCTCTCTCCTTGTCGATTTTAATTACAAAGGCGTCTGTTGTGGCTCTTGTTAGCTGTTGCTGTTGTTGTTTGTTGTTATTGCGGCATTTCTAATTTTCCGCTAGACAAATTTTATATGACTGAATTATGATATGAACCGTGGCCCTGGCCCGAGTCCGAGCTCTGGTCCAAGCAGGTTCAAGCGTTCATAATTTGAAACCTTAAACGTTTTCAACTTTTTCATCTATTTTCTGTTTATTTTTTTAAATTTTTTTTTTTTTTACTTTTTAATTAAGCCAACGCGTTTAAAGCTGATGGCAGAAATCAAAGTTTGTAGCTGGCGTCTAAAATTATGCTAAGCATATGCCAAGCACACAGGGCAAAGAAAGAGCAGGATGATGCTTGGTAATGACAAGGACCTTCAGCTTGGCTTAGGAATTGCCTGCTCAGCCAGGCAAAAAGGACAACAAGCTTTATTAATGTTTTATGTGTATTGTGTGCCGCATACTAAGTAGCCCTGCGAAGGGGGAGCAGCAGGCGGGGATCTCCGCTTAACAATGTTCTGACAATGTCAATTGAAAAATGTTTGTCCAGGCAGGCTAGCCGGGGGGTGTGAGTGAGTCAGTCAATAAGTGAGGCTAAATAAAACTAATTAGTTCCAATGAGCAAACAGAATGAACACCTGGGACAAGTGCAGCGCCTGAGACCGAGACAAGCATTTTTAATTAAGCACACAGCGCACAGTGGGGCAAAAACCGCTAGATTTGCTTCTGTTAATTCAAATTTTCGACTGTCTTATATGGTTATTTGAGTATTGTATTATCAATGCTTCAAAATATTTATCAATATTAAGGGATTCATTTTAATATTGTTGCACATTAATAAAATATTAAATGCTAGAAAAGTTCGTTGATTTATATGAAATACGTAGGGAATAAAACAGACAAACGGGAGATTCGAGATATTAATTCCAAGCAGCTTTTCTACCTGCATTTCCCACTGTGCAGCAAGTCGGGCTGCTTGAGGACAATAAAACAAAGCAGAAGACAGCGTAAAAGTATACAATGAAGACAATAAAACAAAGACGGCCCAAAAGTATGCAATGAAAAGACTGCAATTAAAATTCAAATAACATTGCAAGTCGCTGAACAGCTTTGAAAAGTACCAGACAATTTCAAGAAAAACCGCCAAGAACACACACACAAGCACACGTGTCATGAATCACACACACACAGCCATACAAACAGTCGACACACTGACATTGTCATACATAGTAAATGTAATAAAGCTTTGGTTGGCATCCATTTCAAAACTCGCATGTATGTAGCATACTTTTCCGAGCACTCGGCGCATATTGCGTTTTGTGGGGGAGGCTGCTTTTGCGGTACTGTGGCTGCCCCTCCCCTCCGTCCTCCAACATCGCACCGCTAGCGTCTGGCAAACATCATCATATTCATTATTATGACAGTTGTTGTCACAATTAAAACAATAACAAAAACAAAAGTCGTAAGTTTACATGGTAATTAAATATTTTAATATGCCCTTCCGCCCCCTTGCCATTCTCTCACACATTTTTCCGCACTCTGCCCTTTTTGCCAGCACACTGTGGCAGCATGTGTATTTCTCATTTTGGGTTTTTGGTTTTGGTGTCTCTGCGGTGAGACTGTGTTGAGACCAAAGCCAGCTGGCAGTTGAAGACAGCAGCACCACCAGTGAAACTCCTACTGCTGATGCTGTTGGTGGTCGTAATGGTGGCAACAGTGGTTGCAAATTGCCAGCCAGCAGCTTGTGATGACTCTCTTTCATCTCCCACTCATTCTATTTCATTGCGAAGGCAACCAAATTATTGTCATTGTGTAGCATTTGCCCCGTTAAATTCCTCTTCATTTTTTTTTTTTCATTTTGGCATGCACTGGAAAAAATTGTTGAAGAGTAAAAAATACTTGCGAAAGTGTAGATTTTTTTTATCATCAAACTTTACAAATAATAACTAAGAAGCGGAACTAGAAAAATGGAACTGGCTTTAATGTAAGCTATTTCATCATATATATTTTTGTAACTTTAAAATTGTTAATTTTTGGTAACCGTTAAAATTTTTGATATTTAAATATTCAGCTTTTTCGATTTAATTTTAAGATACATTTCATATTTAGCTGAAAAAAATACAAAAATGAAATATTTGAAAATTATAATACCTAAAATAATTTAAACCACATTAGTATTGAATATTTGAGGCCAAATTATAATATTAAATTTACCAAACTATCAAAATAAATAAATTGCCAAGTAATGTAAAATTACTTTATATTTTCTGCCTTTTAAAATAAATAAATAATAATTAAAAAACATACGAAATTATATAAATATTCTTATAAATGAATATAATTTAATAAATGATCTAACTTATATTAAACAATGAATTGCTTTCGTGCAGTGTAATTTTAATTTTCTAATTATCAAAGTTGTATGTGGTAAATCCAGTTTTTTTTTCCTTACACACGCACACTCATCCTTAATACACTCACACACGCACCCGGAATCTTGTGAGTAATTTTCATCTATTCAACTGTTGCTCAAGTTTTACAGCTCTCCTAACATATGTGTGTGTGTGTGTGGTTTGAGTGTGGAAAGGTGTGTGTGTGTGGTTTGAGTGTGAGTTTTAGCCGAGCATTCGGCAAGTTATGCGAGGCGTTTAATTACAACTTTATTTTAATATTTTGTGCCATGTCGCTGCTGTCAGCATTTGTCAACTTCATTTTGCGGAATCAACTGCGTTCCATCCGCTGCCTCTTCCACTTCCCGCTTCCCCTTTGCCGACTTCACCTCAACTGCCGCTCAACTGGCATTAATTAATTCAATTCAGGGCTGTCATTTCCGCAATGCCATCGTCGTCGTCGATTTAATCTGATTTGAGCACGCACTTAGGCGTTATTGAATTTAAACTTGTATATACATCCATATATATATATTTATATATATACCTATATTGCTTATTTCGGTTAAGTAAGACAATTGATTCAATTTGTGGCCACTAAATCAACCATAATAATAACCACAACAAATGGACCAAACCCATGAAAAAGACCAAAAAAAAAAAAGAAAATAATATAAAAAAAAACAAAAAGAAAGGAAAGAGAAAGGGAAGCGAAAGCCAATGCTAAAGCAGCTAAACGAAAAGCAAGCCGCAAATTCAACGCCCAATTTTTGCCGCACTGCTGCTTCCGTTGTCAATAACAATTTACGGCAAAAAGGACTTGGAAATAGAACACAAGACGCTGGCCAGGACAATAATCGAAAACAGCAGCCGGTCAGTAGAAAATATATTTCCTTTTTCTAATATTAATAATCCTGGTGTACGCAACGCACAACGACGCCATCGTATCTCGATATCCGCTAGAGAGAGGTTTACGGGAGAGGGGAAATATTGGCAGGAGGAGCCGTCTCTGGACCAGGCCAACAAATGAGCTTCGACAGGCGTGGAGTAGGCGCTCCTAATATGTCACTGTTGGTGCCAATAACAATAATAAGCAGCAAAACAAAGCCTAAAAGCTGCCAACCATAAATTCTGAGCTGCTGCTTTGTTGCAAAAAAAAAAAAAAAAGAAAGAAGGGGGGGGGGGGGGGGGGGGTGTTTGTGCCAAGCCGCAAAGCTGCCAAAGACGTTGACAATGTCAGTATGGCACTGGGAGCTGAGAACGAGAGCACAGAGCCGACGACCCTTGCCAATTTCAGTTGCAAAATTTATGAAAAGTTCAATTTATTATGCGGCATAATTTTTGCACATAGTTGCTATAGATAATACCCTGTAGTCTGTCACTGCCAACCACGGCATGCATGATTTGCAGAATAATAAGAAATTATTTTTGTTTTGTAATTTGTAAATTTGTAAATCAAAAAATAAAAAATGAGCTGAAAAAACTATTATTTTAACTATTTTTTTAAATTTTTACTAAAAATGTATTTAAATTTTAAGTTATTTATTATTTAACTTGAAAATTTAAGAACATGCTAGATAAATAAATAAAATATTGAATGAAAATAAGTAATAATTATAAATATATAAAAAATGGTAATATTACAAATTATACAAATTTAAACTTTTAATTTAGGCAATAACCATTTGAAGGCTAAAATATTAATATATGAATCTCGTAAACCATTCACTATTTGTAGGGCATAAAAATCGATTACAAAGCTTTAGAGTCTCGGCTGCATTATTTTATATTTTATTTAAAAACTTTATAAATTTTACTTGAGAACTACTCACACATGAAAAAACGTTGGCATATCAATTTTTATGCCATACGCACATGTATTATTTTAGCATTTACATATGCGGGTATCCGTCACATTCCCTTTGTGCGTATGTGTGTGTGTGTGTGCTTGAATGTGTGTTGGTAACATATGCCATAAATTGCCTGAAGTGGCCTCTCAACTTCGTTTGCTTCTTCTTGATGCCGCCCTCAGCTCGGCACAAATGCTTTAGCCTTATTGAAATTTTTACTTTTCTTTTGACTTTTCTTTTTTTTTGTTTTTTTTTTGCTCCTGTTTTGGTTGTTTATATGCGGGCCAGACAATAACCCACTCGGTATGGCATCAATTCAACATCAATCTATCGATATGTGCACACATACACACACTCACACACACACATACATATATCTTTTACACCGTTGCTCAAAGTTGATTTGCATACGAATAATTCTGGTATTATTTTCCTTATGCTCTGTTTGTTCTTTCGTTGCTCTCAAAACATTAGCTGCGTGTCCTGAATTTCACTTGACTTTTACTTCTAGTGCAGATGGTAAACAAGAATTTATCAATTTTCCAGCTTTATACAGAGTTTTTGCTCTTGTTATAGTTTGCTAGGGATTTGAGGGTAAATTGAAAGTTTTATCATTGATTGATTACAAATGATTTCGCAAGATGTGATTTGATTATGTACTTCTTTGAAAATAAGCTGTCAATTGAGGAGCATCTCTACTAATACAATATATTTTTATCGACAACGAACAGGACTATTTAAAAATCTATTTTTATCTTTTATATTCGTCTGCTTAGAGAATTCATGAGTTGAATTTAGGAACTAAAAATTGCATCATAACTGCAGTTATGATAAGAAACCAATCAAATACGAGAATTAGGCAACTATTAAGGGACTAAGTCTGCTTATAGCTCAAATGAAATCTCATTGCTTTCAATACGAATACTGGCAGTAATCACTGTGGTCACGTTGCGTCCTATCAGTTCACGGCTCTCATTCATTTATTCTGTCTTCTCATGATAACAACACCCCTCTTTCCCTACTCTTGTTACTCAGCAGCTGGCCAGAATGATAACGCGCCTTTGGCTATAATTGCTTTGCCTTTTGATATGCTGAATCATGTAAAATAATTTCCTTATTGGCCGAAAATGCTGGTCGTGGCCAAAACGTAACTTTTTGACAAAATGCCTGACTCGTCTTCCCGAGATTTTTCTCCAACCCAATAGAATGACTGTATGAATTTTTTTTTTATTATCTATGCTTTGCGTAAATCTGGCTTAAGAGTTTGGGGTTGTTCTGTGGCTTTAATTAATGAAGCTGCAATATGAAGACAAAGCTTAACTAATTAATTTATTGCCAACAACAACACAATACGAAATATTCAAAAGCCTAAGAAACCATGAAAACAGCTACATATATAGCATTAAAAAGTATGAAAGCATTTCAATTATTTTTGACTAATGCTAATTCAGCTGAAAGTGCACAGAATTGTCAGGGTAACGAAAAAGAAGACTCTGGCAATTAATATTTTTTAACTGTGCATAATAAAAGAATAAATTGAAAGAGATTAAAAATGTCGGAGAATAATCCGTAAGACATATACTTATTATAGCAATTAAATAACATTTGTGCGACACGTTTACGAATTATTTTTAAAAATATTTGAAACATAATTTTAGGAAATATTCTTGTTGTCGAAATAAACTGATCATTCTTAAAATAGGTATAAGCAATATAATCAAACATACTCTACAAATCTCAAAACTTAAGGCCCTATTCTCCTTCAGCTTGCTGTTTTTGGACCTTTTTTGAAAAAATTCTCATTTGAAAACGCAAAAAGATATTTGAATTTTGTTTTTTTTATTGAATTAGTAATGAATAAAAAAAAATAAAAAAATTGTTTTCGCCGCGATACGAGGGCTGTTCAAAAAGAATTGAGACTTCAAAGTTGGTGGTGCAAAAAAAGGTGTCGTCACGGCGGCCACGATTCCGGGTCTCCGAAGCGTCGGAAATGAAAAAAAAAAACGGGGTTATAATCAGTATAGATGTAATTCTGGCCCGTAGTAAAATAAAAATTTTGCGATTTTTTTTGACAAAATGGCGGCCATTCAAAAAAAAAATTTCAATTTGGACCCATTTTTTTGTAGTTTAGTGTAAAAAAAAAATAGTAAAAAAAATCGCAAAATTTTTATTTTACTACGGGCCAGAATGGTGACAATTCTACGTCGATTAAACTTTGTTTCATCCAAATCGGTTCAGTAGAACTGGCGGAATCGTGGCCGCCAGCTCGAAAAACGTGGTTTCGAGATAAACGCGTTTAAAGTTTTGACTTCACATGCATTAACATTAACATTGCTGGATAAAAATGGCCATATCTCCTTAAGTATTTCGAATTTCTAAAAATCCTTTTAGGGGCATATTCACAACTACCCAAGCTATAAATAAATGCAAAAAAAAAAAAGTCGAAAAAAATTTTTTGCTGAAAGAGAATAGGGCCTTAATAGCGGTGTTTCTTCCCATACTTTCAAGTAGACAAATATTTGTTGGCAAATTTGATAAAATTTATTAAAAAATAATTGGAAATTGTTTAATTGAATAATAAGGTAAATTCCAATGTAGTTGAATGAATTGAATTTTTGTAATAAAAAATATTTCTAATATTTGACATTTTTTTGTGACACCAAATGTTAAAATTTCGGAAATTTTTTTCATCAATTGTCATTAAAATTCCTAGAATAATATGCCTGAATAATAATAATAGCTTATCCTTCGATTAAAATGGTATCGACTTAAAGCGAAAAATTTTACGAAAATAATTAAAAAATATACTTTTTATAATAAAATAACTTAAATTAACTCGAACTGGCCATAATTATGACTTAAGCTGTTATATGTGACAGTAGTAAAATGAGAAATAGTCGATGGGGACTTGATGATACTTATTCAGCATTTCGTTCTTCTCAGTGTTGCTATCAGCTGGTATTTGGCTCTTATAACTTAACTTACTGCATAACTTGCACTTTCACCAGCCACATAACAGCACTGACAATCTTGCTGAGCTTTCAATTGCTTTTTGGTGTCCATTTGGTTGGTCCCCTTTTGAGTCACCGAGTCGCCGAGTCTCCGAATCAAGTGACTTTGTGTCCCAACAGTGGCTCCCCGTTACGTATACGTAACAATGCGCGCACATGACCCCTTTTGCTTGACCTCACTTATCTTACTTAGTGGTTTTAGTGCTGCTTGCTGTTCGCTTGCTGCGCTACAACTTGGTAACAAAAACATTTATAGACACTGGCCACCACACCGCACCGCACCCTTGCCTCCTGGCATTGAATGCTGCCTGCCACTCAATGATCTCCCAACCCACTGCTGATATTTATGTGGCCAGCTGTTGGCATTAGTGGAACTGGCTTTTAAGGCGGCAAAATGTTGTGTGCCCCTTCCCCACCGCATGGCAATAATGTGGGCAATGTTGCACTCCCCCTTTTGTTGCCACTTTTGTTGTTGTTGGTTAAAGGCATTAGGTTTCAGGCCACAAAAGCTTAGGCTTTCGTCTCCCTCGTGTCTGTCGGACTGTCTCGCTGTCCGGCAAGAGTTTTTGTGGCTGGCCAATGCTCTGCACTGTTGTGCGTGTGTGTGTGTGAGCAATAAACTTGTCACTTGTTATTATCGTCTTTAATCGTCTCACTCGCTCAATGCCTTTTGCTTTAATGCTCGCTTTCTTCTTTTTTAGACTCTGTACTTAAAAAGTACAAGGGGTCTGTTAAGTTTGTCAAATGAGAAATTTTCAATTAGAAGCACTACAACAACATCAGCAACTAAAGCAAAAGTTTAAAGCAGCGGTGGGCATGCAGTGGCTCCGGGAGCAGCGGCAGCTTTCAATTATTTTCTCTGCCTATTCGGCGCCGTAAAGTCGCACAAAAGACTTGCAGTTGATGTTGTTGTAGTTGTTATTGTTGATTTCGTGCCCACCTCTGCACTATGTGTAATTTCACGAGTTTGTGAGGCCATAATTAATATCTAGTAAACTACTCAAGATATTTTGATGCGGCTTTTTTTCTAGTGCTATGTATTCTCTTAGAAGTATTCTGGAAAAGTAGGCGTGTCACCACCCCCACTCCTTAATTTTTTAATTTTTTTTATTTTTATCGGTAACAATTAATCTTAAGATTTCTATTGCAAATAATAAGTTTTGACCTTATATATTGTTAGAAATACAAAGAAACCTTACTTGTTAGATATAGAAAGTTGTAAGCCCTCTTAGATAACTGTAAGCATAAAATTAAAAAAAAAAAATTGGGGGCGGGGGTTGTGACACGCCCACTTTTCCAATATACTTCTTATAGTATGTATAACACTATAAAAAAAAACGCATCAAAATATCTTAAGTAGTTTACGAGTTATTATTTAATGCCATCTAAAACAGGTGAAATTCCCCATACGGCATGCGAACAAATTGGCATTCGAAATTGTGAGGTTAGTTGCTAAAAATATAAATATCACCGATCCCGGGTAAATGTGGGTTTTACAACTCTACAACACACAATATGTTTCAAGGATGGACTCCGCTGGACTCGCTTTAAATACCTTTTTGAAAATTAGACTTTATGAAAAATTATCGTTTGCTATACTACTTACATTTTTACAATAATATGGGGACACCTCGATCAAATTCTACATTTGACACTCACAAACACATAATACAAACCACACTGATTCGAATTCATTTCAAATATTTTAATAATGTTGCCTTATTGTTTACTTATTGGCACATTCAAATCGCAAACAAAATGTTGCAATTTTCAAAGCGCGTGCTTTGCAAATGCAACCCTGTGCTTAACAGCTGATTTCTTCGAAATGGCGCCATCTATTGAGATTTCTGGTATGCAACATTGAAGAACCATCTATTGTTAATGAGTTGCACTCAAAAATATTTCAAATTGGCGACTTTCAGAAAATGGGTTTTGGCCTCACAAACTCGTGAAATTACCCATAGTGCTCTGGTGAAAAGCATTGGTCTATCAAAATGTGCGAGTAATAAATTACTCAAAAGTAATTGCATAGTTTTGCTTGTGCGTCTGAGTGGCGCCTGTCGAATTCTGCATTATTTTTAGGCAGAATTGAAAAGATTTAATAAAAATTCTGTGTGTAATCAAAGTTACCATCTGGCAGATGAACTGCCTTAGTCGATGGCTCAAATTCCGCTTATGAAAATTACATAATTGTACCTGTGTTTACTTTTGTAATATTTTTATTTCATTTAAATAAGTAAAGGGTCTCTTGCAGTCTAGCTTGCTCGACTATAACCTTCCTGCTAGTTTTTTTTTTTTTTTTGGGTGCTTTTCTTTTATGTACTGCATATGGTTGCCCTTTCCTAAATTCAGTGGCCATCATAATTGCTATCATTGCAACAGTTGCCTCGACAATTGATGGAAACTTTTTGTGCCAGCGCTTGAGTATTAAACAACCTACAGCGTTAGCTCACAACGGATTTCTATAAGCCTCTCAAAGTAAAAGCATTCAACTAGCAAAATAAGTTGATGTTCAGGCTCAGTCGCTGGAACATTTATCAAAACTGTAAATGTACCCAAAAATATCTCGACACCAGGAGGGGACAGGGAGGAGGCCCCCCGTCAATGTTGTGGACCATAATGTTCTTGTTTAAAAGTAATGCGTGTCTCGTGCCACGTGACAAAGTTGTGCAAATGCCTCGACGAGCCGACGACCTTTATAATCTGGTCGCGCCACGACGCCTGCTGCATAATAATAAAAGAGGCAAAGTCAAAGCTCTAGACTGCGAAAGAAACAACAACAACGACAGCGACAACAACAAGAACAACGACAGCGACAACAACAAGAACAACGACAGCGATTTGAGAAACAATAAAACAAAGAGCAACCCGTAGGCCGTAGACAGAGTCAAAGTCAAAGTCAACGTCAAAGGCAAAGGCAAATGGCAAAGACAAAAAGGCATTGCATACTTAACGGCTGATGTAGCTGTCGTCTAAACATTTGAGCTGTTTTCTTGATATGTAGACATCGCAGTGTGGGGGGTCTGATAAAGGTCTGCTTTATATGGTAAGGGTGAATGTCTGCTAGTTTTTTTAATATCCAAACAATGATAAAAACGTACGGATTTAGATTTACTCAAATCTTTTGTAAGACAATTGATTTGTTTATGGAAAAGTTTTTTTTATATTTAAAATCTTTTATCTTGCTGAATATAAGACTTAAAAACTGCTCTATAATAAATTCGATATGATTCGGCATTATAAAAAAAGGGCAAAATTTAATAACTTTTTTTATAATGTTCAATAACATGTTGAATGTTGTCAGGTTAATTTAGAAAATACTTTGTTGTTCACAATTTAGTTCACTTCACTTTCTTTTCATACTTGTAGCCCATTAAAAATAGGAATACGATAAAATTGCTTTAAGTAAATTTATATTTTGGGTTTGGGAATTGAATTATTTTGATTTATTCATCACTTTTCATTCAGAAAACACCGTGTTGCCAAATACTTTGTCGTTGCCACTTAGAACTGCACTTTAAAAATGACAGATCAAGAGCATTACTTTTAAACACATTGCACAAGCGGCTTTTCTCTATATATACAACTGGTTGGCAACTCTGTTAGTTCCTTAATAGTTATTTCTCAAGCTTAAAGCCTGACCATTGAGCACTTCTTTTGGGCTTTTAGTCTTTTTTTTTTTTGCAAAAGACTTTTAGTTTTGTGCAATGTTTCCTTTATAAAGAGAGATAGAGAGAGAGAGAGAGTAGTCATTCTTAAGCTGAGTGTTGCTACTCTGTAAGTAATTTCAGCTATTTATCAAGCTATGACAATGCGAATTTGAAGGCAGCTAAAATGCCAACAGACAGACACACACACACTTACACTTGAACCGACTGAAATCTGGCAAACTTCACTTTTTGTTGTTGCCACTCCTAAAAGCGCCCCCCTCCCACACAGTTGCCACAGGCTTAGCCGGCGCCGCCCACTCTTCTACTTTTGCTGCTTTTCTAGCTTTGTTAGCTCTGTTGCCAGTTTCTTGCATTGTTTTTGCTGCCGACGCGACTTAAGTGTTGCCTGTTTACCTTTGTGCACATTTAGCTGGTAGTTGATGTTGTTGTTGCCAATGGCATTGCCTCGCCCAAGTGCTAGACAAGTTCTTAGACCCTGCACTTAAGATGTACAGAGTCTTTCGAACCAGCAAATAGAAGAAATCGAAAAATATATTAAAAAATAAATGATTTGTTCTTAGCGCCTTAACTCGCAGAGCATTTGTCACGTCACGATTTTGTTGTTTTGCTCATCGACGAAGAAGAAGGCGACATTATGTCACCAATATGCGCAAACATCATATCAAGCAATGAGCTTGTGATCGCAATTGCTTGTTAAAATCTCGTTTGAAATGTGTACGCAGTTGATTTCTTTTTAATAATTGTTACAGTACAGGGTCTCTCATAGTCGAAACTCCCCAACTGTTGCGTTACCTACGTAGTTCTTTTAGCCATTAGCACAGAACGAGGCAGCAAGTGAGCAACTGCCCAAAGCTTTTTGCCAGCTTATAAATAACGCAAATTAAACAAAACAAAACCAACAGAAAAATGAAACTTTGATGTGAGCACAAAAAAAAAAAGTTTCTAGCTTCATCATGATCATTAATATGTTCATCAGTATGTATTTGTGTAGATGTATAAACTCAATATCATTTCTGTCAAAAAGTTGAAACTAATAAGAGCCAAAAGACATGGCGTCGTTCTCTCTTAATGCTAATAATAATAAAAGTTTTCAAACTGTACGCAAAGTTTGAGCATTGTCTAACAGAGGAGGGATGATCGGAGAGAGAGAGGAATGCGACAGAGGGGATTATTGCATCAAGTTGACAGTAGCCTGGACTATTGTCCTGTTAGTCCTGGTGTACACACATCAAATACATATCATAAATATTATGACAAGCTCAATAAAATATCAAAGCCTGCTTACGTGCTGCGTAAAGGACGAAGACAAAGGCACCGGAGAGTGAGAGTGAGAGGTGGGTGTGGGTATTGCCAATTTGGCAAGTGTCTGCACAGTTTATGAAATTGCCAGGTTGTCTACAAGATTTCGTCGGTGTACGGAGGCAATCATAAATTGCCTAGGCCTAGTTCAACACAAAAAAAGGAGGGAGGTGGTGTGGCACGTGTATTGCTGTCCCATAAAGTTTGCGGCATTTTAAGCCGTGGCCCAGCTTACGGCGTAATCCTGCCTAGAGAAATAATGAATGTGGACCCCATGTGCCTAACGTCGTCATCTTGTATCTGTAAAAAACAGATAGATAGATAGATAGATAGATAGATAGATAGATAGATAGATAGATAGATGCCTAAAATACAAAGATACAAGCTAGGTGTGGGACTGTGCGTGTGTGTGTGTGAGTGTGTGTGTGTGAGTGTGTGTGTGTGAGTGTGTGTGTGTGAGTGTGTGTGTGTGTGTGTGTGTGTGTAAGTAAATCCCCATTTAATAGAACAGGCGTGAGACTAAAATTTTTGCGAAAAATATGCTGCGGCTTATAGAATGCTGGCAACCGACCGCAAACTCAAATAGTTTTAGACCCGAATCGACCCGCCGCACAGCAACCGCAGTCAAGTCAACTTTGCTGTCCTTAAGGCAACTTGAAATACTACAGCACTTGCCCTCTCTCTCTATCTATCTCTCTCTTTCTTGCCACAGCACTTGCTGACATTTTTTGGCCGCACTTTACATTATGCCGGCAGCAAAAACTAATTATATTAAAATGTCATGTAAAATTTTCGTGTGTTGGCAACGGTCAGTAATAGTTGTCAGTGTGTCACATTCTCTCTCTCTCTCTCCCCTTCTCTATCTCTTGCACTCTGTCTGTGTGTGTGTGTGTGTGTGTGTAGTTTTGGGCCATTTAACGCTGACTTTGCCAAGTCATTTTTGGGCTGGCCAAAGCTATTTTTGGTCGACAAGCTCGAGTTTTTGGAATTGCTTTACAAATTATGTTGAAGACTGTAGAAAATTTGCATTTTTCATTTGGGTCAATAGAACTTTGAAGCAATTTTCAAGATTAT
This sequence comes from Drosophila subquinaria, assembly GCA_037043405.1. Lineage (NCBI taxonomy): Eukaryota > Metazoa > Arthropoda > Insecta > Diptera > Drosophilidae > Drosophila > Drosophila subquinaria. The sequence goes on along the minus strand of JBAMBL010001017.1, from coordinate 38,621 downwards.
TAAAATGTAAACGATTTTTTTTTTTAAATACGATGTGATAGGTCAGGTTTCTTCATTATAAGTAAATTTCTCTTTTCTTTCTTTTTGCAATATTAATGTCTTGTATAGAAAATAGAAAGAAATTTAAAAAAAGATTTAAGGAAAATGTTATCGTAATTAATGAAGATAAATAAAGCATGCATTTAACAATAAAATACAGTAAAACAATAAAAAATATATAGATTCATTACTTATGAACAAGTCTTTAATAATTGAATAAAGTATTTTTTTATAAAATTTAATTTGCAAATCAACTTTAAAGATTATATTGCAGATATATTGCAGAAAACCCAGCATAAGTAATGATAATTTTTTAATCTACAATTCAATACTGTACCCCATCTTGCGTCCCACGACCCCTCGCTGTGTTAGGCTTATTGACTTGCAGATTGCGGACGGGCCAAATTGACATTTGTTATGGCCGACAGCTGACAGCTGATTGAGAGATCTGTAAAATAGGACGAAACTGGCATTTTGCTTGGTTAATGGTTTACCTTTTTATCGGTTCATTTAGCTGATGCCAAAAGTTAAGGGTCACTGGGCACAGCACAGGAGCGCAACACGGCCCAAAAAGGGGCGGCAAAACCAAGTTAAAACTGAGCTAAATCACGTGTGGTAGTTTGATTGAAATAGCAAGCTGAAATTACTAAAAACAATGCTTGAAGTGCTGCCCACACACACACACAACTCACAAACCGTCCCCTGGCCAAATGGTCACACTTTTAATTTTGATTAATGATGGGCACACGGCCCACATCATTTATATGCCTGACTGAGCAGCGAAACCTGTCGCTTGATAGGCCCAAAAACTTTATCCAACATCTTTTCGGTGTGATGGCGTCTATCGATTTCATCATTTGATGAATTGTTTAATGGGATTTTGTTGACACTTCTTTTATTCTTTCTCTCCCTCTCTCTTGAGAAAATCAAAGCCGAATCTTGTGCCTGGAGCTTCACGTTGCCTTCTGTTTTGTTGTACAATTTAATTAAAATTTAACATTGCATACTTGCAGGGCTGTTGCGTTGCTATACGATATAATCAGTGCCTTTTGTTCAGGCGTGAGAGAGAGAGAGAGAGAGATACGGCAGCTCGGTTCTCAACTCTCTGTTCTCAGTTCTCAACTTGCGTAAACTTTATTTTTATTACTCTTTCAAGTAACATTAAAATTTAGTTGCATACGGCACGGCGCCAACGCCTGGCACTCGCTATAAAAAGTACAGCAGCAACACAGTGATAGACTAGTAGATACCAAATAACCAGTTCTGTCTTTTAAAATAATTGAGGGCCATAATAATTTGACTCTAAACACAAAATAAAGATTTGGTTCGAATGAAAATTCTTATATAAATTGCATACTCTTTTTATATTAACTTGCTTGGATTTTAAATTAGTGAAATATCATAATTAATCATATTACATCATTTTATTGACTTAAATTAGTGGTGGGCACGCAGTGGCTCCGGGAGCAGGGACTGCTCCCAACTATTTTTCTGCCTATTCGGCGCCGTGAAGTTGCACAAAAGACTCGCCGTTGATGATGTTGTAGTTGTTATTGTCCTGAATTCAGATATCGTGCCCACCGCTGGCTTAAATAAATAAGTTAAAATGTAAAACTATTGGATAAATAAGTTAATTTTAACAAATTTTTAATATAATTTTGTTGTATAAAGCTTAATTAAGGATCGATCCAAACTCTTAATTCCAAAAATTGGTTTTTGAACCGCTTCGAACTTAAACTGGTATCGAACTAAGATCTCTACATTTTTCGAGACTTGTGCTCTTGATCTACATACCCAATTCACTGCTTTTCCTGATTACGGGGTATGCGAATGCTGCAGTTTATATTTTATTTGCAGTGCAGCGTGTCCAGGCACCAAAATCGAGGCGTTCTGTTTCTTAGACTCAGCAGATTTAGCAATTCTATACCAAAGTTGCTGCATTAAAAATACACAACGGTGGGTGGGTAGGCGTGGCATGGCCAGGACCTTTCACTGCGTTCAACAGAGTTGCAATTTTCCGTATGAAGTGGAGTTGGGGGAACGAAATGCAGAGAGTTTGGGCCAAAATGAAGAAGTGTTGGGTAGCAAAAATGCAATGAATCGTTAAATTTAGCATCGCATTTCAATGCAATTCAGTAAAACGAAATGCTGCTGATGCTGACAGGTGAATTGCTGCTGTCAGTCAAAAGGACGACAGTACGTGCGAGCTGTGGATTGATGGTGAGGGGAAGGAACCTCTCCTCTGACTAAAGGACTCTTTTTCCTAGCATTTGGCTCATCTTTTGCCAGGCTACTGATAGTTTTTGTTGGAATGATTTGTCGTCAGCACACTTACAAATACACTCACACACATATATAGGTAGGTATAGCCAGCAGCTTAGGATCACAATCCACATTTCATCCCCCGCCACATGGGCCTCCACTTCTCTCAGGACTTTGCAGTTTAAGCTTTTTCCTATTACATCAGTGTCTAACCCTAAAATATTGGCAAATTTTCCACAACTTCCGCCCGCACTTGGCACTTATTAAAAAGTCGTACAGATGAAATAGAAAAACGTTGCCCAAGGAGGAGGAAGGGAAAACGGCAGGAGACGTCGCCCGGGGGGGGGGGGGGGGGCTTAGAAGGAGCGTCATAAATTGCCAGGCCCAAAACATTTGCAGGCCTAACTTTCTCAACTAGGGTTAGGGCCATAAAAAACAGCTGCATACTTTACGGCGCATAGCATATGCTGATTTTATATGCCTTCAGTTCCCTTTCACTTGCCTGTCGAAACTGCCTCTCTGAAACACACCGTTCCCCTCTGCTTACCGCACGCGGTCAATTTTTATGAGCTTTTTGGCATATTGGAAACAAGGCCAAAAGTTATTGCTATAATTTTTACAATGTTCTAAAAACAGAGGCGACTTTGCAAAAGGGGTTAATAAGAGTGGAATTTGGGGTGAATTAGTAAAACTTCTGCTGTTGAATTGGGGTATTAATACGAATTTGAATCAGTGGCAGTTCAATAAGATGAAGACTTCATTGAGCTTAAGACCAAGTATAGTTTGTTTTTTATTTATTAAATTAAATTCAAAATATATAGTAATATTTTAACATATAGATTCCACCCCTAAAGAAAAAAACTCGTTAACTTCACTGCTTTCATAATTAAAAGATTTGGCAAAAAACCCTACGAATTGTTGGAGAAGAATTTAAGATTATGACTTAATTATTTCTCTGCTGTCAAGCTTTAAAATAGTATGTATTTTATGCAACAATTTTTCAAATAAAACAGTCCGAGGCATAATATATTTAATAGCATTACATGTGGCATGACCCAATATTCAAAATAATTAAAAATTTTAGCAATTTATTTCCACCCACGTCCCATTCTAATGCCTTTTCTAATTATTAAACTACGCCACTGTCTGGCAAAACGTTTCCTGAATATATTTTTAACAAAATCAATTCGATTTTATACATTTTTTTTTTCTTCAATTTATTTTCTTTTTGTTATAGTAAAAATGTTAGTATTAATTTCCATATAAATTGCCAGGCTGACTGAGTTTCTGTGTGTATAATATAATCGTATTGCTCTAGGTGGGTGTGTTTTTGCTAGTTTGTGGTAGGGTGGATGTGTGTGTGTGTATCTATAACTGCACATTTCAAACGTTGAAATCAATTTGCACATATCAACAACGAAATTGTTTGCTCGCTCTATAGAGCTCAACCTCCAACTACTAAATCCCCAGTCAGTGAATCGTGCGAAATGAAAAATCAGCAAAAAGCTGCACGCAAGGCAAAAAGTTGGTTGCAGTTTAACTACACATATATACTTACATATACCTACATACATATATAGTATAGACCCCCAATCAAATCAAAACAAACCTGGCGCAGCTACTACTACTATCTATGGCATCTACAAATTTCATTTGGTATTCCTTTAATCTTTGTAACAGGCAATTCTCGGTTCTGTTCTGTTTCTCATCTCCATCTCCATCGGTGAATACAAACATAATTAAATTTATTTAAATTTTTGCTCTATGGCAGGCAGGCAGGCAGGCAGCAACAACATTAAGCAATGTTAGCAATCCAACAAATAAACAGAAATCCCAGTTTTATGGCTGTAATGATACGATTTTTATGACTCGTCACGCAAGTGTCTGACTGTCTCTCTCTCTCTCTCTCTCTCTCTGTTTGTCTGCCGCTTGGCAATCAAATTGTTTAAGCAAACATTAAACTTTACAAATGCGCCAAGCGAAGGCGCTGAGAAAGAAAAAAATATATATATATAGATGAAGAAATCGCTGTAAATTTGCTTTGCCATCTTGTGGTGAGCTTGGATATTGCGGGGTATGTGGGGGGGATCTGCAGCTCATTACAGCCACAAACCAATATGCTTATTGCTGCTGCTGCTGCTCCTTCTACTTGGGCTATAAAAACTGTTAACGTAAGCGTAAAATGCTTTCAAGTGCTTCGCAAATCCAGCGACGACAGCAGGCAGGCAAAACATCTTCATCTTGCCACTGAGATTCACAAAACTCCATTGGGCGTTTTATAATGAGCAACAGCAAATGTACGTTTGAGTTCTGTTTGAGAATGTTCTCCAATGTGTTTTATTTTTGTTTTAATTTAACAAAGAGTTGAACAAATATTAAATTACTTAGGGCTCTGCTAAGCAGTTGGCATTCTTAAATAATAAACTATAACTATATGAGTTCTAGGTAGATTTTAAGGACATTTTATAAAGTTAAACTCTTTGTCAGCTTGCATTTCTCTTACCAAATTTATACGAACCTACTTAGAACTACATTTTGGAGTGCAAATATATGTATATTAAAAAGCAGGAAATACGCAAACTTATAAAGCACAATTCAACCGTCTGTCAGTTTTATTTAAACTCGTCAATCACAGCTTAAGTTAATCAAATTGTTATTTAAATTGTACACTTATCAGCTAGAATGGCGCTCTGTCTGTTTCAGTTCGTTGGATTCAAAAGTTCAACCGCATTCATTTTTCGTTAATTTTGCTGCTGTCGTTTTGATATTGTTTGCAGTTAATTTCGTGACCACAGTTGCATTTGGAAGTGTCAAATTTGAAATATTCTGCTGAAATTAAGGTAGACACAAAGTGACATGCGAAATTGGCCCGGAAAAATGTTGCTCTGTTGACTGTTGGCTCAACTTGAAAGCCACACACATAACACGAATATTTCTCTTATTTTCCTTTCATTTTGTTTTTTTTTTGTTTGGCTATTGTTGCTGTGGTTTGTTGTTTGCGTATTTTCGACATACTTGCTGTACGGGAAACCTCTCTGGCCAACAACTTGTCGAGTCGAAAAATTCAATGCAAAACTTGCCAAATGATACCAAAAAGTATTTGGTAACAACAACAACAACAATGGCAACGCATTAGCAAATGGTCTGCATGTTTTGACTCTGGTCGCCTTGTAGCAAACTTTAAATTATTTACAATACTCCTACTTACAATGTTCTCAGATTTGTGACCTAAGCAACAATGCAAGAAACTCTATCTCTCTTTTTCATACTTACTATCTCTTTCCCTATATTCTTTCCTTTGCTCAATCTGAAGTTCTTGACTCTGCTGTTGCTTGTTTGCACGGTAATTCCTTATCCCACTTGACATCAGTTCTGACAAAAGTAGAAGTTGCTAAAAACTTCATATTGAATAAAAAAATCTATATAAGTTATAAGAAATAACTGAACAAAAGTCAAATGTGATAGCCTTTTAACAGATAATTAGTTGGATTTAAATTAATTCTAGATCTAAATTATATTAAAATTCATATTTTTGTATGCCACAGAAATCGCGTTCGCTTGAATTTGACTTAAATTTGTATGAAATTCAAGCGAAAGCTATTTCTGTGGCACCCCTGATTGTGTATTTTTCAGAATTTTTATTTACATTAGCGAAAAGAAAATAACCTTTTACACTTAAAATTATTAATATTTAAGATATGTACATTTTTATAATATAATTAAAAATATTAAGTTTATTTCAAAACGATTTTTGAGAGAAAATAATAAAGTCTTAAATTTTAATTAATTAAGTACTAAATATCTCACGTAAGTTAAGAATAAGTTTAACACTTAAGTATATGATACATAAAAAAAAAGGAAATTATAATTTTTGCAATATAAAATAACTGATAAACGCGTTAATCGGAAAATTCGTGTGGCTGCGTTCGCTGTAAAAATAATTAACACGTTGACGACCATTTACAGATGCAAATTTTTCGGATTTTCCTTATATACAATATCTGACACGTAAGTTTGCTGCTTGAGAAAATTGTGCAGCGCAATTATAAACAGACAAAATGAAAATAAAAATTTAACATTTAAATTAAATAAAATGCATAAATCGAATTGATATGTTGAGTAAACTACTTTACACTCTGCCAGGAAGACTGAAAAAGAAAGGCGGCAGGACGACAACGCGATAGGACAATTGGCACGGGATATTGTGAAGGCAATGGGAATTGGGAATGGGAGACATGACAATATTTTGCTGCTTGTTTAACGTTTCGTGATTTTTGCCAGATTTTTAATGTCCCACACACGCGCACACACGGACACACACACACACTTGATGATATAGCGTTTCCCGTTCGTGTCTCTGGCTGTGTGTGTGCAGCACGTACGCAGCGCTGCCTTTGTATTTACATATATACATACACACGCCTGTGTGTGTGTATGTAGTTGTGCCTCAAACAACATGCAGCATTGTATTGACAGCATATTGTGACAAATATGTAAAACACAAAAAAAAGGACACACTAAAAACACAGAGAAATGCGAAATAAATCGAATTCGCTGCAACAGCAAAAGGGCTTTAAAAATGTTGTTGTTGGTAATGCAGCTGCCACAACAAACACACATATGTACATATTTATGTATGTACATTTGTATGTATATGAGCTGCCGCGCTTGTTGCTGTGGCAACAATTACGCAAAGTCTGCCTAAATTCCAATGGCATTGCGTTGATTCGCAAAATCATTGCCTACTTTTCAGCGCCAAAACTATCACTTATTTTTGCAGAAATGAGTTGTGTCGATTTGTTCCAAATAAGCTCAAATGAACAGGTTATTAAAATAAAAGAATGAACATATTCAGCCATTTATTGACTATATCGTTCAGTTTATTGAGTTGATCAGTTTAAACTATATTTTCTTTGAAATTGTTTGCCTTTTTGACTCAATTACTGCTGTGTCTTAATACTTTATATGTCATTGACAATGAAGAAGGCGACAGTTGCCAAAGACAATTATCTGAGATTGACCAGTAACTATTTAATTTCACGACTTGAACATGAACGATTGAGCTTGTTCAACAAATTGAACTAAATATCCCAACTCTATGGCAGCGTTTTAACTGTAGGCTTTTCAAAGCCAAATTTATTGCCTAATCTGCCAAAATTGTTGTCCTGTCGTCGCACTGCAATTGTTTGATATTTTTACTAACCTTTGAATGCTGTTCTTTTGAAACTTTCACAGATCCACCGGAGATCATCAGGAAGCCGCAGAATCAGGGCGTGCGTGTTGGGGGCGTGGCCAGTTTCTATTGTGCGGCACGCGGTGATCCGCCGCCATCGATAGTTTGGCGCAAAAACGGCAAAAAAGTTTCAGGTAAGCTGCAAGCGATTTACGAGTTCTCGTTTGCTTAGCGAGAAAGGTCATGATATCCGCAATTCACAAAAACACACATACACATTTACATATACTTTCATATATACTCGTAGGCACTCAATCGCGTTACACGGTGCTGGAGCAACCGGGCGGCGTTTCCATACTACGAATTGAGCCTGTTAGGGCGGGACGCGATGATGCGCCTTACGAATGCGTGGCTGAGAACGGCGTGGGCGATGCCGTATCCGCAGATGCAACTTTAACCATCTATGAAGGTAAGTGGCAACCCGCCAATTCACCATGGGAACTTTGCTTATTTTTTTTCAAATATATTAATAACTTGAGAACGAGAAATAAGAAAATTTCCTGGTCTAGTTTTATGTATTAAGCTTATAATATCAGTGGGATATGTGAAAAAACTGTCGTGATATTCTGTGATTCTTTGTTTTCGAAGCTTTCCAATGGCAACTTGAACTTTGACTAAAAATGATCGAATTATGATTTTATTATTAATAGATTAGTACAAGTTGTTGGATGAAAAACCTTGACATTTCCGAACCAAACCTGCTAGATATGAGTTTAATTTTTTGGTAAACAGTTGAAAAAGTCTCACTATAATATTAAATAACACCCATAAAAACACTAGGCCTTAGAAATGGCTTTTTTACGAAAATTATTTAACTATTTTATATTACTTTCCCTAAATAGTATTTGTTAGTATTAATACACAGAGGTTCAATTTTGTAAAGATATATTTGAGCTCCTTGCTAACATAAGCTATGTTTAAAATATATTAACTTAACAGTGCTGGTCTCTGTTAAAATTTCTGGTTACATGTAAAAACTTGATATTTAGAAATTGCCCAAGAAAAGAGATTGGACAGTGATTCCATAGTGCAAGCATCCAACCAATCTTTCAGCTATCCAACCATCCATCCAGTTGCAGCATATATGGCAAATGCAGGCGCCTTAATTGAAGCCGCAGTCAACATTCTTGGGAGACGGGGATGCCTCTGCGGAGTAAGGGGGGGATATGGTAAAGTTTTAGCGTAATGTAAGCAAAGTTCATACATTGATTTTGAATTAAAATTGGGTAAAGAACTTTACATGCCTTGGCGTAATAGCAGACACCCCATTCCCGTCCGTTCCCGTCCGTTTCCGCACTTATAACCGTTCCCTTGTCTACCCCAAGGGGTAACTGCAAAGTTGTTTGCCAGCTTGTTTGTGTGGCTTAAATTACTTGCCAAAATTTACTTTTGCTTATTTACAACTGTGCAAAGGATAAAGTTTTTGCCTAAGCCTAATCAAGTCTATGCCAAGGGAATGGGCCAGAAGTTTGGCCCAGACTCTGCTCATTTACTGGCCCTGGCAATTGAACTAATTTGCTTAAACTGAGAGAGCCAAGTCAAGCTCGGCCCAAAGAGTATTTATAATTTTTGCACTAAATTATAAACAGCTAAAAGTTTGGTGTTGGCTTTTTGCCTCCTCAAATCAATAACAAACATTCTTGTTAACTCCATCTGTAAAGGGGGTGGAGCTGGCCAAGAGTCTCATAACTTTTGGCAGCACCAAAAATTTTAATGAGCTTAAAGCAGCCTTCAACTAATTAAGTGTGCAGTAAGTTCATTCAAATTAATCGCTCGCTAAATCAACACAACAAAATTTGCCTAAAGAGAAAAAGAAAGGAAAAAAAATAGAACAGGAAATAAAACTTGCAAAGTTATAATTATATTGATTTAATAGTGGATTCACAAGTGATCAAATTTGTGGTGCTATAAACTTATAATTTGTTGAAGCAACTAATCAAAATTCATATTCTGAAACCACTTAAACAACTTTAATTAAATTACACACTATTTTATTTATTGTTCGTTAAGTGAAGTTAAACAAAGTTTTATGGATTTAAGAGATTAAAGTGAGCTTAAACAAATGTGTGAATGGTAACTGAGTAAATTTTACTCATACACAACTATTTATTTATTTTACCGCATATGCAAGTATGCTTTTTAATTATTTACGATTACTTTCAAAGATAAATTAACTTTTGTAAGAATTCAAAATGTACTACTGTGGGCAAAAAGTACCGGGAATTTTAAATTTAAAAAATTTTGGGATTCCAATTGGAAAAAATGTTTGTACTTTTAGGTTGGCACTACTATCATTAACATCTGTGCAAAATTATACGTTAAAATATTCATTAGTGATTAAGTTACGATTAGTTTTGTACGACGCCAATTGTGCATTTGGCGATTTTGGTTGAATCTCCTCAATCGACCCGAAGCGATGTCCTCGGAGAGGTCTTTTGAGCTTAGAAAATAGCCAGAAGTCACACAAAGATAAATCAGGCGAAAAAAGTAGCTGCGGGACAATTTTGGTCGAGTTAGAACACATAGAACAGGGGCAGTATGAGAGGGCGCATTATCGTGTTGCAAGAACCATGAGTTGTCAGCCCATAGTTCTGGCCTCTTTTTACGCATAGCTTCGCGCAAACGACGCATATCGCTCAAAAAATATTCCTTGTTGACAGTTTGGTCGGTCGGAAGGAATTCATAATGAACTACAACACGATAATCCAAAAAACTGTCAACATGACCTTGATTTTTGAGAGAATTTGACGCGATTTTTTCGGTCTCGGCCCACCTTTTGCCGATATTCGCTCGATTGATCGGTAGTTTCCATGTCGTAAGCGTAGATCCAAGTCTCATCGCCCGTAATAATGCGTTTTATCTTATCCTGATAGTCAGAAAACATTGTTTCACACACTTCCACGCGGGGCTTTTTTCGATGAAATTGACAGTTTTTTGGCACAAAAATCGCCAAATGCACATTTGGCTTCGTACAAAACTAATCGTAACTTAAACACTAATGAATATTTTAACGTACAATTTTGCACAGATGTTAATGATAGTAGTGCCAACCTAAAAGTACAAACATTTTTTCCAATTGGAATCCCAAAATTTTTTAAATTTAAAATTCCCGGTACTTTTTGCCCACAGTAGTATGTAAACATTATGATAATTATGTATATATTACATTAAAGTAAACCAAGTTGAAATAGCAATTAAAGTCACGCACATTAAAGTTTGCTGGGCTGATTGTTAGAATCTAAGTGGAAAATTTACATTATTTATTTTGAAAAAAGAAACCGTTTAATTTTACTTTTACTTCTTATTTATTTTTGAACTGTATTATTCTCTTTCTGCAAACCGTTTGACAATTGCCTTTACAAACTTATGTTTATGCTATTTTAGTTATTTTAATTATTTCTTACAAATATCGTATTAGTTTCACATAATATTTGACCATACCTCCAAATTTTTAGGGCCTTAGATTTTAATATTATAGATTTTTGCAATTGTTGTTGGCCAGTTTCGCTTCAGCAGCCATTTTGTAAACGGAAAATAATTATTGGCGAGGCTAAAAATGTTGAAAATTTATGCACATACGAGGCGTATGAGTAATGTGCTGTACTTTGCCGTTAGACTGCAACTTATAATTTACTACTGTCTACAGGCTGTTTTGTAGCTTGTTTGCCGTTGTTGTTACTGTTGTTGTTTATGGGAGGTGGCGACGTCGCGGTGCCGCGTAGCACCGCAAAATGTGTGAAAATTGCACGACTAGGTGGAAAAAACATATTTTGGTTGATACATTCACTGTGTGTATGTGGGATACACACACTGACAAACACCCGCATACCTGGCTGTGTGCATTTTTAGTTGTTAATTATGCCAGTTGATTATGCTTTGTGCGCCCTGGCGCCAGGTAATTGGTGTGCATTTGATTTGTGGCCGCTTGTAACGCTCCTTGATAGAGCTCCATACCATAGATGTACATAGTATACTCATAAAACGAGGGGAAGTAATTAGTGTAGTTTAACGGGGACTACAAGCTGACTGAAGGTAAAAGTTGCCATTAAATCCAGACCGTTTGTCATGCACGTTTTAGGCACATTTTTGAATGTACATATGTAAGTATATATTTTCAGTTACCACATATATGGTATACCATGATATTTTATCGCATACAGTTTAATTCTGGTTCAGTTTGTAAATCTTTTGCCAACATTTATCCAGTTCTTTTCGCTTACTGCCGCAAATTAATCACACAGAAGTTTTTCTCTTTCGCATTTTCTCATTTCCATAGGATGCCCGCATTTAGCTTCATGTATATCCATCATCTATATGTATGTTTGTATATATCATCTCATATAACTCACCTGCAGCTGCACAAACGCCAGGAGCCTTAACTATTAATTGCTTTATGAAGCAGTTGAAAAAAAGGCTGCGGCTTCTGTTGTGATATTTACAACATCTTTATACTGTAACCAGAGGTATTATGAATATTTTGAATTGGTTTGCAGCTGTTTCAGATAAATAAACAAATAAAATCGATAAATAAATAAAATATGTTAGTTGAAGTTTAGTAAATCTCGTCATTTAATACTTTTGAATTGATTCAAAAGTTCTTTTAAGTGATTTTTCAAAAAATGTTCAGTCAATAATTTAATACAGCGGTGGGCACGCAAGGGCTCCGGGAGCTAGCGGCTGCTCCCGATTTCAGATTCCGTGCATATCGCTGATTTAATATATGAATTAATTTTGTATAATTTTGTTGTTGTTAAGGAAACAAGGGACGTTAAAAATAACTAAAGATAAAATGATTATATAGCAATAATTATGATTTTATTATAATTATTTTCTTTTTTTATATTCATACCTCAGCTAGTAGCACTTAAAAAATAGTACTTAATTTGTTAAGCTAAATCCTTTTAAAAGCTGAAAGTTTTTAGTTTAAAAAAAAATTCAGAAAATTAAAAAATAGTTGAGAAAACATAATAATTTTGTTATTCACAACTGAACAAACCCTTATCCTTAAGTTCAAAGGTGATATGCAAATAAAATCCGGGGCAAATAGAGCATTCAATCTTCGTCTTGACTTTTATTCTTAAGCTTTTGCCTGTTGGCTTAAAGTTTTTGGTGTGATAAATCTCAATGTAAAAATTTGCAAGCACACTCACACACACACTCGCGAGTGTTAAAATAAACGCGCCAATGCCAATAAAGGCGCACTGACACGCCCACTCTGAGTCCCCTCCCCTCCACCACATGCTGCAAGGCAGAGGCAAGCTGCCAGAGTTGCCACCAACTACACGCCAAGCACGTTTGAGCTTCACGTGGAAGCATTTTTAATCAAAATTCCCAACAGGCTAAAGCAGCGCGAGATCAAAAACACTTGCAACGAGATGTGCACCAGCATGTGTGTGTGTGAGGATGTGTGTGTGTGAACAGGTGTGTTTGGAGTTGTATGCACAGAGCGAAAAAAGCAAATAATTTTGTATTTTCAACGCCGTCTAAGTTTTAATAATCGTAGATGTTTGTCTTGAAAGTTCGACCGATACTGAAAATTTTTTTCTGATCTAGAGCTTAACTTATTTTAATGATATATATATTTCAGATTAAAAATTAAATGACCAAATATAATTTTAAATTTTTTTTTCTCACTATAACAACAACACACAAGGGGCTAGATCAGCTTGACAGCTAATTTGTCACTTTTGCAACTTAGAATTCTCAACTGGTTCTAACGTCTCAAACTTGACATTAGGCTTGGATCGCTGGCCAAGTCAGCACAACGGTACTGATGATAGAGACTGGCATCTCTTGAAGCACATCTCTTGCTCCTTGCATTTTTCAAGTACAGGGTTGCCCATATTCGACGGACCCATGTTTTTTTTTAAAAAAATCAAAGAAAAAAATAAAAATTTGGCGGTTGGCAATCTTAATCATTTAATTTGTTCCAAGTAGATTTGTTTACATCAATTTTTGAATGTGATATCTCTCAAATGGCCGCCTCTGGCGTTGATGGCGTATTGTGCCCTTTTTGCAGCATTTTCCATCGTTTTCGCCAACATTTCGGCCGGAATAGCGGCTATTTCTTCACGAATGTTGTCCTTGAGCTCTTCTACGGTCCTTGGCTTGTTAACGTAAACCTTTGACTTCAAATATCCCCACAAGAAGAAGTCAGGCGGCGTCAAATCGGGCGAACGCGGTGGCCAGTCCAAATCACCAGAAAAACGGCCCAATGACCGTTTTCGCACTAACGCCGCACCAAACTGTGACTTTTTCGTCATGAAGAGGCACTTCTTCAATCTCCTGAGGATTTTCAGTGGCGTAAATACGGCAATTTTGCTTATTTACGGTCCCATTCAATGTGAAATGGGCTTCATCGGACATGATAATTTTGTTCCAAAATTCCAAAACAATTGACTTGTTCTGTTGAATGTAAATTTCAACCATTTCAGAGCGCTCGCGTGGCGTGTATTGTTCCATGGTAAAAATCTGCTTGGACTGACGCTTCAAACGCGGTATGTCATTAAGCGATCTGACATCTCTGTCAAAAGTTATGGAGTTGTCAGATGGGTCCGTCGAATATGGGCAACCCTGTACTTTGAGCTTTGTTGTATGTTGATAAAGTATATCGACAATATTTTAGACCTCGAGTCAGCTAAACTCACCTACAAGTTATATTTTTATTTAGATATAAAGATAAAATGAAATTGTTTCAAGATAATTTTTTTTATTTATTTATTTGATTTTTATTATTTTATATTATTATTTATTTTATTTATTTAGAATCGCAAATATTTAGTTATATCATTCGAACTTATTTCTTTCTGTGTAGAGCTGTGTTGCTGCCGCGGTTGCAACTCTTATTACAACTCGCCACAAAGCCGTCATTGTGACCTTCTGTATACACCCACCACACACCTATACACGCACCTACACACACACACCACACACACACGCACACACACACACACCGATGTTGACGGAGTCAGAGTTTGTCGGATAGATTGCAGCAGCTGCAAATAACGTGACTCTGTCTCAGCAGCTAGCAATATCTCTGCTTGTAGCTGGGTGTCAGAAAATGGGCGTACATCAAGGGGGCGTGGCATCGTTGCAGTAAATCCTTTTGGCTTGCAGTTTTATGCAGTGGCAACCACCAAAAAAAAAAAGAAAAACAAATAAATAGAAAAAACTCCAACAACAAACCGACGACGATGCTTGCAAATTTTTTGACATATTTGTTGTTTTTGTTCTGCCCTTGATTGTTGTTGTTTTATGCAAATATCGAGAAAAAGATTAGTTCTCCCGCTTCAGCTTACACTATTGCAGCTATATTTCTTTTGTGGGCGTGGTCTGGCGCCCTCCTCTTGAGGTGTGCGTTGTCTGTGTGTGTGTGTGTTTTTGTATTTATGTGAAAAACGTTTAACTAACTGGCGGCGTTAGTCGCTGCGATTTAGTGCTAATGTGGAAAACCAGCATCCTTTTACCTATTCCCATACTTCCATACCCTTGAACTTCTCTTTCCTCTGGCCCAGCTCGCTTCCCCCTAGCCTGATATACCCTGCAGCTTGCCTGGCATAAAATTTACTGTTTACAATTTGTTGGCTGATTGCTGGCGCTTTGCTAAATTTATTGCATGCTATATTTATATCCTTCCCCCCCGTCACCCGAGAATCTCTTTGCTCTCCTCAAATAAACACACAGTCTTTTATTTCGCTGTGTATTTATTATAATGTGCTGCATTATTATTTTCGTATTACGTATAAACTACAACAACAACAACGAAAAACAATGAAGAGCTGCAAGTTAGATTATATTGTGACACACTTGATGGGAAACTTTTGTAATTTTAATTAAGGGCACAAGAAAATGGCGTGGAAAATCAAGAGACGAAAATTGTGGAGCACTTTACTGGTTGCAGTTTAACAGAAATTGTGTTAGAAGAGTTTGTTTTTGGGATTTAAGGAAATAAATGCATTAACGGGAAAAGACATTTCAAATTTCTATGTAGACTTATAGGTTGCATTGATTTAGATGTTCCAAATACTTAATCAATATAATTTTAGTATATCAAATACAGTCGAACTTCCCTAACTCGAATCACCATTATCCACGAAAAAAGTTCGAGTTAGGGAGACTTCGAGTTAGGGAATTTTTTTTTTTTAGTTTTTTAAATGAAACTACAATTTCATTCATTCATAAATACATTTCAAATTGCAAACTTTTCTTGTTATTTTCAACAAAAAAAATTTCAGTTTGTTCAAGTCCTGTCGATATTCTCAAAAATAGGTTTTATCGTTTTTTTTGCTATTTTTTAATATAATTTAAACTGGACCACTTTTAAATTTCTTTACAAATAAGTTTAAAAATTTCTTAAAGAGATACAAATTTGAATACACGTGCTGGTGCCATGATAAATATTATTGAGCTGGTGCGCTGACAGTGAAGTACATTTCGAACATCTTTCCTATAGCAATTTCACAAGCCTAAAAAATTGTTGATGCAATATTTTATGATATCGAGCCCCTATTTGCGGATATAACGTAAGCGACAAAAAGCAAATTTTACAGGAGAAAGGTTTTTAGGTTTCGTTAAGTTGATTTCTTCGTGTCATGTGTCGCTTACGTTATAGTTGACAGGCCAATATCTCCGGAAATATAAACAATTAAAGTTTAATATTTTGAGTGTAGATACTATTAATATTAATGAACACATTTGCATTAAAAAACAAATTTCGGAAAAATTTCGCTTACGTTATATCCGCAAAAAGGGCTCGATTTACATCACCGTATGTTAATGTACATCAATATTACATATCCAAACGTTCCGTTAACAAAAGCATAAAGCAGAAAAGAAAAAAAATTCAAAATTTATTGGAGATTTTCCCCGAAAAATTCGACTTACAGAAGTACGGGCCAATATTTTTGTTCGAGTTAGGGAGGAATTCGAGTTAGGGAAGTTCGAGTTAGGGAAGTAGAATTGTATGGAATTTGCCTAGTAAACGCTATTGCCACTCGATTTTGTTCGAGTTAGAGAAACTTCGAGTTAGGGAAGTTCGAGTTAGGGAAGTTCGACTGTATTATAAATATGTTAAGTGTACACAAAACTTAATTAGCCCATGCATGAAATGAATGAATGAATTCAAAATATATTACTTTCCTTACTAAATTGGCTAAGACAAAATCTGTATAATTTCTATAAAATACAGAATAAATTGAATTGTAAGTGGCAGCTATTTTATACCCTAAGAAAGGGTATTTTCATTGGATTATTCTTATATAGGTTCCACTAAATCATTTATTCGAAAATGGAATTTTTGTATAGAAGATTTAACTTTTTTATGATTAAGAAATTGATCACAATTTATTAGTTGTTTTATTTTGTTAAAATAAACTTTAAAATAAAAATACAGTGGTCGTTATTGAAAAGATGAAATGATTTTTACAACAGACATTGCATAATCATATTTTATTATATTATGAACCCTTTAAAAGCGACTTTTCTAGATGAGGTTTTCATTGTTCTTCCAGTCAATGTCAGAGTCAAGTCTAAATATTCCGTTACCCTTTATTCGCTTGCTTTTAAATTATTACAATATCATCAGCAGTCGCCAAACACAAAGACAAAAACGCAAACAATTTGCTATTTAATTTGCTTGCCACAGTTACCACACCTATTTACACCCACATCCGCTGTCCCGCTTCGATCCCCTCTGGTAAACCAACAACAAACACAATAATAACAACAACAACAGCAACAACAATATAAGCTGGCCAAAGCGTTGGCACAAATAAATTTCATTAATTGCCAGCCAAAAAACGACAGCGCACAGAGATTCATTAATCTCACTTTATAGTAATAAGCGGCTTTGGTGGTTACGGTTAGGTTTTTCGCTGGGTGGCACTGTGGGTGGGTGGTTGGTTGAGCTATGGGCTGGTGCAAATAAGTGGTGGTGTGGGGTTTACCTACCGGTTGCACCATTAGTTGGGCTTGATTAAAAAGCCGCCTGGACACTGTTTATGGCTCCAACTCCGCCCTATATCGCTCTTTCACTCTTTTACTCTCACTCTCTCTCTCTCTCTGTCTCTCATTTTCTATCTACACTTGTTGCAAAGTCAAACGGCAAGTCTGAGTAAAAACTTTATCCTTGGCATTTGCAGCGACCGCCCGTTGCGCCTTACCGCCTCCCTGATCCGCCCCCTTTTAAAAGAAGGGGGCACAGACTAACATTGACAATACACAGGGCGCGTTTAACTGGCCAACAGGATGGCCAAAGCCTGGCCAGAACAGACGGCAGACGGCCGACAGCCACTTGGCGCCGTTTGGCCGTTTGCGGTTGCCTAAAAAGTCATATTAATAATGAAAATTGTACTGTAGCGAAAAGTTTAAATGGGAAATTTTGCAGGTAAGTACGCTGACTGCCCTGCAGCAATGCAGTGGCGCCAAGCTGTGCTCAGCATCCCATATACACAATAAACTATGTATGTGTGTGTGTGTGTGTGTGCGTATATAAAAGTTATTGGGCTTAGAGCGCTTTGCGCTTAATATATGATATAGCACAGCGAAATAAAGGACTGAGAGAGTGAAAAAGCGAGTGAGATGGAGACATAGCAATAGTATGCTGTTCAACTTAAACTAAACCAACAAAATAAAGTACAACAAAGTTATGCTAATAATAAGTGCGTCTGTGTGTGTGCGTGTGTGTGTTTGTGCCCAACAGCCTCTTTCGAGCTGAACAACATTATGATAACGACGAGGAATTTGTTCGAAATTTGTTGCAGTTGCAGTTCCATGCTCAATTAAAGCATGAACCAAATATATTTTCAATACAAAACTAAAATGTCTGGAGCTATTGTAGTCAAACATTGAAAAGGAAAGAAAAATTTGATAATTTGCAAATTAGGTAATAGATGGGAAAACTAATCTTAAACTAGTGCTCTCTACTTGTATTACTTTGTAAACGATAATATAAAATGTAATCTAAAGAGGAGATTAGGAAAACGACTTTATTGGACTTCTTATTGGAACGAATATAAACCGGACTCTGGAGATAAGTTAACAATATTGTATTCCTTCCAATTCAATAAAATATGCTCATATAATATTGGCCAAAGTACTTTTTATTTTTAATTGTTTTAATATTTGTATCAATACTAAAAGAAACGTGACTATAAGTTTTTGACTAAAAATTCCATCAATGTGATAACCCGCAGACTATCACAATTAATTTTTTTAATGCAGCCATGATACTTATTTTAAAAGTCGGAAATTAAATCAAAACTAAATAAGAAAAATGCAGAAAGTGTCGTGTTAATTAAGTTTTATTGTTACAAAATATGCTCACAACTTTAAGCCAACGGTGGGCACGAATCTATTAGAGTCTACCTAAGTTGAGAGCAGCCGCTGCTCCCGGAGCCACTGAGTGCCCACCGCTGCTTTAAGCAATAGAAATGCTCATTACATTTCACTTTATGCGAAATATGCAACATTAAATGCCCATTTAAATTGCATATGATTTGTGGCAGGAGAAATTCAAGTGCTTGGCAAAAACGCTGACAGAAATATATATAAAGTATATATATATACGTACGTAAATGTAGCCCAAAATGATTTGAGTGTAGCAATAACTAAGCTCTGACTTGCTGCCATATCTACTTGACTGCGAGACCGAGAATGAGAGAGGGAAAAGTCGAAAGGGGAATTTCGCTTCTCGCGTGTGTAACCACACGTAACTATCAAAGCGACTTCGTCGCCAGCAACGTCTTAAATTGAGTAACATCGTCGTGCAACCATAGTAATATAATGCAACAGAGCTGTGGCAGCCACTGTAAAACTTGCCCAGAAAATTGTTGCAAACTAAATTGAGAAATTGATAGTAAAAAGTTGAAGAAAAAATGAAGCAGCTGAAATACAAAAAAAAGTATGCATCATACTAGCTGAAACGAATGCCCTAATCAAAAGTGCAGAATAGGCTAAAGTTGGTTGAGGATTAGAAATGAAAATTGATGCGTATCAAAATGGAAATTGGATATTTGCCAAAAAAATAACTAAATGAAAGCAGGAAAATGAAAATTGAGTTCTGAATTTATAAATGAAATACAAGATACCTTTATGGTTTAAGTTTTGGAGCTAGAGCAAATTCTTATAAAATTTTTAAGCTTAACACAATGCATGAGAAGTTTATGTTAACACTAAAAATTAAATACAGATTAAAATGAAGATGAAATCTAATGTGTAAGCAATTGAAAATTAGATTATTGTGGGAATTTCTGCTAGAAAAAGTATTTCATTTGTAAATTCGACATTCCTTGAATAATTCATGCATTATTTGCATTTTTTAACTTAAGAAGAATGAGAAATGTTTAACTTACAAATTTTCGCATGTCTCAAAATTTTCTTAGTAGTTGTGCAAGTTTTTTACCGAAGTAAGAGTATTTATTTTCAATGTATTCGTATGCCAGGCCTGAATACTCGTATGTCAGCTGCCTGGCCATCAATAGATGCTCTACATAACATCAACTGTATCCATTTCCCACCCTCAATTCTCACTCGCCTGCCCCCTCAGTTACCTCTAGCTGTCTGTCTGTCAAGCAAGTGCAAGTTTTTCGCTATTAAAGTTTCATCGGTAATGACGTTAAATAAAATTGAAAGCGACTTCAAAAAATTGAACTTTTATTGGCTCTTCGAAAACGTGAAATTACTTTTCTTTTTTTTTTTTTAGCTTTAGACACGTATAGAACAAGGATTTTCTGAGAGAATAGCATGTTTTACATTTGTTACATGCAATATTTTATATCTCCTCTTCCCCTTTCGTCGTTTTGCTCCACCGTTTGAGTGAAGTTCATCATCATAACAGTAAACGATGCGCTCAGAGTGCAGCCCTGACTCGCAAGAGCAACGTTTTTGACGCATTGCAGTGGATGAATTTGATGTCTATGCCCCGAAATTTAGATAGGATGGTCGCAGAGAGAAAGAGATGGAGAACAAGGCGGGAAAGACGGCGAAATATGTAGTATACTATGACAGAGGACTAGAGCACAACACTTGCTGCTAAATAGTTGAGCACTACGAATTAGACTTGATGTGCACCATCATCTTAACAATAAATTGAAACAATTTATGGTTTTGGCCAAGAACTCAAGTATATGAGACTTTATGGCTAGGCAGACTAATGTCGCTTTAGATTCATGTGAAAGCCAGTCTCAACTCGTCTATGGTTTAATGAAATGGCCGGGTATTAACCTGTTCTGAGTCGTGCATCACAGGAAAAGTATGAAATTAAAAACAAAAACCTCTGTTTGTATTAAAGTTCGAGTCGATCTATGGCACACCGGTTTCTATAAAAACAACGGACATCTCAGTGTTTTCAAATTGGGAAGAATGTCTTATAGTTTGCTTTTTGAAACCACAGCTTTAAACGATACTAAAACATCTTCTGAAGTTGCCGTTTTTTTTCCAATACTTAATAAATTAAAATTTGGATTTCATATTTAGATAAACATACACATTCGCACGCAACTCACAAATTATTTATTTCTCATTCATTTTCATTAAACTCAAAGACAGGTTTTTCACAACTTGTCATAAAATGAAATGAAACTGTGAAACTTGTTTCATAATACTTTGATCTAATGCATTGCATAGTTATTATAATCGTAGCTTATGTAGTGGCAACTCTTAACCATGCGATGTCTGCTCTCTGGAGATTCTTTTGGTGGTTGGGGAACCAGAGGCTAAGGCTGCTGTTTGTGAGCTCAAACTCGTCTCATTGTGCACACAATGCCAGCTCAAGCATAAACATAAGCACACACACACATACGCAGAATGAGAAATGTTTTTGGGACAAATTCTTAAAGCATACTTTTGTGGGCGCAGCTTTTGTTTGCCTGCATTTTGTGCTTTTGCCTTTGACTTTGGTCTCATTGTTTTGGCAACTGCATTGCCAAGTTGCCTTTGTTGTTGCAGCTACCATACAATGATGCCACACAACAGCATAAACTTCTAAATAATAAATGCCTCCACCAATGCATATAACTTGAATATTAAGAAGAGAAATGAAAATATTTTTGAAAATGCCTACAACTTAATCAAACAAGTTAGAACGCTACAGTCGAGTTGCTGCACTGCACTATGGGGCGAAATCCGAAAAATCGAATATTTATTAATAACTTTTAAAATAAGCTAGGTTTTTGAATGCGACTTTTTTATTAATATTATGTACACCCTCAGAAATATTTTTGGAAAAGTGGGCGTGTCGCCACCTTCGCCCTTAATTTTTTTTTTTTTTTTTGTATGTATAAAAGCTACTAAGCTCATAATTTTTATTTCAAATAACAAGCTTTGACCTTGTTTATTATTAGCAATAAAGAGAAAAAGTAATTTTTTGACAAAGGAAGTTGTGTGCTCTTATAAATGGTTGTGAGCATAAAATTTAAAAAAAAAAAATTGGGGCGGAGATTTTGACATGCCCACTTTTTCAAAAAATTTCTATGGGTACACATAGCACTGGAAAAAAAACCGCATCAAAATATCCGAAGTAGTTTTCGAGTTAATAATAAAAACCTCAAAAACTGGTCAAATATCTCATACGACAAGCCAGCAAATCAACACTGAAAAATGGTGAGGTTACGTCCTAAAATATTCATTTGCGCAGATTGTGGGAAATTGTGGAAAATGAGACATATTGCCTTTAAATAACAATGAATGGATCTACGACATACAGTTGGACGTACATTAAGCCTCGTTAAGCAACTTTGTTAAAAGCTTCCTCAAAGTTGAAATTTCTTTCCAAGAAATTTCCTTTCAAAGCATTATCTAATTTTACAAAATATTAATAGAACACGCACAAATACAGAAAACTAGTACAATCAACACTTAGTACAAACCCGTATTATTATTGGTTTCCATTTTAAATTTTGTAAAATAAATGATTAGTCTTTAAGAAATCCAATTAATAAATAGGCTGCAAAAATATTGCAATCTCAAAGCACGTGCTTTTTGACAGCAACATCGGACTTTAACAGCTTCTAGGTTTAACATTGGTCTGTTATATAACATTGTTGGTACCGAACTTTACAGTTTAAAGTTTTCTTTACATGTTAACATAAAAAATATAGCATTATTAATACTTTGATAAAATGACTAAATATTCGATTTTTCGGATTTCGCCCCATAGTGCACTGTTAAATGTCCAGTAGAAATCTTCGCAGCCGCTCGAATCAATCACCATGAAAATATTAAAAATACAAAACATTTGTTTAAAAATAAGACGAAAAAAAAAATTATAAAATATAGAGTCAATCCTGCATAATTAATATTGTATGGACATTTTAAACATTTTGTAGTTTGTTTTCTTAAAATTTTTGCAATATTTGCAGACTGCAAAATGTCATTAATAAAAAAACATGTAAAATTGTAGTGCAAAATTGCTCTTTTTATTTTAAAACAAACTTGATCTGGGTACACAATTTAAGAGTATTGTCAGCAAGTATGATTGCTGTAACTCTTAGGATTTTTACTGAGACATTGTCACAAATATTTGATCTTTTGAACCCTTTTGGGTACTGGCCTAAAGATATATATGTACATGTTTATATGTATATACATATTTCCAACACTGTTTGATGCCTCGCAGCCAAATTAGATTGACTGATGGATGTCAGTTTGGGGGACACACATACATACACACACGCATACACGCACACACACCTCACCTCAGCCCAGCCCAGCTCCGAGTTGAGCTCATGCACTTGACATGCGAGCAGCACTTGGCCTGACATACGATGCCACTTGAGAGATATGTCTTTGTTTCCCTTTTACATTTTGTTTGCTTATTTGTTTATTTGTTTGTCGTGTTTGCCTTTTGATATCTCAACTTGGCGTGCGGCTTAGCGACAGCACTCGCATGGTAAATCGACGCAATTCACCAGCTTGAGCTGGAGTTGGAGTTGGAGCAGGAGTTGGGGCTCTAAAACATCTCGTCACATGATATGTCAAGCATTGTGGTTGTTTATTTATTTATTTTTTTCATTACATGTGTAACAAAGTTTTGCATTCGCTTTGAGCTTGTCTCACACATTAAAAAGCCAAAAAAAAAAAGGCGTGTAATGTTTTTTTTCGTTTGTTTTTCATACAAAGTTTTCACTTATCTGTCATGTGTGTTGGGTGTGTGTGTGTGTGTGTGTGTCTGTTGGGGTGTGGCTTGCCTTGGGTTATGCGGGGTCATCCTTGTCAAACAGTTGACATCTGGCATAAATCGTGTACTGAAATTGAAAGGCGTTGCCTTAAAACAATGAAAAATTGTTGAAAATATTTTTAGATTGTTGAATTATTGTTATCAGAGTTCAGCACGTGATTTACTTTGCCTTTATAAAAGGCTGAATGTTTTTCAAAAAAATTGCCTAATTTAACTGAGGAATGAATCGAATTTATAATATACCAAACATCTACTGACTGACTCACGAAATGACTCACTGACTGCTCAAGGAGCATAACAAAACATATATTTCATAAATTTGCAGCTATTTTTATACCAAAAACATTGCAATTATATCAATAATTTAGTAAGATGCATAGACTCAGGTCCAATCCAATCCAAAGCTTAAACCAAGCATCTTTGCGGCAAAGAAAATGTAAAAAGTTTCCCCTACTTTTCACTTTCCACACAGTTTCGACTCCTCACTTGCCGTGCCAGAAAATTCCCTCGGCAACTTTCGCTCTTTAGATAAAAAATAATGCATTTATCTTTCCTGAACTTGCCAAAAGACGAATAAGAAGAAAAGAATGAAAATAATAGAAAACGTTATCAGTGAAAGTAGAAATTTGCTTTGCATAATGCCAAAATAAATGTCAGTATTATCCAAATTTACTGATTTTTACCGAGCTCAGCATTTTTTGTGTAGATATTTTCGATGTGCCTGCAAAGACAACACAAAGTGTTAAATGGGCTGAAAAAAAAATATGAAAAAAAGATTGACCAACACTGGACATCAACTACGCGCTGTAAAAAGGGCACAGTAGAAATGTCAGTTATTTCTGTTATTATTGTTCTGTTGTTGTTGTTCTTATCACATATGAAATATCGCATAAACTAACGCAAAATGTCAAAGTTGCAGTTCAGGCAGAAATGTCAAAAGGGTTGACAGCACAGCGTGAGGTGGGCAAAGGGTCTGGGTAGAGGGGAAGGGGAAGGCGTGGCTTGTGGGTTGGACCTTGGATGATTTACGATGTTCTATCAAAATGGCGACGCATAAAAGTATGCTATACTTTTTTAAATGCAATGCACAAAGCGAAGCGGCGGCTGTTAAAAGTTAATCAGTTGTTGTTGTTGTTACTCTTGTTGTTACTCTTGTTGTTGTTGTTGTTGCTGCTGTGAATGCCAGATGAAAAATGGCTCAAACGCTTGCCTGACATTTCATTAAAAAACGAATACCAAAAAAGGGACAGACAAAGTGAGAGAGAGAGACACGAGCGAAAGAACACTTACACAGTCAATTGCGCAAATCTCAGACGCAGTTGAAGATGCAAAATGGTTGGTGGGGAAAAGCTGCTAGGGGAGGTTGTTTTTTTTGTTGTGGGGGGGGTACTGTGCCTTCATATCCTGCAGCTCGATTATAATTTAATCTAGTGTGGTATGTGTGACAAACTCACGATGCATGCGACGTGACACAGCCGCCATTTTTCACAGCATTCCACTCTGCATATAGCACGGGCAAGAAGAGAGCGAGAAGGAGAGAGAGAGAGGGATGGAGGATGGAGGGCAAAGGACCTGCAATGTGGCATGTGGCGAAATAGAAGTGTCTGTCATTTTTATAAATAACATTTTCCCTCTGTGTGTATGTTTGTGTGTGTATGGCAGTGTGTCATTGCCACTAGAATCTAAAAACAAATGACAAAAATGTCAACAATTTTGTGCTCTGCATTGTCATAACGACGACAAGCAACGATCCTTGGAGTGCTTTTTGTTGTGTTGTGTTTCAATGTATATGTACATTTATTTCTGTGAGTATCTGTGTGTTGTGCACTTATAAATACCAATAAATATCTGTAATTTCCAACACCAACCCAAAATACGACGCACAATTAAAGTAATTGCGCAACTGGCAATGGAATTTTAGCAATTTTTTGTTGTTGTACCCATTGTTGTTTTTGTTATTGTTGTTGTTGTTGTAGTTTGTCATTAAGCCTGCAATTAAGCTATTTATGCCAAGGCAGCACAAAAATGTTAACCACTTGCCAGGCCATCAGCTAACTTGGCCTGAACTTGAATTTTCGCCTTTCGACACTCGCCACTAATTAAAGCTGCTTAAAGCCAAAACTTCAACTAATAATAATAATAATAAGGATGATAATGATGATGATGATGATAGCTCTCTGAGCTATTGTAAGAGGTTTATGTTTTTGCCTATATCAGCACTGTTTTAGTTCCAAGAACATTCTTTTATCGCTTCAGTGTATGTATGTGTGAGAGTGTGTCTGGCTTCCACAGCTAATGAGTGTTATTCATGAACAGAGAATCAGAAAAGCTATGCATTGAATTTCTCCAGGAATTTCAGCTAGATTTTTTCGCAATTTTCTGCCATTTTTGTATTTGCTATAAATTTCATTCTTTTAAAATGTATAAAAATAGAAAATGAGAAAAGACAGGAAAATTAAAATTAGATATTTTTTTTAAATTTACTGTCTGCAGTAAGATTATTTGTAAGCAGGGATCGAAAATAAAAGTTATGAGAAAATTTTATTTTCAATTTTTATTTAAAAATTGTTGTATAAAATCTATTTTTCAATATTTATTATAAAAATTAAAAATAAAAGTAACTTCCAAATTTTTTTTTTTAAATCAAGAAATAACTTTTATACAGAGCTTGCAAATAACAGTCGACCGTTTTTTTTTTTGCGATCTACTCACGAAAATAACCGAAAAAAACACACACGCTTGCTCTTTGTCTGAGCAGATCAATTCGGTTTTTCTTTTTTTCTTTTCGGTTGAATAACAAATTATTGAGAAAAACCGATTGAGTACTCAAAATATGAGAGTCACTAGGTGAACAAAAAATGAAAAGCTCAGTTCAAACGTTCATTCATTTTTTTCTTATGTTCCACGTTATTTTATGTTATACTTCTTAAAATTTTGAAAAGTATACCATAATTAGTGGCATCTTGCCCCCAAAAATAGTATGAATACCCTATTTACGCCCTGTAAACATAATAAATTCACATACATATATTATAATTATTTATTCTGTGTTAAGCTTCATGGGTTCCACTTCAATGTAATCGTTGCTCTTAACTTCTTCCACTAATTCAGCATGTTTTGCATTTAAATGCCGTTTTAAATTTGTTGAGTGCGATCCTGCAAGTTTTACGCCGCATACGGTACTTTTATTTAATTCGCTCAATTTTAAATTGACAGTTTACAACCCGAGCCCTTTGCTTTTTAAAAATTGATTGTGGTTTGAGAATGACCGATTTGTTCAAAAACTGTGTGAACGGTTCATTTATGACACTTAAGCAAAGAGTCAGTAAATAACAGTTATTTTTGAACAAAAACAAACGGTCGACTGTTATTTGCAAGCTCTGGTACTTGGGGATCCGATTATAATTGTCAGAAATGTCAATTGCAGTTTAAGGCAACCAAAGTAGAGGCTTCCAATGAAATAAATTTTGTAGCGAATATGAAGAAAAAAACCATTTCAATATTAATAAAATACGTTATTAATAATTAAAAATACATTATTTTTATTTAGTAATTTTAAATTGTTTATTAGAGGTGAGCTTGTCATTAAAATCTTTAATTGAGAATGTTACAACAGAATTTAAAATCCAATCGCTTTCTCAAAACTAATGAATACATACATACATACACCTATTAATTAATTATACATACTTGAAAATGTAAGTTAATTGATTTTTTAACGATAATTATTATCTTTTTTTGAGAAAAAACATTTACTTTGTGGCTTTAAATTTCTGGAAAATTTAAAAAAAAATCTGTTATTTATCAACCGAGAATGATATTAAATTAAAAAAAAAATCTATTTGGGCATACTCGCCTACTTTTTACAGGGTATACATTTCGTTTATACACTTTTTATCACGCAATTCTCACTTGTTCATTTTTTTGGCCCATGTCGAAATTTGTTCGCTACATGCAAAATATGACACGGACATATGACGCTGGTCAGCACATGCTCTCGGTCTTTGTATGTGTGTGTGTGAGTGTGTGTGTGTATGGCATACTTTTGCATGCCAGCTTGGTTAGGTGGAAACAAATAAATCGACAAAAGTGGCAAACAGACACAAACAAACACTCACCGACCGAGGCACATCAACTTGGCCAGGAAACTCAATTCAACAGAAACCAAGCGAACCACCGAAGCATTAAATTAACATTTTTTCTAATTAAACTGCCAGCAAGTGGTATAAAAATGTGTGCAATAGCAACAGCAGCAATGCTATGCCACAATTTGTGGCACTTAAAAAGTGAAATAGCCAAGATTTGCATAATGTCATTGTATTTGAAGTGGAATCTCTGTCAACGACTCGAAGATAATTTCTCTCCAATTCTTAAATTTATTCAACTATTCTAGTTCACTTTAACTATCCATTTGACTTGTTTACCCTTTAAGTTCGATTTTTAAAACTTTCAGTGATTAATTTAAATTCTAGCTTTGGTATAATATTTTTTTATAAATAACATAATATAAATAAATATACTAGATAGTCAAAAATAATTAATCCTGTAGTTGATAAAGATATTTGGAATAGAATTAAATCCAAGATTTTTTGTAATTGAATAACTTTCTGTTAATTTTGGCACTGTTTGTTAGCTTTTTTTCCTTCAAGTAATGCAATAGCAATTGACTAGTTATAATGAGTTTTCAGTAGGAATCTATAATAAGTCGTGGTCAACTTGTCACAACGCCACTTTTTCAGAGGCACAGTAATGCTTATAAAATGCGTAATACAAATGCGAATGCGCTTTTATTAATGCCGCATATCATTAGATCAACAAACATGGCCAAGTACAATATAAGAAGTACTCGCACACGCTCTTAACTGCCAACAATAATAATGTTTTGGCATTTATCACACTTGCTTTTTCTGTTGTTGTTAATGTTGTTGGTCTAGTTGTTGTTGTTGATGTTGTTGTTCTGGCAAAGTGACCAAGCAAAGTGGCTCTAAAATTTCAGTGGCATCAGTAAGAACAAAAAAAAAAAAAGAAGAAAAGCAGATAAATAAATGTGGCAACAACAAAGAGCAAAGCGCCATAAATCTAAATAACAAATTTTTACGAGAAACGAGACCATAAATAAGATGTTACTGCCTTAGCCTAGTGGAAAAATAGTGGAAAAAAAAAGAACAGGCCCAGTATAATTTCCCGGGCCCATTTCCCAGTTTCCACACACACACACACACACACATACCGGACTGCCAAGCAAAGCGGCAACAATTCCTGAGAGTTCTGTTAATTTAATATTATTACTTTTCATTACAACTGCCTTACAGTATGCGTGTGTATCTGATGATTACAGTAAAATGCTGTTAGTTTCTTTTTTTACTGCTCCTGCAAGAGAGGTCCCAAATGTCAACACATTAATGTCCAAGAGCCCCGGGGGGCTGAGGTCATATAAATCAACATTTATCTGCCTCCATCGCCGACAATTGAAAATGACAGCAACCAAAATAATACGACCAAAACGCATAAATTCTTGCATCTTTTTTGGCTAATTACATAAGGTAGGTATTCTGAAATATTTTTAAATATATATTGTCAAAAGTGCAAAACATTTTTAAGAAATAACCGAAAGTTCAGTTTATTTCAAATTCAAATTTCATGCAAGAGTATGTTATTTAAAGTTTTGCGTTAGATCTGAATCGCTATTTCATAATATTAATACGAACATAAAGAATTTTAAAATCACGAAAAACAAGAATCCCAAGAAATCACTGCGGACTGCGGACGGCAGTCCGCGCTAGTGACGAAAGCAGCACGAAGTGTGCGAAAGCGACTAGCATATATACACAGGAAGAATATAAAATTTGCTATGACCGTCCGATCGGGTCGAGTTATATTCCGATCGAAAGGTATCAATTAAACTTACAAATGTGCATACTAAGACTTTAGGAAACTCACCTAGCTCGTGAGAAAAACATGTGTAAGTGGGAGGGACAAAATTTAAATGATTGGAGCTAATGGGGCCGTTGGAGCCTTTATGACATTTTTTTAATTTTCTATTCTCATCAAAAATACGCGTCGAATGACACCTTGAAAATCAAAATCCGATCACTGGTTCAGAAGATAATTAATTTTGAAATTTTTGGTGCCCTTCTCAAAACGAGATGAAAAGTCAGTCTGTTTGTTTGTTTTTTTATAATAAAAGTTTTATATCATAATTGT
The DNA here is from genome assembly GCA_037043405.1 of Drosophila subquinaria. Lineage (NCBI taxonomy): Eukaryota > Metazoa > Arthropoda > Insecta > Diptera > Drosophilidae > Drosophila > Drosophila subquinaria. Next base: position 8,709 of record JBAMBL010001017.1, on the reverse strand, counting down.
TTTTTATAAAACGTATAATCGTTACGATCCTTTTTTTTATTATTATTATTATTTTTTTTTTTTTTTTATACTTATCCAATGTTTTAAAATCAAGAAAATTCAAAATATTGTAAATATTGTAAAATATCAAATAAATTGGGACCGAGGGGTAAACAATTTAATAATAATTACAATTAAAATAATCAATAATAATTATATTCCATTAAAAATTATTCAAATATGACAGCTATATTTTTTATTATTTCCTTTGTGATTGGGGCATTAAGTAATAAATAGACCTCGGATTTTGCATACTTCCACATTTTTCATCAGATTGGTACCAAACTTTGTATTTAGGTATGTTATAATTTAAAAAAACCAATTTTTAATGCATGTCGAAAATATGCAAATTATATGCAAAAAATATGCAAACAAAATATGCATAATATATGCAAAATATGCAAAAAATATGCAAAACATGCAAAAAATATGCAAAACATGCAAAAAATATGCAAAATATGCAAAACATATGCAATCGAATTTCATCAAAAAATTGATTTCCACAGTCGAAAATTGTTAAATCTAATAGCTGAAAAAGTGGGATCATCGTTTCCTGTCGCTAATTCCTTCATATGAAAATAATATAAAAAGAATTAATGGTCAATTTTATCATTTTACATTTACTCTGCCAGAATGTACATCAAGTATGTATATCGATTTTGCCAGCATCAGTCCAAGTGGCGTAGTGGTCGAAGTGATAAGTGCGCGGCATGCTAAACACGAGATTGGAGTTCGGATCTCAATCCGGTCGATGCAATGATTTTTAATTACATAACATTTTTAATTTTTTTTATATTTCTGGATTAGTAAACCAATTTTTTTTTTGTTTTTCTCATTATTTTTACTTTTATTACATTTATTAAAATTTTAATATTTATTCCACCCTATGAATCGATTTTTGTATTATTATTTGATTTGTTAAATATAAATTTTTGTTTGCATATTTTGCATATATTTTGCATATTTTGCATATATTTTGCATATTTTGCATATATTTTGCATATTTTGCATATATTTTGCATATTCATTTCATGCAAATATGCAAAAAAAAAAAAATATGCGCATCGTTTTCCACTCTATTTTTAACGAAACGAACTTTGGTGTTATCAGAATTCACCTATCTTATCCCTATAAGAACATGCAAATATGCAAAATCCGAGGTCTATTTATATCTATATCTATATTAAAACTAAATACGCTATCTAGTTTTCACAAAATGTTGAAAATAAATGCTAAAATTAGACAACAAAACTATTAAAAACACATTGTTACAGGACATTTAGTAGTTGCGTATACCCTACTGTAAACGCAATGATGTTCACTTTATTCTTTTGTTGCATATAAATCTTGGTTTAGCCGACTGCGCTTTCCTTGCCCCTTTTGCCACATTGGCCACAGCCTTTGCATTGCTCGCTCTTCTCTTTTCCTATTTTTTTTTGTATCGCTTTCTTGCTTGTATTTTCTTAATTTTTCTTTTCTTATTTTGAAATGTTTTGCTTTTGTGGTTTTAATTCTATTTTCCGTATAAATTGTTTCGCTACACTAACATTTTACAGGACGAACGGCGTTTTACAGTTGGCTGCTGTACGTCCTGTGTGGCATGCAACTAATTACATTTGCATATCTATAGCAAAGTGAAAATGCGGCCCAATAGCGAGTGGGAGGCACTCAACTGCACTCGGCCAAAATAAAAACAAAGTTTAATATAGTTTTTTTTTCTTCTTGTTGTCGCCGACAAACATCAAACTCCGCCGCTTCTCGTCAACTCTCAGTTATCGCCAGTCGCTTTGCGGTTACAATCAGTATAATTATAAACTTCTTCCAGCATTGCTTACGCATTCGCTTTGTGTCTGTAAAATCAGCAACAACAATTAGAACAACTTTGACGCTGTCCAAGGCAAGCAATTAAATATGCACTTGGCATCTTCTTCAACTCGTATTTTTGCCGCTACTGCTGCTGCTGCTTTTCCTACTGCATCTTCGACTTCCTATCGCAGCTGTCATCACAGATGGCCACGCCCACACGCACGAGTGCCTTCACTGAGCGCTGCGCTGAGCATTTTGTTAATTAGTCTATAATTAATAAGAAAAGAAAATTAAAAAACCCTGTGCAACTCAACGCTTTGATTGCTTAGCATTTGTTGTATTAAGAGTTTATGCTATTGTCAGACTACAGCTTCTGCTTCTGCATTGGAAATAGCTTACTTCTACTCTTCCTGTTGCTGTATTTCTTGTTGTTGCTTAATTTTCAATTAAACATGTGCCACTTGGCAGCAGCAACAACATATTTCACTTAATAGCAAATCAATGCCAGCGCTCATTAGTATGCAACACTTTTTTGTGCTGACATTTGAGTGAATAAAGCTTGTGCATTTTTAGATTATTTTTAGTTTATTTTATTTTATTTTAGTTTAGTTTATTTTATTATTTTTTATTATTTTGTATTATTTTATTTTAGTTTAGTTTATTTTTTAAATACTCTGCGTTATTTCTGACCTGATATTCAAAATGTAATTGGTTTCTCTCATAATAATTCTAAGCCACAAAAATTTATTTTCTTAATTTTTTTGATAAAATTGTAATGTAAGGGTTTATTGGAATTTATCAATCATTTTAAGAAATATCCAATTATTTTGTATTAAAGTACCATTATTCTAGGTCTTTGAAATGTTAACTATCTTATAAAGAATAGAAATTGATTCAGAAATAACTTTCAGCTTAAATTAGTAAAGTATTAAGTATTGATTTAAAAAATCAGCTCTTACAGAAACACGTTTACTTAAAAGACTACCCAATTTAACTAATGTGACCTGTTTAGCTCATCAAATTAACTTCTGAATCTCGAATAATCTGAATAGAAAATTCAAATCTGATCGATAAATGTCGCTTATTGTTGTGTGCTCTTCCCAAGAGGTTTTTGCCGCGAAATGGCGTCAGTTACTGTTTGTATCTGCCACAAACGAGTGAATTAATCAAATGAACTACCTTTACATGTAATTAACAAAGCCCCAAACAACTGCTGTACAACTGATATATCTACATACATATATATAAAGCTGAAAAAATAAGTTTGGGGCAGGTTATTTCTGTTGTGTGCAACAAAACAACATGGGGCACAGAAAATTAATAAAGCTAAAAGCATGCGACCAATAATGTTTATAAATTTAATTATGTAAATGTTTGGCTATAAAAAAGATAGAGGTAGTCAGAGGAAGGGAGAGAGAGGTGGGGGGAGAGAGAAAGACGAACGAGAAAGGCTGCCAACAAGCTGAACATCGAATAAGGCAAAAAAAAAATTTAATAGATGTCAAGCACAAATTGAAATGCGAATTCCAAAATAACAGAGAAAAGTTAAATATAAATATAGCAAAAAAAAGAATTTGTTGATATGTGTTTAAAGAGAGTGGCTGCAGAGAATTAGAGCGAGAGAGAAGACACAGAGGCAGACGATGTGAACTATAGATCAGAATTGTTGAACCCATCCAAAAAGCTGAAAATGTTGAATCGCATATGAAATTAATTAAATTTTTTCTGTTGTCAGTTGTGCACGTTGGACATTAAATGTGTCTGCTTTATGGCTTTTACCTCCAAAGTGAGACAGACAGAGAGACAGTGAGACAGATAGAGAGAGAGAGAGAGAGAGAGAATCAACATGGTCTTCACGTATGTATGTGCGCATTTCCGTTTGGTTATTAGTTTTTCTGCGCCATTTCCGGGATTTTTTATGTGCGAATGTGTATGTGTATGCGGTTTCATGTACGTGTGTGTGTGTGTGTGTGTGCGGAAATCAAGGCCCTGTTGTTGTTGTTGTCATGTTACTGTCTTAATTTAACTTGCAACGGTTAATTAAAACAACAATAAAACCAACAAAGACAGAGAAAGAAAAATGAGTTAAATATACATATATATAGAGAGAGTGAGAGAGAAAGAAATACCGAAAAAGAGCGAGTGATGAATGTAATTGCTTTATGAAAACTCTCGATGCTTGGAAATAGCCAAAGAATTTCATGGAAATAGCTTATAATATACATGAATATTGTTTAACCAAGTTTCAGTATACACCAAAATATATTTTTGTAAAAAAAAATGTTGGAAAAAATTAATTGTAAACTCGAAGTAATAAAATTCCATAAAACAACAATAAATTTATAAGAAATAGGTTAAAAAGTTTATTATTATATAGACTATATTTTATATTTTACAACTTAAAACTAGAGTTTTTGTCTGGAAAATAAATTCCATTAGCTAAAAGTATTTCAGACTATTAAAAACATTATCTGATTTAATGCTGAAGCTATTTTCTGGCTTAATGCCACGCATAAGCATAATCATAAAAATAAATTGAAAAGTAATAATTATAAATTTAAAACTATGCAATGAAATGATAAATGGAGTTTGCAATAATAAACTAAAATAATAAAAATAAAAAACCCGTGTCGGCGCTATTTATCAATATATTTTACAGTTGTCGGGGGCCAGAGTTGCCAACATGTGTCGAAATTGCCAAGGTAGATTTCACGTTTGCAGTGCTATACATTTTATGAGCATATTTCGAATAAACAATTTATTTACACTCGCTGAGAGAGAGAGAGAAACATACCAAAAAAGTGAACAAAAGGGCGTCACTCAATTATGTGGGTTAAACGAGAGGAGAGGCGAGGGATGGCAACATTGCGTAAATGCAATTATGCAACTTTATGCAAGTCTATTTTAATGTTTAACATGTCATTTACATATGAAAGATTTAATGGCAGCGCATTGAATTGAAACTGTCATGGTAGTGGGAGCAAGGTTCACAGCACAACAACAAAAACAACAATACAAACAATATCAAGCGTTACAAAGAGCCAATTAAAAGGCTAACAATGTGCGCTCGTTGCCCAAAGTTTTTTAATTATAACTTTAAATTCAAAAACATTTAAGCCGAATATGAATGCAAAACGCATAAAAACTCCTGTTTGTTGCCCATAAAAGTGTGCTATAAAATGTGTGTGCCTCACACAGTAACAATTCTGCATATGTTGTATGTATGTATGACCATTACAACAGCTGCCAATGAGCCTTTGCAATTGTATCTTACAGCTGTAGCTGAAAATACCCTGAAATACATGCTGTCAATTGTAAATTGTAGTATAAGACTATAGCTCAGGTGGGGAAAATGAACAAGTTTCTTAGAGTATAGGGTATCTGCTAGTCGGGCACATTTGACCTGTTGTTGCATCGTTTAATGGCCGGCACTGTTAATTGCGTGCCATAAATCTGTGTACAGCAAGTCCTCAACGCCATCATCAACCTCAATCCCAAAAAACCCATTGCCAGTTTTTTTTTTTTTTTTTTTTGTTTCATTCAGTTTTCTCCATTTCCATTTCCACTCACATAACGCATACGCATAGTAGTCGTATATATTTTATAACTCTGACTGTTCTCTCTGACTATCTCCGGGCAAAAGAGACAACAGCAATAACAATAACAACAATATAGCAAAAACAGACGAATGGCCAGACAAAAGTAACATGTTACATGTAATTAATTTCAAATTATTTATACATGAACGCGTATGGCCAGTAAAAGCTACCTAACAAATAACAACAACATCAGCACCAAAGAAACATCAGCAAAAACCACAAAAAAAAAGGAAAGAGAATAAAGTTGAGCACAGCTTGCGGCGATGTTCGCACTATGCATCGTGCTCATCTAAAAGCCGAGCGATGGTTCAGAAAACTCAGCACTTAATGAAAAAGTTAATATGTACAATAGTCAAAAGACTCTCTACAAAGCAGCAGGGGAGATAAAATATATAGAAAGAGAGAGAGAGAGATAGAAATGAAAACATGGGAAATTGTATATAAACTTGGTTCAAAGGTAAATTAAGGCAATCATTTGATTCTAATATCTATTTTTTTTTTTTTTCTGCTGGCTTACTTTTATATTCTCATGTCACTAACTCCGATCGGTTTCGTTTGTCTTTCTATCATCAGTATTTTATATAACTGCACTTCATCTTTCTTTTCGATCTTCTTTTATTTTAATACATTTTTCACTTGCATTTATTTGCTGGCTGCTGTTTAATTCTTAAAAAAAAAGTTCGAGAAGTCGTTTGAAAATTTTTTTGTTATTTTGATCATATTTTTTAATTCACAAAAATCCACTGCATAAATTATTTTCAATATTAGCAAAATATTAATTTTTGGCTATGTTTATGTTTTTATACAAATAAATAAAAAATAATTTAAAAATGAAAAATTGGTTTCAAAAACTGAGAATTTCTTCTGGGTTGCATTTTTTTTATTTTCAGCTACTCTTTTCCATTTTTCTACATTATTTTTTTACTCTACAATTTTTATTTTCTCATTTTTCCTCATTTTAAGCAAATTCTGCTCCTACTCTCTACACTTTTATAGCTTTCCCGATTTCCCTTTGTCAGTCTCCCAATTATGTTTATTTCTTTGTTTTCATTCGTTCTTCGGTTGGCCATCTGTTTCAACCTACTTCCCCCTCTGTTTCACCTTTATTCACTCAGATTTCTTAGAATCGACTATATTATATTTTCTGTCTCTCTCCATTAAACTATTATTTTTGAACTTTTAAACTTGCTATCCCGCTTATATTTTCACCTGCCGCCTTCTCTGATTGTAGCTCAAAAAATTGTAACCAATGCTAATATGCATTCCCTCCTGTTGGAGCACATTTTGGCCCATCCACTTACCCGTTTCCTCTTGCCAAATCAAGGGCATAAAATTGTATTCGACTGGGTCGTAAAGTAGCCTGCCTTTCACTTGGGCCTGGTGGTTTCCTCCAGCTCTTTGGCACTTATAACCCTGTGACGAGAGGCCGCCAAGTATTTATTTGTTAACTGGTTTAATGACGCCAGTGTCGACGCAGCTGCCACGCCCCCTTCTCGCTCAGGGGCCTCATAAAATGCGTGCCACGCACTTTAAGCCACAAATGCAATTGCTCTCTCTTTGTATATGTGTGTGTGTATGTGTGTGTGTGTAAATCATAGCATTTTGGCTTTAAGCGTTAAACTGCGCAGCATTAACTGCCAGTCTGCCCAGCAGGAGGTACCTGTATACTTTTATACCTGTGATCACAGGTGGGGCCAGGAGTCGCAGTCACAGTCGGACATGCCGTGGGACTGAGGACAGGTGAAAAGGGGCGAGAGAGGGAGAGGGGGCAGGTGAAAGTATCCGACGCAGCAGCTGCGTTTCAATAAGCACATAATTGAATTCTGATCATAAATTTGCATTATGGCCGTAACGCGGGATTCTGGCGGCTTCACTTTGCTTTGCTTTTGGTTTTTGGCCAACAGCCCAACAATATATAATTTTTCGTTTTCGTTCTTCTTTTTTTTTTTGCGTTGGCAGCACGTGGCTTATGGCATAATTTTACCCAAAACGCACATTTCGCATTGGGTTCAGGCAACAGGGAGAGATACTCATAAAAACGTGCTGCATGTAAATAGCCGAAAAACCCGCGCAGCTGGATGGATGCCAACAGTTAAGGGAGTTGGGCAAAATGATAGTTGAGAGGCAGGCATTGAAAGGGGAGAGAGAGAATTGAAAGAGTGTCCACATAAAATGCAACGATTTATGGTCGAAAAACCCAAATTAGACACTCGACAATGCACTATGGGGTATTTTACCGAAAAAGTGTCATTTATTCATTTTTCAAATGTATGCAAATGTATGATTTTTTAATGCTAACATATAGCAAACACTTCAAACTGTTATGTTACTTACCAAAAATGTTAACATAACAGTCCGATGTTAAGATACCAGCTGTTAAAGCCAGCTGTTTCAATCGATGACCGCATGTTTTTATTAGCGGCAAAATTAAAGTGCACTTTCAAATTGAAACACAGGATAAAGAATCATTTTATAAATTCAAATTTGAAATGAATGTCAACTGTTTAGGTTTGTGTTACGTGTAAATGCTTGTATATTCTTGATTTTGTATGTGTCTCTTTTATAATGTGAATATTTAGCAAGTACTGTCAATGCCGAATTTTGGATAGTAAAGTTGAACTTTGCAAAGACTTTAACAAAATTGTTAACAATTGTTAGTTTTGAGTCCTCGTCCATGTTATAGAGTCATTATTTCTCTATTCAGATTAGTTTATCTCAAGCTCCACATTTGACCACTTTTTCCGCAATTAAGTTTTTTAGCATGTAACCTCACAATTTTTAGGTGATGATTTGCTTGCTTCTTGTATGGAGAATTCGATCTCTTATTGAGGCATTAATTAATAACTCCTAAACTAAGTAAGATATTTTGCTACGGTATTTTTTCTTGTGTTATACATACCCCTATAATTTTTTTGGAAAGTGGGCGTGGAACCATCTCCTCCCCCTATTTTTTTTTTTTTTAATTTTATGCTCGCAGCTGTGTAAAAGGGCTTACAATTTTCTATGTGCAACGAATACGTTTTTTTTATGTTGCTAATAATATATAAGATCAAAACTTGCTAGTTGCAATAGAAATCAGAAACTTACTGGCTACCAATAAAAAAAAATTAAAAAAAAAAATGTGTGGGCGGAAATTGTGCCACGCCCACTTTTTCAAAAAATTTCTAATGGTTTGTACAACACTAGAAAAAAAACCGCATCAAAATATCTTGCTTAGTTAACGAGTTATTAATAAATGACACATTTTTGGTAAAATACCCCATAG
>JBAMBL010001016.1:0-22032 GCA_037043405.1 Drosophila subquinaria | reverse complement strand
GCAAAGTGAATGAAAGTATTTTTTTCTTATGGACTTTGGCCGGCTAAACACGAAAATGGCATTTAAAAATGGAAAATGGAAATGGAAAATGGATTTGCATAAACTATACCTTATTTTCTTTGAAACAGTATCGGCTTTACGATAAATGAGTAAAAAAAATTTTATATCATGGATTTCTATTTTTTCCAGGACGATATGTTAGCTTTCAAGCTCAAAAAATCACAAAAAACGCCCATTTTCGAACTTTATAAAATCGCTAGCACCTGAACTGCTGAACCGATCTTAATACTCTATGAAAGAAAGTTAAAAAAGGATTAACTTACCTTTAATTTAAGTCCTTGGTTGGCAAATTTGGATAAGTAGATTTGGAAGTATACTCAAAAGTGTTGGAGTAGCCTCAAAAATTCGAAAAAATTCGAATATTTCGAAAACGCTTCCATATAAAAATTTTTAAATGCCATTTTCGTGTTTAGCGGGCCAAAGTCCATAAGAAAAAAATACTTTCATTCACTTTGCATTTTGGCTGTAAACTAGTGTAATCATCTTAAATATTTAAATTGAAATGTTTTCTTTATTCATTTTGATGTTTCACCTTTATTTATTAGCGTAGATAAGCAGCTAAAGTGAATATTTGTGTAATGGAAATTAGTTGCTTTTAAGATCCTTAACAACAGTTCTCTATCGCATATGTAAATATATCATTCATAAATTGACTAAACTTTGCACAACACAATAATTACATTCAAATATAACTGTGCCGCTGAATTATAGCTTGGAATTGGTATGGAAGAGTCGTATATCATATACATACATGTATGTATGCCGCGTCCCCTTCAATTATTTCTTCAACATTTGCCACACACCAATTACAGTAATCGAGTAACAGACTATATATGTGTGTGTGTGTGTGTGTGTGTGTGTGTGTGTGGCATTTTATGGCCTGTTTTACGGAAATGAACAGAGCGCGCCAGAAACATGCGTTTAATTAGAGTTTTTACATGTCATTGATTTCCCACAAAAAATCCAACACAAATAAACAAAATATATATTATGCCGGCCTCCTTGCCATACGCCCCCTCCATTCGGTAGGCAGCACGCTCAGCAAATAGCCTAAAACCGTGGCAAGCCACGCATAGCTGAAATTTTTATGTGCAATTTGATTTGTGTGCCGCACTTTTTTTCGTTGTTGTTTTAGTTTATTATGTAATGAATATTTGCAAAGGCATTTGCCAGGCGTCTTGTGTCCCTTTCCATTTGTTTGTGTGTGTGTGTGTGTGCGCGTGGAGAGGCGGAGGCGTAGGCGTGGCACATAGCTGAGAGCAGAGAACTTGGGATGTACATAGATTTAATTTGCGTATGAAAAATTCCTTTGGCCCTTCTCTCCCTCTCTCTATCTCTCTCTCTCTCTCTCTCTCTCTCTCTCTCTCTCTCTCTCTCTCTTTTTCTCTTTTGCAAGAGGAAAAACAATTCCCCAAACGAGTTGGGGCAAGTTGTGTTGAGTCCTTGCCTCCATTTGCTGCTGTTCGTTTTCCGTTTTCTGTGCAGTTGTTTAGAGGATATGCATAAGAATGCCTTGCATTTCCGTTTCAGTTGTTGTTGTTGCTGTGATTTCCTATTTGCTGTGCAGCTCCTTTGTGTGTGTGTGTGTGTGTATTTGTGTGTGGCAAGTAGCATTGCGCTGCGAGTTGATTTTATGCTTTGAGCAAAGTTTCGTTGCATATTTTAAGGCTGCTATGCCCCAACTACGATAGAAACTCGGCAACTACTACGTAAAACAATCAACTGCGATTTGTTGTAGAGCAATTGCAAAATTATGCAGAACACCACACAGCACCACGAACCGAACTCCCAAGCATATTTCTTTCTCTCGTGCACGCCAGGCGTTTGTCAGTGAGCTGCCAGACAGACAGACAGATAGACAGACAAACACTTGGGCATTTGAAATAATTTGATGTTTTTCATATTTATTAAATTCAACCCAGACAAACAAAGGCAATAGACAAAGTGCCGGCAAATCAATTACACCTACCACTCAACAGTCCAACACTTGCATTCGAGGGTAGTTTTATAAGTTATTGGCCTAACTAGGAAAAGTCAATCAGGGGTGCCACAGAAATTGCTTTCGCTTGAATTTCATTTAAGTTGCCTACAAATTTAAGTGAAATTCAAACAAACTTAAGTGAAATTCATAAAAAAGCGATTTCTGTGGCACCCCTTGATATTTAAATGTCAGTTAATCTAATTTTTTAAAAAATTTTTTATTTGGGCAGTTCAATTTATCTGCCGATCTTTCATTTTGCAACAATTAAAATTGGTATTGCTATTTTTGCTCAGATAATGACTTCAATTGAGCGAAATCACTTTTGCCTAAATATTATTTAAAATGGCTAGGTGAAGAATTTAGAATTAATCTCATCGGTCGACTTTGGTTTTTTAAAAAAAATTGTCTGATATTTTTATTAAACTTTTTTTTATAATTTAACTGTGTGAAACTCAACCAACAGTTGTTGGATTATACTCAGTAGGAGATATAAAATTAAGTCAATTATGCTTAGTTTTCCTACCAAGTCCAATGACTTATCAGTCCACCCTCGTGCAAATAGCACACCCACTCGTTGAGGTGCTGTGCCGAGTTCGTTGTCCGTTTTGTGCAGTGCTTGCATGTTGTGATTCGTATCTTTAATTAGAGCGTTGCTTGAATTGATGACGGCTGGAAGTCAGCGGCTTGTTTGTAGCCCATCATCAGGTAATTGCCTGGCAGGAAATGCATATTCTTTCTTTCCATACAAATGGCTTTTGGCTCTCTGTAAAAACTTTTGCTCGATTTGTTGAACCAAATCCCTTACAAAATTCCCCATATCCTTCCTCCAACTTTTTGATTTTCTTTCCCTTCCCCTAAACAAGAGCAGCACCATCATCATAATCAGGCATCAGCTGCTTCACTTGTTTAGGGTCACATCAACAGCCAACATGTCAACCTCAAAAACCGCAAAGTTGGCAAACAACTTTCAAGCGTAAGAAAAAGGAAATTTCGGCCTCAGATTCGATTGAAAATCAACAGACACACACATGTACACACCCACACACACACACACACATTTGTTTATTTGGCGTTGTGAAATTTAATAAAAGGCGCACAGTGGTCTGCAACTGATTGAGAAATGCCAACTTGACATGGGTTTGATATGTGGCGGGTGGTTGATTTTAAAGGGAGGAGCATCGTCCTAGATTTAGAAATTTTGTCATCAAATTGAAATTGTTGTTTTTTTCTTTGTTTGTTTTCCAATTGATTTTCATTTAAAACTTTTTGCTTGAGCGGCAACACTTTTGTAAATGTTATAACATGAAACTAAATCAATTTCAAGAATTGTAGTGGTTATTAGTTTAACTTTTAATTAAAAATTGATGAAGAATATCAAAATTTAACCGTAAATATTGATTTTTACCTATTGAATTTTTCTTTAAAAAAGAACTAAAACACTAAGTTCAATAAAAGCAATGGAAAATATCCTGACACTGAGAAATTTATTTTTATTTATTTATTTATTTGATTTGATTCCTAGCGCTACAAGGCAAGTCTTATAAGTTAAGGCGCTAGTCATACTTAAGTTTAAGAATACATTCAGATTTAAAGTCTGAAGAAAATAACTTAGGTTGAACAATTTAAATTATAAGTCAGTTCTTATAATTCTTATTATGACTATTACTGATATTATTATTATTACTGTTATTTATAATTATATTATTTGGTATACATGAGGACATTGTTAATTTTTTTTTATTTTTATTCGGTTACCTGATTCAAATAAGAGAAAACATTCACAAAAGTATAGTTATGATATAAAATATTCCTTAATCTTATGTCTATTAATGAGAGTTAATGAGAATAACTTTAAAATTGTGTTGGGCTATGGACTTTTAAACGTTTTTGTACGTTTTTGTACATTGCTGCAATGTTAAACCAATGTGCAATATTTGGTGGCAGTATTCACTTTAAGGGCAGATTTTTCTGGAGCGTCATTTTCAATTTACGCTGCTGCTCAGCATAAAAATCACTGAGTTTTAGCTTTAAATTTGTATGTAAACAACACACCTCATCTCCTTCTACATTTATAGTATACACACACAGATATACATATATAAACACACACACAGTGCCTTTCACACAGTCACTTCAATGTCAAGCATCAGCAGAGCCTGGAAAAACAGCTAAGCTCATCAGCATATCAATGGCTCGCTCTGATTTGCTTATTTTCTCTCTCCCTCTCTCTCATACTCTGCTTTTTTTCTCTCTTTCTCTCTCCTTGTCGATTTTAATTACAAAGGCGTCTGTTGTGGCTCTTGTTAGCTGTTGCTGTTGTTGTTTGTTGTTATTGCGGCATTTCTAATTTTCCGCTAGACAAATTTTATATGACTGAATTATGATATGAACCGTGGCCCTGGCCCGAGTCCGAGCTCTGGTCCAAGCAGGTTCAAGCGTTCATAATTTGAAACCTTAAACGTTTTCAACTTTTTCATCTATTTTCTGTTTATTTTTTAAATTTTTTTTTTTTTTTTACTTTTTAATTAAGCCAACGCGTTTAAAGCTGATGGCAGAAATCAAAGTTTGTAGCTGGCGTCTAAAATTATGCTAAGCATATGCCAAGCACACAGGGCAAAGAAACAGCAGGATGATGCTTGGTAATGACAAGGACCTTCAGCTTGGCTTAAGAATTGCCTGCTCAGCCAGGCAAAAAGGACAACAAGCTTTATTAATGTTTTATGTGTATTGTGTGCCGCATACTAAGTAGCTTTGAGAAGGGGGAGCAGTAGTCGGAGATCTCCGCTTAACAATGCTCTGACAATGTCAATTGAAAAATGTTTGTCCAGGCAGGCGAGCCGGGGGGTGTGAGTGAGTCAGTCAATAAGTGAGGCTAAATAAAACTAATTAGTTCCAATGAGCAAACAGAATGAACACCTGGGACAAGTGCAGCGCCTGAGACCGAGACAAGCATTTTTAATTAAGCACACAGCGCACAGTGGGACAAAAACCGCTAGATTTGCTTCAGTTAATTCAAATTTTCAAATGTCGAATATGGTTATATTTTCTTACCGATATTAAGTGATTAATTTTAATATTGTTGCACATTAAAAAAATGGTCAATGCTAGAAAAGTTCTTTAATTTAAATGAAATACGTAGGAAATAAAACAGACAAGCGGTAGATTCGAGATATTGATTCCAAGCAGCTTTCTACCTGCTTTTCTCACTGTGCAGCGAGTCGAGCTGCTTGAGGACAATAAAACAAAGCAGAAGACAGCGTAAAAGTATGCAATGAAGACAATAAAACAAAGACGGCCCAAAAGTATGCAATGAAAAGACTGCAATTAAAATTCAAATAACATTGCAAGTCGCAGAACAACTTTGAAAAGTACCAGACAATTTCAAGAAAAACCGCCAAGAACACTCACACACATACACACACACAAGCACACGTGTCATGAATCACACACACACAAACACACTGTCGACACACTGACACTGTCGTACATAGTAAATGTAATAAAGCTTTGGTTGGCATCCATTTCAAAACTCGCATGTATGTAGCATACTTTTCCGAGCACTCGGCGCATATTGCGTTTTGTGGGGGAGGCTGCTTTTGCGGTACTGTGGCTGCCCCTCTCCTCCGTCCTCCAACATCGCACTGCTAGCGTCTGGCAAACATCATCATATTCATTATTATGACAGTTGTTGTCACAATTAAAACAATAACAAAAACAAAAGTCGTAAGTTTACATGGTAATTAAATATTTTAATATGCCCTTCCGCCCCCTTGCCATTCTCCATTCTCTCACACATTTTTCCGCACTCTGCCCCTTTTGCCAGCACACTGTGGCAGCATGTGTATTTCTCATTTTGGGTTTTTGGTTTTGGTGTCTCTGCGGTGAGACTGTGTTGAGACCAAAGCCAGCTGGCAGTTGAAGACAGCAGCACCACCAGTGAAACTCCTACTGCTGATGCTGTTGGTGGTCGTAATGGTGGCAACAGTGGTTGCAAATTGCCAGCCAGCAGCTTGTGATGACTCTCTTTCATCTCCCACTCATTATATTTCATTGCGAAGGCAACCAAATTATTGTCATTGTGTAGCATTTGCCCCGTTAAATTCCTCTTCATTTCTTCTTTTTTTCATTTTGTCATGCACTGGAAAAAATTGTTGAAGAGTGCAAAAGAATTGCGAAAGTTTTGTTGTTGTCTTTATCATATAACTTTACTAGAAATTTGAACTTGCTTTTTTGTAAGCTATTTCATCATTTATTTCTTAAAATTTTCCTTAAAATTTTGTATATATAATTTTTGAGCTTTTCGATTTAATTTCAAGATACATTCAATTTCTAGCTAAAAAAATTAAAATAATAATAAAATATTTGAAAATTATCAGGCCTGTTCCGGTTTTCACATTCGGTAAGATTTTGCGGAAGTGAATTTCTTTAACCTACTCTAATATCATTTCGGCGAAGTTCTACGGATTTATTTCACTTTGAGGTAGGGCTGCAAAACTATCGATGTTACTATCGATAGTATCGAGGTTTTCAAAATGGTCCGATGTATCGATGTTAAAAATTTAACATCGATATATCGGATGCTTCACTGCATCAGTGCTGCCAGATTTTTTGGGTCCATTTTTACAATTATTATTAGTTGAAATACGACAAAATTTGATTAATTAGCAAAAAAAAAAT
Source organism: Drosophila subquinaria (assembly GCA_037043405.1). Lineage (NCBI taxonomy): Eukaryota > Metazoa > Arthropoda > Insecta > Diptera > Drosophilidae > Drosophila > Drosophila subquinaria. Next base: position 15,314 of record JBAMBL010001016.1, on the reverse strand, counting down.
TTGGAACGCAGCATTATCAAACCGAAATTTGTATTCCAAAGTGCAAATAAACGAAATGGCTAGAAGTGGCTAGATCATTTTGAAAAAAAAGCTAGCCCGCTCAAAAAGTGGCTAGTTCTAGCCACAAAGTGGCTGAGTTGGCAGCCCTCCACTGCATGGTGACGCTTCAAGCTACGCGTAAGTGTTTGTTGAGTTAAAAATGTGTATAATTTTATAAATTCATTTTTTTGTAATAGTTTCTTACATCAATAATTGGTGGTATAAATATGAATAACTAAGCTTTAACTTGTGAAGACATTATATTTGATTTTTTTATGAAATGAGCATTTAATATTTGTTTTAATTTTAAGAAAATTTGAATAAAAAAGCTTTAAATTGTGAAGACCTAATTTTTGTTTTTTTAAATTAAAAAAAAAATGAAAATATAAATTTTGTTCGTTTATTATTAAGAAATTAATAACATTATTTTACACAAACAAAATTAATGTTTGACTTTTCTATATTTTTCTTAATATAGCATAAGATAAATGGTATTTACCGCAATCTAAAATATTTGAAAAATTTTCGATGTTTTAACGATATATCGATGTTTTTTTGGAAAACATCGAGGTTTTGAAACATCGAAGTTATAAACTATCGATGTACCCACTATCGATAGTTTTGTAGCCCTACTTTGAGGTGATGAGTTTAAGTCCGATAAAGTGAAAAACGAGCATTTTTAAATACTAAGCCTTAATGGAAAGTGAATAAATGCATTTCACTAAATGCTATAAAATAAAAAGTGAAAACCGGAACAGGCCTGTATAATACCTAAAATAATTTAAACCACATTAGTATTGAATATTTGAGGCCAAATTATAATATTAAATTTACCAAACTATCAAAATAAATAAATTGCCAAGTAATGTAAAATTACTTTATATTTTCTGCCTTTTAAAATAAATAAATAATAATTAAAAAACATACGAAATTATATAAATATTCTTATAAATGAATAAAATTTAATTAATGATCTAACTTATATTAAACAATGAATTGCTTTCGTGCAGTGTAATTTTAATTTTCTAATTATCAAAGTTGTATGTGGTAAATCCAGTTTTTTTTTTCTTTACACACGCACACTCATCCTTAATGCACTCACACACGCACCCGGAATCTTGTGAGTAATTTTCATCTATTCAACTGTTGCTCAAGTTTTACAGCTCTCCTAACATATGTGTGTGTGTGTGTGTGGTTTGAGTGTGGAAAGGTGTGTGTGTGTGGTTTGAGTGTGAGTTTTAGCCGAGCATTCGGCAAGTTATGCGAGGCGTTTAATTACAACTTTATTTTAATATTTTGTGCCATGTCGCTGCTGTCAGCATTTGTCAACTTCATTTTGCGGAATCAACTGCGTTCCATCCGCTGCCTCTTCCTCTTTGCCGACTTCACCTCAACTGCCGCTCAACTGGCATTAATTAATTCAATTCAGGGCTGTCATTTCCGCAATGCCATCGTCGTCGTCGATTTAATCTGATTTGAGCACGCACTTAGGCGTTATTGAATTTAAACTTGTATATACAGCCATATATATATTTATATATATACATATATTGCTTATTTCGGTTAAGTAAGACAATTGATTCAATTTGTGGCCACTAAATCAACCATAATAATAACCACAACAAATGGACCAAACCCATGAAAAAGACCAAAAAAAAAAAAGAAAATAATATAAAAAAAACGAAAAGAAAGGAAAGAGAAAGGGAAGCGAAAGCCAATGCTAAAGCAGCTAAACGAAAAGCAAGCCGCAAATTCAACGCCCAATTTTTGCCGCACTGCTGCTTCCGTTGTCAATAACAATTTACGGCAAAAAGGACTTGGAAATAGAACACAAGACGCTGGCCAGAACAATAATCGAAAACAGCAGCCGGTCAGTAGAAAATATATTTCCTTTTTCTAATATTAATAATCCTGGTGTACGCAACGCACAACGACGCCATCGTATCTCGATATCAGCTAGAGAGAGGTTTACGGGCGGGGAAATATTGGCAGGAGGAGCCGTCTCTGGACCAGGCCAACAAATGAGCTTCGACAGGCGTGGAGTAGGCTCTCCTAATATGTCACTGTTGGTGCCAATAACAATAATAAGCAGCAAAACAAAGCCTAAAAGCTGCCAACCATAAATTCTGAGCTGCTGCTTTGTTGCAAAAAAAAAGGAAAAGGGGGAGGGGGGTGTGCCAAGCCGCAAAGCTGCCAAAGACGTTGACAATGTCAGTATGGCACTGGGAGCTGAGAACGAGAGCACAGAGCCGACGACCCTTGCCAATTTCAGTTGCAAAATTTATGAAAAGTTCAATTTATTATGCGGCATAATTTTTGCACATAGTTGCTATAGATAATACCCTATAGTCTGTAACTGCCAAACACGGCATGCACGATTTGCAGAATAATTTGAAATTATTCTTGTATTGTATTTGGTAAATTTGTAAATCAAAAGATAATAAATGTGCTGAGTAAACTTTTAAATTAAATATTATTTTCAATTTTTATTAAAAAGGAATTCAGATTGAAATTCGTTTATTATTTAACTTGAAAATTTAAGAATATAAAAAATAAATAAATAAAATATTGAATGAAAATAAGTAATAATAATAAATATATAAAAAATGGTAATAATACAAATTATAAAAAACTTTTTATTTTTTAAATACGTAAAATTTGTAATTTACGTCAATAACCATTTAAAGGCTAAAATATTAATATATGAAACTCGTAAACCATTCACTATTTGTAGGGCATAAAAATCGATTACAAAGCTTTAGAGTCTCGGCTGCATTATTTTATATTTTATTTAAAAACTTTATAAATTTTACTTGAGAATTACTCACACATGAAAAAACGTTGGCATATCAATTTTTATGCCATACGCACATGTATTATTTTAGCATTTACATATGCGGGTATCCGTCACATTCCCTTTGTGCGTATGTGTGTTTGTGTGTGCTTGGATGTGTGTTGGTAACATATGCCATAAATTGCCTGAAGTGGCCTCTCAACTTCGTTTGCTTCTTCTTGATGCCGCCCTCAGCTCGGCACAAATGCTTTAGCCTTATTGAAATTTTTACTTTTCTTTTGACTTTTCTTTTTTTTTTTTGTTTTTTGCTCCTGTTTTGGATGTTTATATGCGGGCCAGACAATAACCCACTCGGTATGGCATCAATTCAACATCAATCTATCGATATGTGCACACAAACACACACTCACACATACATATATCTTTTACACCGTTGCTCAAAGTTGATTTGCATACGAATAATTCTGGTATTATTTTCCTTATGCTCTGTTTGTTCTTTCGTTGCTCTCAAAACATTAGCTGCGAGTCCTGAATTTCACTTGACTTTTACTTCTAGTGCAGATGGTAAACAAGAATTTATCAATTTTCCAGCTTTATACCGAGTTTTTGCTCTTGTTATAGTTTGCTAGGGATTTGAGGGTAAATTGAAAGTTTTATCATTGATTGATTACAAATGATTTCGCAAGATATGATTTGATTATGTACTTCTTTGAAAATAAGCTGACAATTGAGGAGCATCTCTACTAATACAATATAGTTTTAGCGACAACGAACAGGACTATTTAGAAATCTATTTTTATCTTTTATATTCGTCTGCTTAGAGGAATTCATGAGTTGAATTTAGGAACTAAAAATTGCATCATAACTGCAGTTATGATAAGAAACCAATCAAATACGAGTATTAGCCAACTATTAAGGGACTTAGTGGGCTTATAGCTCAGACTAATCGTAGTTCAAATGAAATCTCATTGCTTTCAATACGAATACTGGCAGTAATCACTGTGGTCACGTTGCGTCCTATCAGTTCACGGCTCTCATTCATTTATTCTGTCTTCTCATGATAACAACACCCCTCTTTCCCTACCTTGTTACTCAGCAGCTGGCCAGAATGATAACGCGCCTTTGGCTATAATTGCTTTGCCTTTTGATATGCTGAATCATGTAAAATAATTTCCTTATTGGCCGAAAATGCTGGTCGTGGCCAAAACGTAACTTTTTGACAAAATGTCTGACTCGTCTTCCCGAGATTTTTCTCCAACCCAATAGAATGACTGTATGAATTTTTTTTTTTTATTATCTATGCTTTGCGTAAATCTGGCTTAAGAGTTTGGGGTTGTTCTGTGGCTTTAATTAATGAAGCTGCAATATGAAGACAAAGCTTAACTAATTAATTTATTGCCAACAACAACACAATACGAAATATTCAAAAGCCTAAGAAACCATGAAAACAGCTATATAGCATTAAAAAGTATGAAAGCATTTCAATTATTTTTGACTAATTCTAATTCAGCTGAAAGTGCACAAAATTGTCAGGGTAACGAAAAAGAAGACTGTGGCAATTAATATTTTTTAACTATGCATAATAAAATAATAAATTGAAAGAGATTAAAAATGTCGGAGAATAATCCGTAAGACATATACTTATTATAGCAATTAAATAACATTTGTGCGACACGTTTACGAATTATTTTTAGAATATTTGAAACATAATTTTAGGAAATATTCTTGTTGTCGAAATAAACTGATCATTCTTAAAATAGGTATAAGCAATATAATCAAACATACTCTACAAATCTCAAAACTTAAAGCGGTGTTTCTTCCCATACTTTCAAGTAGACAAATATTTGCTGGCAAATTTGATAAAATTTATTAAAATATAATTGGAAATTGTTTAATTGAATAATAAGGTAAATTCCAATGTAGTTGAATGAATTGAATTTTTGTAATAAAAAATATTTCTAATATTTGACATTTTTTTGTGACACCAAATGTTAAAATTTCGGAAATTTTTTTCATCAATTGTCATTAAAATTCCTAGAATAATATTCCTGAATAATAATAATAGCTTATCCTTCGATTAAAATGGTATCGACTTAAAGCGAAAAATTTTACGAAAATAATTAAAAAATATACTTTTTAGAATAAAATATCTTTAATTAACTCGAACTGGCCATAATTATGACTTAGCTAAGCTGTTATATGTGACAGTAGTCAATTGAGAGATAGTCGACGGGGACTTGGTGATACTTATTCAGCATTTCGTTCTTATCAGTGTTGCTATCAGCTGGTATTTGGCTCTTATAACTTAACTTACTGCATAACTTGCACTTTCACCAGCCACATAACAGCACTGACAATCTTGCTGAGCTTTCAATTGCTTTTTGGTGTCCATTTGGTTGGTCCCCTTTTGAGTCACCGAGTCGCCGAGTCTCCGAATCAAGTGACTTTGTGTCCCAACAGTGGCTCCCCGTTACGTATACGTAACAATGCGCGCACATGACCCCTTTTGCTTGACCTCACTTATCTTACTTAGTGGTTTTAGTGCTGCTTGCTGTTCGCTTGCTGCGCTACAACTTGGTAACAAAAACATTTATAGACACTGTCCACCACACCGCACCACACCCTTGCCTGGCATTGAATGCTGCCTGCCACTCAATGATCTCCCAACCCACTGCTGATATTTATGTGGCCAGCTGTTGGCATTAGTGGAACTGGCTTTTAAGGCGGCAAAATGTTGTGTGCCCCTTCCCCACCGCATGGCAATAATGTGGGCAATGTTGCACTCCCCCTTTTGTTGCCACTTTTGTTGTTGTTGGTTAAAGGCATTAGGTTTCAGGCCACAAAAGCTTAGGCTTTCGTCTCACTCGTGTCTGTCTGACTGTCTCGCTGTCCGGCAAGAGTTTTTGTGGCTGGCCAATGCTCTGCACGGTTGTGCGTGTGTGTGTGTGTGTGTGTGTGAGCAATAAACTTGTCACTTGTTATTATCGTCTTTAATCGTCTCACTCGCTCAATGCCTTTTGCTTTAATGCTCGCTTTCTTCTTTTTTAGACTCTGTACTTAAAAAGTACAAAGGGTCTGTTAAGTTCGTCACATTAGAAATTTTCAATTAGAAGCACTACAACAACGTCAGCAATAAAAACAAGCGTTAAAAGCAGCGGTGGGCACGCAGTGGCTCCGGGAGCAGCGACTGCTTTCAATTATTTTGGTCTATCAAAATGTGCGAGTAATAAATAAATCAAAAGTAATTGCATAATTTTGCTTGTGCGTCTAAATGGCGCCTGTCGAGTTCTGCATTATTTTTAGGCAGAATTTATAAGATTCAATAACAATTCTGTGTGTAAACAAAGTTGACATTTGGCAGATGAACTGCCTTAGTCGATGGTTAAAATTCCGCTTATGAAAAGTACATAATTGTAAATATTTTTATTTTATTTTAATAAGTAAAGGGTCTCTTGCAGTCAAGCTTGCTCGACTATAACCTTCCTGCTAGTTTTTTTTTTTTGTGCTTTTTGTGCTTTTCTTTTATGTACTGCATATGGTTGCCCTTTCCTATATTCAGTGCCCATCATAATTGCTATCATTGCAACAGTTGCCTCGACAATTGATGGAAACTTTTTGTGCCAGCTCTTGAGTATTAAACAACCTACAGCGTTAACTCACAACGGATTTCTATAAGCCTCTCAAAGTAAAAGCATTCAACTAGCAAAATAAGTTGATGTTCAGGCTCAGTCGCTGGAACATTTATCAAAACTGTAAATGTACCCAAAAATATCTCGAAACCTGGAGGGGTCAGGGAGGAGGCCCCCCGTCACAGTTGTGGACCATAATGTTCTTGTTTAAAAGTAATGCGTGTCTCGTGCCACGTGACAAAGTTGTGCAAATGCCTCGACGAGCCGACGACCTTTATAATCTGGTCGCGCCACGACGCCTGCTGCATAATAATAAAAGAGGCAAAGTCAAAGCTCTAGACTGCGAAAGAAACAACAACAACGACAGCGACAGCAACAAGAACAACGACAGCGATTTGAGAAACAATAAAACAAAGAGCAACCCGTAGGCCGTAGACAGAGTCAAAGTCAAAGTCAACGTCAAAGGCAAATGGCAAAGACAAAACGGCATTGCATACTTAACGGCTGATGTAGCTGTCGTCTAAACATTTGAGCTGTTTTCTTGATATGTAGACATCGCAGTGTGGGGGGTCTGATTAAGGTCTGCTATATGTGTATAGGGGTGACTGTCTGCTAGTTTCTTGAATATCCAAACAATGATAAAAACGTACGGCTTTAGATTTACTCAAATCTTTTGTAAGACAATTGATTTGTTTATGGGAAAGTTTTTTTTATATTTAAAATCTTTTATCTTGCTGAATATAAGACTTAAAAACTGCTCTATAATAAATTCAATATGATTTGACATTATAAAAAAAGGCGAAATTTAATAACTGTTTTTATAATGTTCAATAACATGTTGAATGTTGTCAGGTTAATTTAGAAAATACTTTGTTGTTCACAATTTAGTTCACTTCACTTTCTTTTCATACTTTGAGCCCATTAAAAATAGGAATACGATAAAATTGCTTTAAGTAAATTTATATTTTGGGTTTGGGAATTGAATTATTTTGATTTATTCATCACTTTTCATTCAGAAAACACCGTGTTGCCAAATACTTTGTCGTTGCCACTTAGAACTGCACTTTAATAATGACAGATCAAGAGCATTACTTTCAAACACATTGCACAAGCTGATATTCTCTATATATTCAACTGGTTGGCAACTCTGCTAGTTCCTTAATAGTTATTCCTCAAGCTTAAAGCCTGACCATTGAGCACTTCGTTTGGGCTTTTAGTCTTTTTTTCTTTTTCAAAAGACTTTTAGTTTTGTGCAATGTTTCCTTTATAAAGAGAGATAGAGAGAGAGAGAGAGAGAGAGAGTAGTCATTCTTAAGCTGAGTGTTGCTACTCTGTAAGTAATTTCAGCTATTTATCAAGCTATGACAATGCGAATTTGAAGGCAGCTAAAATGCCAACAGACAGACACACACACACTTACACTTGAACTGACTGAAATCTGGCAAACTTCACTTATTGTTGTTGCCACTCCTAAAAGCGCCTCCCCCCTCCCACACAGTTGCCACAGGCTTAGCCGGCGCCGCCCACTCTTCCACTTTTGCTGCTTTTCTAGCTTTGTTAGCTCTGTTGCCAGTTTCTTGCATTGTTTTTGCTGCCGACGCGACTTAAGTGTTGCCTGTTTACCTTTGTGCACATTTAGCTGGTAGCTGTTGTTGTTGTTGCTGTTGTTGCCAATGGCATTGCCTCGCCCAAGTGCTAGACAAGTTCTTAGACCCTGTACTACAGAAGTACAGAGTCTTTTGACCCACCAAATAGAAGAAATCGAAAAATATATTTAAAAATAAATGATTTGTTCTTAGCGCCTTAACTCGCAGAGCATTTGTCACGTCACGATTTTGTTGTTTTGCTCATCGACGAAGAAGAAGGCGACATTATGTCACCAATATGCGCAAACATCATATCAAGCAATGAGCTTGTGATCGCAATTGCTTGTTAAAATCTCGTTTGAAATGTGTACGCAGTTGATTTCTTTTTAATAATTGTTACAATACAGGGTCTCTCATAGTCGAAACTTCTCAACTGTTGCGTTAACTACGTAGTTCTTTTAGCCATTAGCACAGAACGAGGCAGCAAGTGAGCAACTGCCCAAAGCTTTTTGCCAGCTTATAAATAACGCAAATTAAACAAAACAAAACCAACAGAAAAATGAAACTTTGATGTGAGCACAAAAAAAAAAAGTTTCTAGCTTCATCATGATCATTAATATGTACATAAGTATGTATTTGTGTAGATGTAGAAACTCAATATCATTTCTGTCAAAAAGTTGAAACTAATAAGAGCCAAAAGACATGGCGTCGTTCTCTCTTAATGCTAATAATAATAAAAGTTTTCAAACTGTACGCAAAGTTTGAGCATTGTCTAACAGAGGGAGGATGGTTATCGGAGAGAGAGAGAGAGAGAGGGATGCGACAGAGGGGATTATTGCATCAAGTTGACAGTAGCCTGGACTATTGTCCTGTTAGTCCTGGTGTACACACATCAAATACATATCATAAATATTATGACAAGCTCAATAAAATATCAAAGCCTGCTTACGTGCTGCGTAAAGGACGAAGACAAAGGCGCCGGAGAGAGAGTGAGAGGTGGGTGTGGGTATTGCCAATTTGGCAAGTGTCTGCACAGTTTATGAAATTGCCAGGTTGTCTACAAGATTTCGTCGGTGTACGGAGGCAATCATAAATTGCCTAGGCCTAGTCCAACACAAAAAAAGGAGGGAGGAGTGGCACGTGTATTGCTGTCCCATAAAGTTTGCGGCATTTTAAGCCGTAGCCCAGCTTACGGCGTAATCCTGCCTAGAGAAATAATGAATGTGGACCCCATGTGCCTAACGTCGTCATCTTGTATCTGTAAAAAACAGATAGATAGATAGATAGATAGATAGATGCCTAAAATACAAAGATACAAGCTAGGTGTGGGACTGTGCGTGTGTGTGTGTGTGTGTAAGTAAATCCCCATTTAATAGAACAGGCGTGAGACTAAAATTTTTGCGAAAAATATGCTGCGGCTTATAAAATGCTGGCAACCGACCGCAAACTCAAATAGTTTTAGACCCGAATCGACCCGCCGCACAGCAACCGCAGTCAAGTCAACTTTGCTGTCCTTAAGGCAACTTGAACTACTACAGCACTTGCCCTCTCTCTCTTTATCTATCTCTCTCTTTCTTGCCACAGCACTTGCTGACATTTTTTGGCCGCACTTTACATTATGCCGGCAGCAAAAACTAATTATATTAAAATGTCATGTAAAATTTTCGTGTGTTGGCAACGGTCAGTAATAGTTGTCAGTGTGTCACATTCTCTCTCTCTCTTCCCTTGTCTATCTCTTGCACTCTGTCTGTGTGTGTGTGTGTGTGTGTAGTTTTGGGCCATTTAACGCTGACTTTGCCAAGTCATTTTTGGGCTGGCCAAAGCTATTTTTGGTCGACAAGCTCGAGTTTTTGGAATTGCTTTACAAATTATGTTGAAAACTGTAGAAAATTTACATTTTTCATTTGGGTCAATAGAACTTTGAAGCAATTTTCAAGATTATTAAAATGTAAACGATTTGTTTTAAATACGATATGATAGGTCAGGTTTCTTCATTATAAGTAAATTTCTCTTTTCTTTCTTTTTGCAATATTAATGTCTTGTATAGAAAATAGAAAGAAATTTAAAAAAAGATTTAAGGAAAATGTTATCGTAATTACTGATAAAGCAAAATTAAATAAAGCATGCATTTAACAATAAAATACAGTAAAACAATAAAAAATATATAGATTCATTACTTATGAACAAGTCTTTAATAATTGAATAAAGTATTTTTTTATAAAATTTAATTTGCAAATCAACTTTAAAGATTATGTTGCAGATATATTGCAGAAAACCCAGCATAAGTAATGATTATTTTTTAATCTACAATTCAATATTGTACCTTATCTTGCGTCCCACGACCCCTCGCTGTGTTAGGCTTATTGACTTTCAGATTGCGGACAGCTGATTGAGAGATCTGTAAAATAGGACGAAACTGGCATTTTGCTTGGTTAATGGTTTACCTTTTTATCGGTTCATTTAGCTGATGCCAAAAGTTAAGGGTCACTGGGCACAGCACAGGAGCGCGACAGCACTACCAAACACGGCCCAAAAAGGGGCGGTAAAACCAAGTTAAAACTGAGCTAAATCACGTGTGGTAGTTTGATTGAAATAGCATGCTGAAATTACTAAAAACAATGCTTGAAGTGCTGCCCACACACACACACAACCCACAAACCGTCCCCTGACCAAATGGTCACACTTTTAATTTTGATTAATGATGGGCACACGGCCCACATCATTTATATGCCTGACTGAGCAGCGAAACCTGTCGCTTGATAGGCCCAAAAACTTTATCCAGCATCTTTTCGGTGTGATGGCGTCTATCGATTTCATCATTTGATGAATTGTTTAATGGGATTTTGTTGACACTTCTTTTATTCTTTCTCTCTCTCTCTCTTGAGAAAATCAAAGCCGAATCTTGTGCTTGGAGCTTCACGTTGCCTTCTGTTTTGTTGTACAATTTAATTAAAATTTAACATTGCATACTTGCAGGGCTGTTGCGTTGCTATACGATATAATCAGTGCCTTTTGTTCAGGCGAGAGATAGAAAGAGAGAGAGAGATACGGCAGCTCGGTTCTCAGCTCTCTGTTCTCAGTTCTCAACTTGCGTAAACTTTATTTTTATTACTCTTTCAAGTAACATTAAAATTTAGTTGCATACGGCACGGCGCCAACGCCTGGCACTCGCTATAAAAAGTACAGCAGCAACACAGTGATAGACAAGTAGATACCACGCGAAAATTTCTAAAAATTTGATTCTACCCGTCAAACCCGAATTTGACTCTCAACACAAAATAAAGATTTGGTTCGAATAAAAATTCTTGTATAAATTTCATTCTCTTTTTATATTAAATTTTTTGGATTTTAAAATAGTAAAATATCATAATAAAATCATAAAAGTTATATATTTTCTTATTAAATCATTTTATTGGCCTAAAAAAATAAGTTAAAATGTAAAACTATTGGAAAAATTAGTTAATATTAAAAATATTTAATATAATTTTGTTGTATAAAGCTTAATCAAGGATCGATGCAAATTCTTGATTCCAAAAATTGGTTTTTGTACCGCTTTGAACTTAAACTGGTATCGAACTAAGATCTCTACAATTTTGGAGACTTGACTCATGATTCGTATACCCAATCTACTGCTTTTTCTGATTACGGGGTATACGAATGCTGCAGTTTATATTTTATTTGCAGTGCAGCGTGTCCAGGCACCAAAATCGAGGCGTTCTGTTTCTTAGACTCAGCAGATTTAGCAATTCTATACCAAAGTTGCTGCATTAAAAATACACAACGGTGGGTGGATAGGCGTGGCATGGCCGGGACCTTTCACTGCGTTCAACAGAGTTGCAATTTTCCGTATGAAGTGGAGTTGGGGGAACGAAATGCAGAGAGTTTGGGCCAAAATGAAGAAGTGTTGGGTAGCAAAAATGCAATGAATCGTTAAATTTAGCATCGCATTTCAATGCAATTCAGTAAAACGAAATGCTGCTGATGCTGACAGGTGAATTGCTGCTGTCAGTCAAAAGGACGACAGTACGTGCGAGCTGTGGATTGATGGTGAGGGGAAGGAACGTCTCCTCTGACTAAAGGATTCTTTTTCCTAGCATTTGGCTCATCTTTTGCCAGGCTACTGATAGTTTTTGTTGGAATGATTTGTCGTCAGCACACTTACAAATACACTCACACACATATATGTATAGGTAGGTTTAGCCAGCAGCTTAGGATCACAATCCACATTTTCGCCCCCCCACATGGGCCTCCACTTCTCTCAGGACTTTGCAGTTTAAGCTTTTTCCTATTACATCAGTGTCTAACCCTAAAATGTTGGCAAATTTTCCACAACTTCCGCCCGCACTTGGCACTTATTAAAAAGTCGTACAGATGAAATAGAAAAACGTTGCCCAAGGAGGAGGAAGGAAAAACGACAGGAGACGTGGCCCGGGGGGGGCTTAGAAGTAGCGTCATAAATTGACAGGCCCAAAACATTTGCAGGCCTAACTTTCTCAACTAGGGTTAGGGCCATAAAAAACAGCTGCATACTTTACGGCGCATAGCATATGCTGATTTTATATGCCTTCAGTTCCCTTTCACTTGCCTGTCGAAACTGCCTCTCTGAAACACACCGTACCCCTCTGCTTACCGCACGCGGTCAATTTTTATGAGCTTTTTGGCATATTGGAAACAAGGCCAAAAGTTATTGCTATAATTTTTACAATGTTCTAAAAACAGAGGCGACTTTGCAAAAGGGGTTAATAAGAGTGGAATTTGGGGTGAATTAGTAAAACTTCTGCTGTTGAATTGGGGTATTAATACGAATTTGAATCAGTGACAGTTCGATACGATGCAGAATTCATTGAGCTTAAGTCTGAATATAGTTTTTTCAATTAAATTTATTTCAAAATTTATAGTACAACTTTTACATATAGATTCCACGCCTAAAGAAAAACTCGTTAGCTTCAATGCTGTCATAATTAAAAAACATAAATAAGTTTGCAAAAAACGCTACAAATCGCTGGAGAAGAATTTAAGATTATGACTTTATTATTTCTCTGCTATAATGCTATAAAATATTATGTATTTTATGCAACAATTTATTAAATAAAGCAGTCCAAGGCGTAATAAATTTGAAAGCATTACATGTGGCATGACCCAATATTCAAAATAATTAAAAATTTTAGCAATTTATTTCCACCCACGTCCCATTCTAATGCCTTTTCTAATTATTAAACTACGCCACTGTCTGGTAAAACGTTTTCTGAATATTTTTAACAAAATCAATTCGATTTTATACATTTTTTTTCTTCAATTTATTTTCTTTTTGTTATAGTAAAAATGTTAGTATTAATTTCCATATAAATTGCCAGGCTGACTGAGTTTCTGTGTGTATAATATAATCGTATTGCTCTAGTTGGGTGTGTTCTTGCTAGTGTGTGGTAGTGTGGATGTGTGTGTGTGTGTATCTATAACTGCACATTTCAAACGTTGAAATCAATTTGCACATATCAACAACGAAATTGTTTGCTCGCTCTATAGAGCTCAACCTCCAACTACTAAATCCCCAGTCAGTGAATCGTGCGAAATGAAAAATCAGCAAAAAGCTGCACGCAAGGCAAAAAGTTGGTTGCAGTTTAACTACACATATATACTTACATATACCTACATACAGCCATGCTCATACAATTGGCACAAAAAAAAAAGTATATTCTATTCGTCTATTTCTCAAAATGTTCATTACTTGCTTTTACAATTTTGCATGCAACTGATACTTGTGTTCATGTACTATATGATTAACCGTTAACTGTTCCGATATCCTTATTGGGTTTTCTTTATATTTAATTTTCGTTGGCCTAGTGTGACTTTTGGGTGCTCACAGAATTGGCACATAAAGTTTGAGGCGTGGTTTTTTCCGTAAAGCGCACTTGGTTTTCATATTTTTTTCTAATTTTCTTTAAATTTTATTAAACTCAATTTAATTTATGCAAAAATGGGCAGCGGAAAGACTTGCACTGTTGAAAAACGTAGAATTGTTTATAAACTAAGTCAGTCGATAAAGAAATCGGCTGCATAATAAAAAGTTTCAGAAAAATGGTCAATAATACACTTGCATTAGCTCAAAGGAGTACTTCATATTTAAATGAAAACAAGGTTCAGGAGCCAAAGCCTCAAAAGACCGATTCCAGCATCGACAGGATCATAGTATGAAAATTAACAGTGTCCATTTTAAGTCGGCTCGTGCAATTATGGTGGAAATCAATGAATAATATGGTCTTAACCTATCCAGAAATCTAGTGCCCAGAAGATTAATCAAAGCATTGCTCTTTGGGCCCACCAGCAGAAGAGTACCGCTCCTGTCAAAGCTGAACATAAAGAGACGATTATGCTTTGCAAAGGCCTACAAGGGCAAAGATACACCATTTTGAAAAAAAGTGTTGTGGAATGATGAAAACAACATAAATCAGATGGAACTTGATGGGAAACTATTTTTGAGTCGCCCAAAAAGTCAGGCTCTATATACAAGATGCCCAACCAAAACCATCAAGCATTTTTGAGTCGAATACTGTGTTGGGCTGCATTTGCTTGGCACGGTGTGGGCCTGCTCGCCTAGGTTAATGATAAAATGGATCAATTTCAATATTTTGACATTTTAAAGAACTCAATGGAATCTTATGCATTTGAGATTTTGCCTGTGAAGTGGACTTTTATGCCCGACAATGACCCTAAGCATATTTATGAAGGGATTGCACAAAGAAAAGGTTCGGGTTATGGACTCTCCATCCTAAAGCCCAGACTTAAATCCTATTGAGATCCTTAGGAACGATGTTAAAGTGGCCGTTTCCAAAAAAAAATTTAAACTTTAGATGATTTGTGGGCTGGAGCGCAACAAGCTTGGTATTCGACCCCAAGGGAAACTTGGCAAAAGCTGGCATTAAGTATGAGTCGAAGATGTCAAGCAGCTATTGATAATTGTGGATATAGTACCAAATACTAAAGCCGAGTATTATTTTCCTTTCGAAAACATCATCCGTTAATTTGTGAAATTTATTTGTTTGAAAATGTGCCAATTATATGAGCAGGCAAGTTTTGAGCTTTTCGTTGAATTGTTTAATTTTTTTTTAACATAACAGATCTCAATTGAAATTTGTTTTCTTTTTTAATAAGCTAACATAATAGGCTACAAAATGTCATTAAACTTTTGTACCTTACTATTACTATTTAATAAAAAAAATCATCTTTTATTTGTTTATTTTATTTGTGCCAATTATATGAGCATGGCTG
>JBAMBL010001015.1:0-42016 GCA_037043405.1 Drosophila subquinaria | reverse complement strand
TCCCGTCGTCCACGTTGACGCTTCAGTTACGACAGCCATGACCACCTGCAAAGAGAGAGGGAGATAGAGAGGGAGAGTGAGTTTTGATGGCAGCGAAAACAAGCTAGAAAGATATATTCGAGTTCCCAACTACAAGAAACTACAAGATAGCATTTTTAGTTTCTTAAATATGGATTAAGACCGTTGTATAAATAAGAATTAATGGAGTTTGTATCACAAATTTGGTAACTCTAGGTCTTATTGCCTCTAAGATCTATAAGTTTGGACAAACAGACAGTAAAATATTTCTATATCGACCCAGAATTTTCTGTTTAATTCCATTTATCCAATTATTAATATCAATTGTGATCAGTCGTCACAAAAATATAAATTCCAAATGCGTTAGACAAATTCTTAGCATGAAGTTTACATGCGTATATATTTTGTTGCCCAGCACACAGCCCGGCTAGCTCAGTCGGTAGAGCATGAGACTCTTAATCTCAGGGTCGTGGGTTCGAGCCCCACGTTGGGCGAAAATCAATTTTTTTTTTAAATTTATTTTTACAAATTTTATAAATTTTCCCGATTTTTATTGATATAAAAACGCGGCTGTACATTGAACGCACTAAAAACTGCGAGGTTCAATAATAAAAATTGAGCAAATTTTTATTTAGAAATAAAATTGACAATTTATTGTTTGAGCTATTTAAAATTATATACTTTAAGTGGTCTACTACGCCTTTACCATATTACATACAAGTAATGGGTATAAAAATAAACACACTGAAAGGTTTGTCGAACCCACCAGACACCCTACCCACACACACCCCGTTTGGCGGCTATTCTTCAGTGTTGCTGCGTGCTCCAAAGTGCGCCCTTGATTTGAAGCTTCCGATAAGCTGCAAATGGCCACAAAGCGTAAAATATCACGAAAACGCCACACACAAAAAAAAATACAAACAACAAAACTGTGAACGGCTCGCAAGGTCAAAGAGTAACGCGAGGTCACGCAGAGCATTAAAAGACGAGAGTGGAGAGTGTTAAGAGGCAAGATTGTGTCGGGTTTTTTAAGTCTGACTGATCGATCGCCAGCGACAAAGTTCATGGTCTGCAAACCAGAACTGAATATAAGCTCTATTCTTAAAATATCTCAGGAGAATCAAGTGAATACTGAGTGAAAACCACTCGAATACACTATATAGATTTGTTAATAGCAGGCTTGTATATAATGCATTTTCAGTCTAATTTGCAATTAATTGAAATTGAACTTTATTTCTAAAATATTTCAAGTGCCAAACGAATACTAAGTGAATATCATCAATACACTCACTCACTTGTGAACATTAGTCTTCAATACAAACTTACTCTCAATAATTTAGAAACCACTAGAAAAACTGAATACCATTTGAATAATTTAGATAGACTTATTTATAACCAGCTTACATATATACATAATTATAAAATGCGCTTCATTCAACCATCTAAAATTCAGTGAATTTATTATATTACATCATTTTACAGCAATGCCAATGGTTTGCATTTCGATATTCCTCAGAGAACTTCAAAGTTCAACAGTCCCCAGCGACCGTGAAGAAAAATCTGAATAGATTGATGCTCATATCATAAATCAATCGAGACACGAGGTAGAATTTATATCAAAGTCAACAAACGGACGAATGAATATAACATTAAAATTTAAATCAAAATTATAGATGCATTTTCCTAACAATTTCGAAAATACTAAAAATTTCTACAAATTATTTGAGCACAAAGGCAAATCTCTCAACATTCAATTAATATAAATAATATATTGAAATATTAAATCAGTCTTTAAAGGGGATAATTTATAATAAAAATCAAGATCAAGATAAATACAAATATATATTTGAATAAACATAAACATTTCCACATAACAGAGTACATAAACTTTATTTGGATCAAAAGCACGTGCGTAAATAATTCTAATTTTTGTATAGTTTACAATTTAATGAGCTGTAAATTGCATAATCGAACATTGAGGAAATACAATTGCAAAAACAAATAAATTTAACGCAAAAATTCCAAATTAGAACATTTTTCTAGATCAGCGCTGACTTTTGCCAGTTTTGTAGATCAATTCAAGAAAAAAGAAGCAACATTTATAAATTTGGCGCGTTTGGCAGTTTTTTTTTTAATTTCATTAAGTGAACTAATTTCGGTAGTAAATTGTTGCATCTACATACATATGTAAATTGTATGTATGCTTATAGAAACATATGTATACACATGGTTTTGTGTATGTATACATTTGGTACAATAAAATACAACAACAATAAACCGCATGTCGACACACAAATCTAAATTTGAATTTGGCACACGCCTGTTTTTCTTGGCTTTTAATGTGTTGAATACACTTTATCTGGGGGTATTCTGACTTTGTGACGAAATGTTATAATCTAAAAAGTTAAATAAAGAACTATCTTCGTTTGGTGTCGATTATAATCTTTTTTAGGCAATCTTTTCGAGCTGCATCTCCCGCGTTGCTCTATTTATACAGGGTTAAATATAGATGACAAAATATATATATTTAAATATTTGTAAAATGTCCTTGCTCTATTCAAAAAACTGCAAAAGTACATTTTACATAGTCACAAAAATTAATGATGAATAAAAACTTCACAAAGCAGTATCAACTTTAAAGTTATCATTTACAAAGTTAACCGAAATCGTTTTGAACAAAAGCTTCAAAGAAATTAGAGGTCAACCGAAATGTGAATGACACGGCACAACTGTAAACTGAACTTAAAACTAATTCTTTGCATTGTTGTCGTGCCAAAAATAAACCATAAAAAGAAAGAGACCAAGCAATATTTGACGAGACAAGCCTTAAAAAATGTTGAGCAACCAGCAAAAGTGCACACAATAGGGCCAAAACTATTTTCAAAACTAAAGAAAAGACGTGAGTTCATTCAAAGATCAATACCCTATATCTGCGGTAGGAGTATGATAGACTGTATTTTGGGTAGAATTAGTTTTAGATATTTTTACCCAGTTGCCGGATTATGGGAAGAGTACTCAGGAATTAATATTATCAATAAAATAGCTGTCAAAATTAAAAACTAATTAAGAAATAAGTAATACCCTCTACATGGTTATATTGAGACGAGAGTTCAGTATTTTATTTTTGATAAAAATAGTTTAAAAAGTCAAGAACGTAAAAAATAAGTATTAATAAAATTCTAGATCAAACTAAGTATACAGGGTACATTGCAAAAATAAATTAAATGCGTAAAAAAGATAAAGTTATCTTAGAGCTTCGCACACAATTTCGAAATATCTCTTTCAATTATCGTCTATAAGTTTTTGTTAAGTCCTCAATGGCTCACTAGACGCACCCGCACACTAATTAATTAGTACAAACCACTTGAATCAGTTCAAAAGAGCTTGTGCATGTCTGTGGCTTGAGTTCAAAGTGCTGGGGAGCTTTTAAAATCTGTGGGCTTGGTCTCTCGGTGGCTTGCGGTGGTTCCTGTCGCGCCACCAAATGGGATTTATTTTTAGATGGCAGTGTAAGAGCAGTAAACGCACATGCGAAATAAACTTAAAAGATAAACAATGCCAAGCCTCAGGAAAATACCAAATTGGTTATCAATAAGCCACAGCGGCACGAGGGGGAAGTGAAGGGCAGGCGACTGAGGAACGAACGGAAAGGCGTAAAAATAAATGTGCGCTCTTTTAAAGTTCATTGTGTTTTCAATAAAACAAATATTGTGGGCTATGTGTCGATGTATCTCATAGATAGATACATACATCTAGATACATTTATAGTGCCCAAAAACATCTGGCAAATAAGTGCGGTGTTTATAACAATTTCCAGCATTTTTTTTTTTGTGTGTAAACAGGTGAAAATTGCGCGGTTTGGTTTTCTATATACATTCATCATATATCTTTGAACCTTAAAAATAAATATACACTTATATATCTGTATGCATTATGTTATTATACGCTTCAGTTCAATCATCGATTAACCTTGCATTGAAAATACATTTATGGGCATAGTAATTATAAAATAATTTATAAGCTGTTGAGCTAAAATTGCCAACACAATAATAAACAAGTATGCTAAAATGTTTTAGTTGTACTGCTAGAATAGAAGATACCGACATAAATTAAATCTAACTCTGCATATTTTAACGTTGTACATTATTCATCAAAATTCACTTAAATATTTTATTTTAACCTTTTATACCGTTTTAAGCGACGTGTAAGGTTACAGGGTATAATTAATAAAGAATATGATTATCACAGAGCGTAATTAAAGTAATTAGCTAAAAGATTTGAAACAGATTACTTTTTGGCTCAGAAACAATACTACAAACTTATCATGAATAAATCAGACGGAAGCGTAATTTCCAAAAGTTTTAAAAAATCCCAACGTATTAAATTAAGCGCAAGGTTAAACTATTGTTTATAAGTAGATATTTGTCAAAATTACATTTATAATTTCAAATAAAACCCAGCTCTATATCTAATTAGTCTCTATGATGTGGATATTTTATCAAATGGCGCAATTACAATTAATTAGAACTCGTTTGCCCAGGAGAGTCGTTAATAAGTACATGATATTTGCAATGTGTTAGGGGCTGAGAGATAAATTACATTTGAATACCCTATCATCATATTGTCATTTAGATTTTTTTGTGCGTAGATCTTTTGAGTCATATATAAATCAATCGAAGTATTACAAATTTCAACCTTATTAGTTTTCCTAATATTTATTTTTTCTCTGATTTTATGATATTTTAGGAAAGCCATGTTAAAAGTCTTATGATCATGATTTTTCCTCAAAAATGAATTCATAAAAAAGTTTAATAATTAATATGTATCTCAAATGTATTATTATTGATAAATGGCGCAATTCATATGATATAAACGTTGTAAACTATTGTTATTTATTGCTGGAAAACTCAATTTATGATGCTGTTGTTTCAGCTGCGGTTATAGCATATTGCCGATCAGGTATAAAAAGTATGCGAATGTTTACAGTTGCACAAATAATACGCATTTATTTCGCGCTTTTATTTGTATTTGTTTAAGAATTTGGCATATAAAAAAAAAATTAAATTTATTGCTTGGCAGATAAACAATTTGAAGTGATTTTTAAAATAACTTCTTCAGAGGAAATATGGCTCTTGAATTAGGATAAGATCGGTTTTTCTTTCATTCGATGTGCGTTTGCCAAGTACAGAAAGTGAATGCTATTTATCAGTTTGAATATATATATATAAATATATGTATGTAGAAAATTGAATCAGTTGAGCTTTGCCAGCTGTTGCCATTTAACGGTCAAGAGATTAATTTCTCAAATCAACAATTGTTGTTGTTCTTTTTTTGACGACAATTGCTAATGAGTCAGATAAAATACTTAAATATACATATATAAATTTAGTGATACAGTTACTTTTGCAATAAATCCCTTTATAAATATGTTACTCATATAAAAATATTCGTTAAGGGATTTTTTTAAGGTCAGAAAGCAAAGTAATGTAAAAATATTGAATTTATAATTTGATAAGAAAACTTAAGCTTTAAAAGTTAATTGATACAGAGTTTATTTGTAATGATCGTGGGATCATTAATATTTGTGTTCTATTTTCCGATATAATTTTTAATTTGGAGAAGCAAGCAATTTGTCAGTTTGAACTTAAAAATCTATATGTATGCACACCTGGAGAACCATTAATTTCGGAATTACATTGAGACAATGGAATCAAGCAGCGAGGTGTTGCATTTGACACCACATGGGAAAAATTTCATGGGCGCGTGAGAAACGTCAATGAAAAAAACTGCGAAATATGGGAAAAAAACAAAAACAACTACAACATCGATGACAGCAAAAAGTTGCACGACTAATTAATAACTGTTGACAAAAGGCGGGGCTCGGGGCGTGGCTGAAACACAGGCGCAATGCATTCAATTTAGATTGACGAATAAGTTTATTGGACTGTCTGTCTGACTGTCAGCTGCGTTTGGGTGCGGTGCAGCTGGGGGATACCTGGTCGAGATGAGTCTGAGCAGAGCACCCAACAGCAATTTGACACAATAAATTAACATATAAATTAATTCAGTTAGACCAATTTTTCGTTTTTTCTCTGATTCACTACGAGGCGATTTATCATATTTATTCAAATTTATGTAAGAAAAAAGTAATTTTTATAAGAGGCATGTTTTGTTCTTAGGCGTAGACATGAACAGATTACAAACGAGGGTAGATCTGTCAGTAACAGAAGCAAATCAATGAAGATATTTTAAAAAGAAAAAAAATTAGTTTAAAATAAAACAAATAATATTTATGATTTTCAAACTTATTTACTATGGAAACATCAAAAGAATTTACTTGATTCATTTGAAAGGCCTGACTCATTGAAATATCTTCAAGTACATATAGAAGTGCCGTTTGCTCTTGTTTTGCATGCTTTGAAACCAATGTGCAGTGCTGTAAGGGGGTGGGGGAGGCGGAGGTTGAGTCATAAAGCATCGCCCATTCTTTCACTTTTACTGCCCTGTGCATGGCAATAGAAAATTATATTGGACGTTGAAGTCATTAATGTTGATGGCAAGGCAAGAAAGATGGCTGGGGAAACAAAACGAAGAAGAGTAGAAGAAACTGCAGAAATTGTAAGAAAAATAGAAGAAATACGCTGTTGTTTTTGCAATGCAGTTAAAAGCATAAGAAACGATTAAACAGCGGCAATTAATCATGTTAGACAAAAAAATAACAACCGGACAAAGATATGAAATGAAATCTTGCAAAAAAACAAAAAGTACAACCATAAGCGGATGTGCATATTTTGCAAAAGATATTAAAGTTTTCAATTTTTGGCATTGCCAATTTATCTGCAAAGTGGGCGAAGCCGGAACGTGTATTTCAAGACAAAAGAACAACAATATAAGCAGATAACTTTACACTTTTTTGTGTTGAACATACGTCATTATATAAAAAAGAGAACATGACGAAAAGTGAACAATCGCAAAAGTAGTTCAAGTGTGGGCTGAATAAAGAATTGCCAAACCAATTTTGAATGCAAATGTTTATGGTTTTGGATACCCTGTTCTGAAAATAAATTGAAAATATATACGACAAACACATGGGAAGACATGTGGTCTAATGAAGCACATTAAAAATTGGATGGAATGGTTTGCATATGGGAAATACTTAATTTCAAAAGATTGTACTTAATAAATAAAGCTAATTGTTGAAAAATTTAAGACATAAATATGACAAATTCATATTCGCAACATATTTATTTATTATATTAAAAACTGTTATGAAAGTAGCTTGTTGCACATTTATAATAAATTCATTTTTCTATAAATATTTATATTTAATTTTGTTGTTTTTATATAAAACAGAAATTTTTCCAATTTTTTTTCAAATTGGTAAGAGTTTTGACAATTTATTTTGATCATTGATATTGAGTGTAAAACTATCTTTTACTTAAATAAAAATAGTTAATTGCTTAAGCACGTGGCATAATCCATGCAGCATTGAACATTTTATTGTGGTCTTATCGTTGCAATGCTATTTGATAAGGGCGTTCATTAGCGTAGGGCAGTTCTAATAGAACACGAGCCAACTATACATAAACACATACATATATATACGTAATGCGTCAGATCAATTCATTCGATTCGCTGGGCGTCAAAATGACTAAAGCGCAAACGAACCTAACGCCAAACTGTCACACAGCACTCTCAGATAGAGCGGAACTACGTATTGATAAGAGAATTCGCTTGAAATGCCAGCCACGTATGTATACCTGGTACAAGGGAGCTTATCAAGACCGAAACGGAATATGCACAAACATGTATATATACTGTATGTAGATATATCTACTTTATGACACGACAGAAAAGTGAAGCAAATGCCACGTTATTCGGTAGTTCGTAATGGGATAAGGTGATAAGCCGCGGTCGTAAATCGCGTCAAAATATAAATATACACGCTTATAGGCTGCCATTGTACTACATATGTATATTGTGTGTGATGATGGTGAGCAAATGCGGTCATTAAAATAGACAAATACTGGAAATAATTACAGCAGTAAAACCAAACCAACTAAATGGAACGAGTCTCTAAGATCTAAGTTTATGTACTATATACAGCTGCGTGCGTGAAAATAGGAGTGCAGATGACCTGCATCTTTAAGATCGATTAATCCTACTATAGAGACCATTATGGGACAAAAACTTTTTATATTGGTTAAATCTAATTATTTTCTCATAACTTACCATCTTTTTTTTTTAATTTTGTTAACATTTTTTAAAATTTGTTGTATAATAAAAAAATATTGCTAAAGTGTGCCGCTCACTGAAATAGGAGTGTTAACAAAAGAAATTAAAAAATCGAACATAACTCATTAATTAACTTAATTATACTAAAGAACATTTTGGTTATGCCCTAACACTTGGTTATATATCCTTTATTGGCTATTCCAGCCTCGCATCTACGTAGCATGGAGTCGCCCAAGTCCTGCCAACGCTTGAGCGGAATTTTCGCCCTTTTCTCTTCAACAACCTGCCAAACCTGCGACTTAGAAGACCCGAATCGTTTTGAGACATTACATCTGATGTCCCCCTATAAGTTTCAAGTGGGGTTTGGGTCCGGGGACTGAGCTGGCCACGGCATTGGATCGATCCTTTCCTGGCAAGCCCGGTTTTCGGCCGGTTTGCTGGTGGATTTGGATCGCTATCCTGCTGGAATGTCCAGTTTAAGGACATATTCCAACTGGCTTATGGCAGCATAACATTCCTCAATATATTGACGTACAGATTTTGGTCCATAATCCCCTCGATCATATGTACTGAGCCCATACTGCTGTACGAAAACAAAACTCATACCATGCTTGAACTGGCCACCGTACCTAGCACTCTTGGCCCTATGATTTGGAAGATTCTCCGTATTGGTGGTTAACTGACAAACTGCCTAGAGTCTATTCCACCAAATAAGATCATTTGGACTCATCTGTCCAAAGAATATTACGCCACTTTGATATTGGCCAGTTCAAGCATGGTATGGGTTTTGTTTTCGTACAGCAGTATGGGCTCAGTACATATGATCGAGGGGATTATGGACCAAAATCTGTACGTCAATATATTGAGGAATGTTATGCTGCCATAAGCCAGTTGGAATATGTCCTTAAACTGGACATTCCAGCAGGATAGCGATCCAAATCCACCAGCAAACCGGCCGAAAACCGGGCTTGCCAGGAAAGGATCGATCCAATGCCGTGGCCAGCTCAGTCCCCGGACCCAAACCCCACTTGAAACTTATAGGGGGACATCAGATGTAATGTCTCAAAACGATTCGGGTCTTCTAAGTCGCAGGTTTGGCAGGTTGTTGAAGAGAAAAGGGCGAAAATTCCGCTCAAGCGTTGGCAGGACTTGGGCGACTCCATGCTACGTAGATGCGAGGCTGGAATAGCCAATAAAGGATATATAACCAAGTGTTAGGGCATAACCAAAATGTTCTTTAGTATAATTAAGTTAATTAATGAGTTATGTTCGATTTTTTAATTTCTTTTGTTAACACTCCTATTTCAGTGAGCGGCACACTTTAGCAATATTTTTTTATTATACAACAAATTTTAAAAAATGTTGACAAAATTAAAAAAAAAAAGATGGTAAGTTATGAGAAAATAATTAGATTTAACCAATATAAAAAGTTTTTGTCCCATAATGGTCTCTATAGTAGGATTAATCGATCTTTAAGGTGCAGGTCATCTGCACTCCTATTTTCATGAGCGCAACTGTATATATGCAAACAAGAAAAGACGACTGACGCTTCCGTTTGTTGCAGGCAGCGCCAATTCGAATTGGAGTCAATTGGCTGCGCCATGTTAACGGTTACTGCGGCCACACGAACAACAAAACAGAGCAAGAGACTGAGACTAAGACGGAGACCGAACTGGAGATAGAGACGAAGATCGGGACTGGGAGTGAGATCGTCTAATAGATTGCATGGACAAACAGAAAAAAACGACGACAAACGCTAAAACAGTTAACAGTCACACAATGTGCAGATGTTCACTCAAAGAAAATTCTGCAAAGAATTTCAATTTACCCCAATAATGAGATGTAAATGAAAGATAAATTTGTGCACTGAGTGAAATATTAATTTTAATTTATATTATAATTATTATTTTCAATCATTTTATAAGAATTCTGTTTCTTGTGCCACTTGGAAGTAAAAAAAAAAATAATAAACTAAAAAAATAATCTAAGAATAAAAATATATTCTTTTCTCGGAATGCGAAACGCACTTATTGTGACATATTCAACAAATCCGATAGAGCATTTATAAAGTATATTTTTAACAGATTAACAGATTAATGGTTAACTAAGGGTTTTCCCGTGATTTCGATTGAATACAGTTTATATTTTTGAAAATAAATAAACCCAACGAATCTAATTTTTATTTTCCCAATAAAAACATGACAAAACAAGAACATGCATTTTTTGTACATTTTTTATTTTGTCATAACATTTAAAAAAAGTTATAAAATCTTTCTTGCTTTGTCTTTTTGGTACTGGTCCATAATACGCGGAAAATCTCCAAAAAATAAAAAAAATCCAAAATTAGAGGGCAATTTATGATGAATTTAGGGGCAAAAAATATTTCCCGTTCTTTTCTAGGTTTGTTTTAAATTTATTTTGAAATTGTAATGCAAAATGAACTTTTTGTGTTCCGCATATTATGGGCCTTTTCTAATAATAACTCAGCTTTTTCTCTGAGTGTTGTCGCGAATGCAATTAGCAGAGTAACGTCCGTCAACCAACGCTAAACTAAATTGAGAAGAGCGAATAAGAAAGAAAGACACAGAAATAGAAGACATCGCACCGTGTGTCAAAAAAGAATAGGTGCAATATGTGGATGAGCATTCGAACCCTAGGTACATATACATACATATAAGTCACAATTTAATTTTTAATGTTCAGATATGACATATACTTCTGTAAATATTAATTATATCGAGTTTCATTAGTCATTGTTTATTTACCTATTACAGTCAGTTTTTGTCCACTGTACGGTGTGGCAACATTGTGAATCTTAACCAGAAACCTCAAAAAGCGCAGTTATAAGCAACTAGAAATATTGCAGTTGCAAGAGCGTCGGCTGCTTTACAAGCAGGGGGGGGCCAAACTATGTTTTTTCACGTTTTCACATTCACTTTTTTTGGATTTCGGAAGCTATATAATGTAAGTTATGAATGTAGGGCGGGGGGGGGGGGTGGGGGGTGGGGCAATGGCCCCCCCTGCCCCCGTCTGCCGACGCCCTTGTGCAGTTGACAGTGACTAACTGGAAGACACCCTATAGGTAATTTATGTATTTTTAATTTATTGGCCGAATAGAAAATGAACCAATATCGCAATTTGTAGATTTGACATTTATTTTTATCGATAAACAACAAAGGGTAAATAAACAAGACTTAAGAAAAGACAGTATTTTTTGATTGTATGTGTTTGTTTATCGAATGCCGGTACAAAAGCAATATAGGTTGGTCAGAGAGAGAGAGAGGGTAAGAGGCAACGCTGCAAACTATGCTTGTATGTATGGGTATGGGTATGTATGGGTGAGTCTGCGACTGGCGGTCGAGTCAGCGAGAGAAGCTGCGATGCGAGTCAGGTAAAGACTCGCTCGTTAGGGGGAGTAGGAGAGACTGTTCAAAGAAACTGAGTAACTGGTTCTTAGCAACTAACTCGTTTTTGTTTGTGTTTTGTTCGTCTGATTCTGAGTTTGTTCAGCTTACATACATTGCAATACAATTATACAAAAAAAAAGTCAATTTAGCACAAAAACTTGTTCTTCTAAAACTTACCCAAATGAAAAAAGCACTGTTCTTTATGCGAATGTTGATATGGTAATTTCTTGTAGCACTTTTAAATTGATTTTATTTTGTATTTCTCTGCTCAATCACAATTTTGTGTGCACTCGTACACTAAATATATTGCTATTTTTGTAGAAAAAGAGAACAGATTTTAGGCATAGCAACAGCAATTCATAACCGAGGTCAAAAATAAAAACAACAACGACAACAACAGCAGCACGAAAAGCAACACGATTCAAAACAAGCAAACAAGAGAATTGATTAAAATTGCAATCTTGTTGTTGATGATGACGATTCCTTGAAATTGGCATTCAATTTCATTGCAAATAATTTTCAATTAATAAATTTAATTATGGTTTGCCTTCCTAATACTTTCGCACCACAAATAACACGCAACACAATACAACACAACGAAACGAACCGCTCACTTTTCGCCCCGTCCCGTTCCCGCTTTCGTCTCGCCAAGACCAAACATGGCTCTTATAACACGTACATATCTATGTATTTCTTTTAGTGGCTTGGACTCTTTAAATTTGCCACGAATTTGCTGTCGCTGTTGTTGTCGTTAAGAATTTCAATACAATTTTGGCCCAAATTGCATTTTCACTTTTTCACACACAACACACACACACACACTTAGGTTTCGTACCAATGCTCACACACACTAATGCAACATATTATTTTATCAATTTTCTTGTTATTATGAATTAAATCATGAAAGCATTTACATTGCAATTTGTTCTTTTATTTGCAGCGCAGCTAATGCAAATAATTATCTATTTCTTCGACAACACAAGGAAACAACAAACGACGACACAAAAGTAATAACCAAAAATAATAACAACAATCGCGTCCGTCTCGTTCAATGTTTTTTTTTTGACTGACCAAAATTCGTTTAACTCGATAGTTGTCATCTGTTTGTGCGATGTATCGAAATGCGTGATGTTGCAAATACCGATGCATCGAATCTATTGCGGCAGCACGGGAATCTATCGGAGCCAAAATTGGATTTAATATCAACAAAAGATTAAATATTTTTAGGATTTATTTATTTTGATATATAATAACCCGAGCCAATTTTGTTAAATATTAAGTAAAATAAGGGAGATATAATTAACAAAAAAATGTTGGAAAGAAATTAAAGGAATATGAAAAAAAGATGCAATTAAATAAAATTATATACTTAAAATATCGATATTTTTTTGGAAAACAAGGCTGCCACGTGTTTGAATACTGTGGTGCAATCGAGCAAGCTATGTTTTATTTATAGAAAGTTGGTTTAAAATTAGTGTTGAAAATTTAAAAAAAATTCTGTGTTAAATGTTTTGTTTGTAAAAATTAGGAATTGCGTCGGCCATAAAAAAGCGCGCCAAATAGGGAATGTCCATATAAGCTGAATAAATGCGGTTGGCAGCACGCAACAAATGCAGCGAGTGCCAAATTCTGTTAAGTTAACAGCTGCTTTGTACAGTGAGACCAGACAACAGTTTAACAGAAATCCATAGAGAGAAGATAAGAAGTTGGCATTTTCAAGCGAGTAGAGAAAATTGTATTGAACGAAAATTGTGGCAACCGTGTTTTTAAGCGAGTAGAGAACGAACGAGTAGAACGAAAATTGTAAAAACGTCGACAACGTCGCAAAGTGAAAATCTTTTAAATTAAAAAAGTAGCTGGTGCATTGCAATAAAAACGCAAACATGAATGAGGAATACGACGCGATAGTTTTGGGCACCGGCCTGAAGGAGTGCATATTGAGCGGCATGCTCTCCGTTTCGGGCAAGAAAGTCCTGCATATTGATCGCAACAAATACTATGGCGGCGAGTCGGCCTCCATTACGCCGCTGGAGGAGCTGTTCCAACGTTATGGTCTGGAGGCGCCTGGCGAGAAATTCGGGCGTGGCCGTGACTGGAATGTTGACTTGATTCCCAAGTTTCTAATGGCCAATGGGCAATTGGTGAAACTGCTGATACACACGGGCGTTACCCGTTATCTGGAGTTCAAGTCAATTGAGGGCAGTTACGTTTACAAGGGTGGAAAAATTGCCAAAGTGCCGGTGGATCAAAAGGAGGCGCTGGCATCTGATCTCATGGGTAAGTTGTCCACTTCGACCCCATCATTGAATATAATTCTTAATTTGTTACAATCAACTGTAATATTGCAAAGGTACCTGCGAAAATTCTATGTATGTACATACATAATTCGCTCTTATCTGCGCTCCCCTTTTGCGTTTTCTCCATATTTCTTTGTCTCGGCTTACATTCGGCGAATGGCACTCGCTGCTGTTGTTTTTGCTTTTGACTGTGACACGTATTTGTTAGTGGCCCTGCTGTGTGCTATGCTTGCGTGTGTGTGTGTGAGCGCTTAAAGCCGCCTTATTTCCTGCCCCCCATTTTACGAATGTCGTCTATGCTTTTCTTATTTTTGATGCTGTACTCTCATCGTCATATATGGCGAATGAGTGTGTAAAGCTTAATAGAAAGATTAATAAACGCATTATTATTTTGCGTATCTTTAAACATACACACACATGCACACACATGTATTTATTGCCAATTAGAATGCGAGTGTTGCCAGCTGTTTTACATGACACATATGGCAACTCTGCGCTTACATTTTAAGTAATTAACCGTTGTTGCGCTGATTCATTTTTCAGCAGCTGCGAATGTTGTTGTGTTTGCTTTGTTTTGGCCAAATTTCAACAATTGGTAGTCGATAATTACAAAACGCAATTGGCCCAATCACGATGCATTTTTAATTGTTTTTTATTTGCGAATTTCTCCGCCATTCGTTGCTGCTATTGCCAATTTTGTGAGTTGGCCATAAAAAGTAGGCACGCAAGGCGCATTGAACCCTTTCACCAAGAGCCGTTATAAACAGCACATATGACCGCATGACGTCATTCAGCCAGTTTGTGGTGGTGGCTTACCCACAAATTAGCCATTTCAAGTTGTCTTGCCTGTCGCTAGGGGATAAATTTAAAGTCCACCCCGCTTTTCCACAACTCGAAATTTGAATGAATCTCTTTTTTCATACTAAGCAGATAACCCGATTGGAACATTTCGTCCAATTGGATCACATTGTCTGATTGGAATATTTTAATTTTTATTTTAAATACTCAGAACATGTATATTTAAATATAAATCTTAAGCTTTAAATTTTCATTGTTATTCAATAATTTCATATTTTATTTATACTTACATTCTTATATTATTAATAAATCATATTTTCTTGTTTATTTAGGTATGTTTGAGAAGCGTCGCTTCCGCAACTTCTTGATCTACGTGCAGGACTTCAGAGAGGATGACCCAAAGACCTGGAAGGACTTTGATCCAACCAAAGCCAACATGCAGGGCCTCTACGACAAGTTTGGGCTGGACAAGAACACCCAGGACTTTACTGGCCATGCGCTGGCGCTGTTCCGTGACGATGAGTATCTGAACGAGCCGGCTGTGAACACCATACGACGCATCAAACTGTATTCGGATTCGCTGGCGAGATATGGCAAATCGCCATATCTGTATCCCATGTATGGTTTGGGAGAGTTGCCGCAGGGCTTTGCCCGTCTGTCGGCCATCTATGGTGGCACCTACATGCTGGACAAGCCCATTGACGAGATTGTCCTGGGCGAGGGCGGCAAAGTCGTGGGCGTGCGTTCTGGCGATGAAATCGCCAAATGCAAGCAGGTTTACTGCGATCCCAGCTATGTGCCCGACAAGGTTAGTTAATCAGTTAATCCCGTCTTTAGTTATGTGTCTTAATAACGATCTTTGATTCTATTAACAGGTGCGCAAGCGTGGCAAGGTCATTCGTTGCATTTGCATCTTGGACCATCCGGTGGCCAGCACCAAGGATGGACTTTCCACTCAAATCATCATTCCACAAAAGCAAGTCGGTCGCAAATCGGACATTTATGTATCGCTGGTCAGCTCCACCCATCAGGTGGCCGCCAAGGGCTGGTTTGTGGGCATGGTCTCGACTACAGTGGAGACTGATAATCCCGAAGTGGAGATCAAGCCTGGCCTGGACTTGCTCGAACCGATCGCACAAAGGTTTGTCACCATTTCCGATTATTTGGAGCCAATCGATGATGGTCTGGAGTCGCAAATATTCATCTCGGAATCGTATGATGCTACCACGCATTTTGAGACAACTTGCTTGGATGTTTTGAACATCTTCAAGCGTGGAACTGGCGAGACGTTCGACTTCTCTAAGATTAAGCATGAGCTCGGCGATGAGGATCAGTAAACGGGACACGGATCGATTCTTTGGTGGATGGGTGCGCGCTTGTGGCAGGACAAAAAGGCAACTTGCAGCTCAACAACAACAACATCAACTAAAACAACAACAACAACAACATTATTTCAGCATTGTTGTGCGGCAGTTGCCAAAAAAATAAGAAAACCAAAAGCGATTAAAATATCCAATAAAATATAAAAAAAAACAACTACAACAAATGTATTACAACAACAACCACAAAAAATATGAAACATGTTTTTTTCCATCAACCGTGAAATGAAATTTTAGACATGTTTTAAAAAATAGTAGAAATACAACAATAATTGCTTGCTTGTCGCAAAATTTGGGATATGCCTAAAAGATATATACGAAAAATATATACAATAATTAATATACAACATATGGCAGTTAAGTACATAACATAATGCAAAGTCAAATCCATTTGTGTTAGCCAAAATTGATTGTTGTGAACTAAAATTATAAACTTTGATGTATAATCCTTCAACACAACCACAGTTACACCCTCGACCACCGTTATCCTCACCATCATCACCCTCACTTCACAATCCCCTTCTCCACCAAAAAAAAAACAAAACAATGTCGAGTTGTCAAAACGTCTGCTTCATACACAAGTATATATAAACAAATGCTCCCCACAATTTACTATGCTCGATGTGCTTGCAATCCATTTGTATACCATAAATATGTATACTATATATACATATATATATATATATATACTATGTATTGTGTATATTGCTATCAATAGTTGCTTGGTTCTTCTGTTTTGTGATCGGCTAAAATTTGTGCATGAGAAACCACAAAGACACGTATATAATAAATATGATAAAACAAAAACCTTAAAAAAATAAATAAAGGAAACTCCATGATATGTACACAAATTATGCAAATAATATTATGTAATTCAATATGAAGCTGAGCTGAGATGAAAACCCAATCAAATTAAATCAGCGGAAAATGTAAACAATTGAAAATTGATAAAGAAATACAACCAATTATTTGTGCATCCACACACACATACATACATATATGAACAGATCAACAAAACCTATGGTATTCCGCATTTTCAGAATTTACATTTTTAATAAAGAATCAAAACAAAATATTGAAACTCATGGAAATCATTTTTTAACGGGGATCATCGATATTTCCAGGGATTTTGGTGTGATTTTTTGTTGGAGTTAGTGATGTAAATCTAAACGGGAAGCGAGTTTTACATCACTAATTGAAGATCATTTCATAGTTAAGAGTTCCATCTAGAACTGGTTTCAGAATATCGAAGAGAATCGCTAAAAACTCTTGATGTTGTTTAAAACTATAAGGGGTGAAAAATATCATGAGAAAATATGTTAAAGGATAAATTAATTTAATGTAAGAATAATGAAATTGCTTCAACGACATCTGAGAACAATTTCAATAAATTTGGAAATGTATCTAAATTAAAGAAGCTTCGATTTTCTTGGGTTATCCCAAATGTATAGTACCTTATATACTTCGTAGAACATGCCTGTAGATATTTCACTCAAGCATTACAAATATTTTTTGCCTTTCTTCTCTTAGTTGAGAAAAGGGTTTTTACTCAAAATTCTAGGCAAATCTCTGCCTCAATTACGAATTCCACAGCAAGTGTTTGGCAGGCATTTGAAAGCATATGGAGAAACGAATAGACAACATATACAGCCTTATAATAAAATGCATGTGAACGGCACGAATTACAGGCCAGTCTCCCCCCAACCCTTCGCTCCTAAGAAAGAGGTTTAAATGGGGGGGAGGGGAGGTGGGTCAATGTGCGTCTTCTCCTTGTTGGTTTTCTGTTTTAGTGCTGTCGTTGACAGTTTCTCTTGAAACTGTCCAAACAAAATGCCGACTGCATTTTTTCAATTTCCGTCCTAGACGGGGGACGGCAAGGGAAAGGACTTCAAGTGTTTGCGGCTATTGAAAACGTGAAAAAGGTTAAGAATAAATCGAACTTAATTTCAGTTATAAAAATTATTTTTTAAGTAACAAATACTTTAATTTATGTACATTATACACTTTCTGATTTGCATCGCAACTGCAATTTGTGGCCTTATTTATAAATTTAGCTCTTTACTTCCTCTTCTCGTCAGGCGCTCTCCAAATTTTTTCATAGGCAAACATTTAGACATGAGATTCTGCCCAATGTGTGCAGTGCTCTCTTTAAGTTAATGAGAGAGGACCTGTTGACCACAGGCCAAGGTGTATTTACTATTAGGTGACCACAGCTGCTCTCTTTCGAGGATACAAACATTTGACAGTATGCCTGCAAACATTTTCGAAAGAGGTTGTGTATCGCCTGTTTTTTTTATTGTCTTCTTCTTTACGAATAAACTCAAAAAACAATGAAAATAATAATTATGAATTAAAACATGCGTTCGCCAGAACTACATGTAATCATGTATTTTGTTTGTTCGATAACAAAGCATCACAATCAGAAAATTTCAGCGTACTATTTTGGTGATGAATTTTCAGTCATCATAATCACAAAATTTGAAATCATGATTGCTAATCACTGCATTTCACCAGAATAATCATGCAAATTTCATCGATTTTCTGTTGTCGATTTGTTCTGGTGAACACGGCCATTATAAATAATTTTGAATTATTTCGTTTTAATTATTTTGCGAAAACATTTTCTTTTCTGTCATCTGAAACAATAACAAACAAAGAGTGCAGAACGTAAATCGCTCGCCATCTTTTTCAAGCTCTTGTCTCTCTGAGAGTGGAGAGAAAGAGGTGAAAACATGATTGTATCCTCACCACATCGGACGACGTCACCTTTATAGTAAATCCACCTTGCCACAGGCGACTGCAAGGAGAACCAATCAGTGCTCAGTGTGATCAGAGAGCTTCAGTTGATCAAGGAGCATCACTTTAGCAGACAAAAATATTATTGTATTCTGCTCTCTTCCAAGTGATGCTCTTTAATCGCTTTGATTGCTTCAAATAAATTTTTCAGTTCACTCTTATTTTTACTTAATAGGAATCAAAGAGCAAATCTTCTGCTAAAAATTGACAAATAAAGTTTTCGAAAGATGTTGTAAAACTAGATTAAGTTGTCACTAAAAGTAGCAGAAAGCTTTTTAAATAAAATATAACAATTTCATTAGAAAAATAGATAGATGCTATAAGTTATCTAATTAAATAGGCTGTTATCGAATAGTAGTTTATGGGTATTTATATTTGTGCAAATTGCCACTATTCGCAATTTATGGGCATTCTTTGGGTTTGGCTTTGGATTAATGATGCTCTGCTGGATGATTGCTGGCTGAGCTCAAAACACGTCCCACCAAATAGCCAAGTCTTTTACCACACTCTATTTTTGGCCACTTTTTTGTTGTTTTGTTGTTGTTGGCAAAATTTGTAACTGGTCAAATTGAAGTCAAAACTTTGGCGCCCAGTGCAAAAGAGCAGCATGCAAGTCACATACAGCACAAAAAGGGGAGTGAAAATTCGGCTTGGTCTCGTGTTCATCCTCCTCATCCTCATTCCCATTGTCGCTGCAGGGCATGACTAAGCTGCTTGTAAGGACAAACATGTTGCAGGGTCCTTGTTGTAGTTGTTGTTGTTGCTGTTGTTGTTGCTGTTGTTGTTGGTCAGCTAATGCTAACGAGCGTGTGGCGCAGTGGGCTCTCCTAATAACAGAAGCTACTGCAAACAAAAAACTAGCAGTTAGGGCTACAATCGAGCAAACTCGACTGTGGGAGACTTACTCTGAAAAAAACAAACTAAAAAAATTAAAATAATAAGAAGCAGGAATGAAAAGCGAACCATAACCGTTAACCGCTAATAACCGATTCAAATTGGTAACCGTAACTGTTTTATACCAAAATCCAAAAATTTAAATTACTTCAACCGAAATGACACACAAACTTGCTACACACCTTAGAAACTAAACTAAACTTAACTAAACTAAAATAAAATAAATACCAAACAATAGAATTATAAAGAACAGTAAAAATAATAATAGCAGTAATAATAGAAATAAGAGTAATAAGAGCTGATTTTTTATAATTTTTTATTATTTTTTTTTACTTAAATTGTTTAATCTAAAATATTTTCTTTAGGCTTTGAACTTGAATGTATTTTTGAACTTAAGAATGACTAGCGCCATAACTTATAAGACTTGTCTTGTAGCGCTAGGAATCAAATCAAATAAATAAATAAATAAATAAAAATTACCGTTAAGAAACTGATTTTTGCATAACGATTAGTTCGGTTCAGTCAAGCATAAACTGAAATTATGTTGTTATTTATTTATTTTGCATTTATTTTTAATTTAATTTAAATTATATATAATGGTCTCAATACAAATTTCTTAATTTGAAGTTTTTGAATATGTATTTGTTTTCAAATTTACATATCTTTAACATTTTTTAAATTTTTTTGTAAACCGAAATTGATATTTGTTTCGGTTTGATACCACGAAAAGAAGTCAAGCGCATTGACAGATTGATATCCTGTAATAGTTAATCTATATAAATAATTGTGTTTTTTTTTCTGCGATCAATGCCATAAGAAAAAAAACTTTTTGCACTAAGTTAATATAAGTTAATATATAATATAAGTTAATATTAGGGGTATAAAATAACTCATATTTTTTTAAAAATTCTAGAATCTTGATCTGCGTTGCATCGGTTTTGGTGATAAAAAATATAGGATTAAAATTAAATCGACTCTTTGTACGTTTTAAGTGCAGGGTCTAAAACATAGAAAACAAAAACGTTTTTCGACTCAGTTGATGGCGACAATGATTCGTATATGGATTTGGTGTCCGACCTAAACACGAATCGCAGTCACTTCGGCCTCTGGCTTATGCGGCGTATGAGCAATTTTACCAGATGGCAAACAAACGGGCGGAGTATGATGAAACTTTGACATACATATGTTGACAAATTGAATATGTTAGCCAGGCATTCTTAAAGCGTAATGCCATTAATTATGTGTAATTATAAAAGACATAGCGCATACGACACGTTGTCAACGAAATTCCTTCACTTTTGTATGTCGTGTGGGGGGCACTTGAAGCTGTTGCAACTGCAACAAACGTCAACTTGAGTTGTTGTTTGTGCTGTTGTTGCTGTTGTTGTTGCAGCTGTTGCTTTTGCTGCTTTTCAATTACTTGCACTTCTGCGGCGACGTCCTTGTTGCCTTGTTGCAGCTGTTTGTTGCTTCTCCTTATCCTTCTGCTTCTCTTTTCCTTGTTGTTGTTTACATTTTCTTTTTCCAGAGAGCTTGTCAACAACTTCATCATCGCAAGCAGCCCCCTTGCCACGCCTCTTGTGCCCACTAGACAAGCAAATTTAAATCAATTAAGTAATCTTATTGCCGTTGCTGGCTGCTCCTTTTGCCGTTGTCTGCTTTTAGGCGCCCACACACACACACAAGCACACACACACTACCAAACACTTTTTGTGTCAAGCATTATAGCTGTGGCATGTGTGTGCGTGTGTGTGTGTAGACGCCTGGCAAACTTTTGCAACGTTGCATATTTTGTGCAGATTAATTAAATTGGTGGCATGAAGTTGCCCTGCAACGTTGGCAACCAACTTGTTGTTGAGGCCTCTCGTTAAGTATTTTAGGGCGATAAAGTTCATTATTAAATGTTTTTTTTTTTATATTTAATGGCTAAACTGGCAACACTTGGCAAACAACATAAATAAACGAGCAACAAAAGGCCATTATCGATTGTTTTCTTTTGAAAACTATATATAACAAATATTTGTCAATTAGTTAACTTGTTATTATATGCTTCAGCCTTTGAAATAGTTTTAAAATAAGGACTTAGAGCTCATAATTAAGAGTTTTATTTGCCTTAATATGCTAGACATTTTTAAATTCATTTTTAAGAAATCCAATTTTAAAATTATGCTCATAAATTCATAAATCAATTGTTTTTAAATAAATAAATTTGTAAAATGTGCAAAAAGAAATAAACGGCAAAATATTTTAAATATTAGTAATATCCCATTTATTGCAAAACTCCCTCCAAGTTAATCTACTTTTGCAGAAAATAGTTTTTTTTCTACTTAAAATTTAAACATACATTACTTAATTTTTTTACATTTTAAATTTTTATTTATTACAATATTTGAAAGAAGGACATTGCAATATTTCGCATATAATTTTTAAAGC
The DNA here is from genome assembly GCA_037043405.1 of Drosophila subquinaria. Classification (NCBI taxonomy): domain Eukaryota; kingdom Metazoa; phylum Arthropoda; class Insecta; order Diptera; family Drosophilidae; genus Drosophila; species Drosophila subquinaria. The sequence continues at coordinate 19,759 of JBAMBL010001015.1, read as the reverse complement.
TTTTTACATGGCTGCAATTTAACATATAATTTTACCTAACATAACGCCGTTAGCAGCAAAAGAGAAAAGCATTTTGCATACCAGCAAGCAAATTACCTTCCCCTACTTTAGCTAACAGCGCTTTTCGCTGCTAGGTAACAGGGGCAAACGCACCAATATCAGTTTACAGCGTGCTTTCCTGTAATGTAAGCTAGCAGAACAGAATTGACGCTCTTAAATGTTACAGCTAGTAATGGTAGAGCTAAATCAATGCAAGAGAAGTTGAAACATATTAACAGTTTTTAATTTAAGAGCAGACCAAAATCTAACTAAATGTCAGTTAATCTAGAGCTTGAAGAGCTTAAATAAGTTATCAGACTTAAACATGATTTATTTACTATATTTGTTTATTTATTTTGTTTTAATTTAATTTATTTTTACGTTATTGTATTGCTAGAGTAGCGCAGTAACCAATAATTAAAAGCTAGTGTGACTAATAACTATGCATGATTAAATTCAATTTATCAACTTCTATATTAAACACATATTTGTTTTTTATTTAGGTAGTATTTATTTGCATCCAACGCCCTTTAATTGCTGACCAGGATCATTGTCGTTACCAGGATAATTATGACCCAGCATATCTTTTCAGCTCTGAAATTAGATGCCCTCTGTATACAATATATTTATATATGCAATTATTATTATTATGGTATGAAATGCAATGCAAACAGGCGCCAATTGTCTTGCCTTTGGCGTTTGTTAGCAATTAAATATTTGCACATCACGTCACATTTTACACCCTTCAAGTGCTGGCTTAACATTTGCTTTTGGCCACATTAAGAACAACAACAGCGTGAAGACCTTTGGCCAACTTAAAGTGTTAAGGCTAAAAACAAAAGAGGCTTTCTTGCTTTGAACATAATATTTAAGTTGTCGTTTATTTAAATGAGGTCAAATTTAAGTTATAAAAATTCAAACAAAAAAAATAAATTTAAATTAAAAAAAACCAAACAAATTAATTATTTAAATTATTAAATTAAATCTCGAGTTAATTTATTTATGTAGTTTTAAAATATATATGTATATATTTAAATAAATTTAACCAAATGAAAAAATGTTATTTTCTCTTGTTCAAGTCTTTTGTTTGGGGCTTATTTCAGATTGTTGTCCCCAAGTTTGGCACGCTGACTTGCATTTTGAGTTTTAGCACCCAATAAATCCAAGAGCTCACCTAGTTTTCAGTGGAACATTCTCACTTCCGCTGTCGTTGCAGTTTTTGCCCAGCCCATAAGTATGCTAAAGTTTCTGTTCTGGCCAGTAGCAACTGTTGCTTGCCCGACTCTGAATTATGGTCACTGACTCTGCGACACTCTGTAAATTGCCAGAACGCAGACTTAATTGCTGTTGGTCCTTGTCCAGCCGATGCCACTGCCCAGATAATACCTACGTTCGTAGAAGAAAAATGACTCGAAGACGCCGTTGCTTATGGTCTTAAAGTCAGCAGTGCAAATTTGTCACTGAAGCTTGAAATATTGGTACGAAAATCGCATCGCTTGGCAAAGCAGACAAACAAAACGAAGGGTTATCAACAGCCAGTTTCCCATTCTCCTCATGCATTTCTCAGTTGCAGTGTTGACGTATTTTTAGGGTCTGAAATTGATAGTTTGAGCAAAAAATAAGCAGGAAATAGTTAGAAACTATACAAAATATAATTGTTGTAATAGATATTATGTTTAATTTACAATTAAAAAATTAGAATAATATAGTACTATATAATTTCCAGAGTTTCAGTTACGGTTTCGGTTAAGCTAGAATTTTGGTATCGGTTATCGGCTACGCAAAATCTTAGGATATATCGGTTTCGTAACGGTTACCGGTTAAATGTTTCTTTCGGTTTCAATACAGCGGTATGATATTCACTTTAAAAATCAAATGTGTAATTTTTATAAGAAGAATATGTTAATATATAAACTTATTATAGTTGATTACAAAAAAGATTATTCTATTCAATGGGATTTATATTCAAATTAAATATAAAAATCCAAAATAAGTTTAAAAAATGTTGATTACACATTAACAACAAAATGGAATTTCATGATTGATTGAACCGAAACTAACTGTCATGCATGAATCGGTTACTAAACGGTTATTTCGGCTTAAATAATTTCGATTAAGGTATAATATAAAAGTTTTTACCAATTTAAATCGGTTAATACCGGTTTACGGTTACGGTTTCGGTAACGGCTTTAATGCCTGATTTATTTCTTCATCTATAGAATCGTCATATTTATTGAATACATTTTATTGAATACATTCATTAGGGCTACAAACGTTGTTAAATATTGTGTATTTTCTACATTTCCTCATGAAAATATTTTTGATTGAATTTCCTAAACATTTAAATTATCTGGCAACATGGAAAAGTAATTAAGCTCGTTTTAATTAATTTTATCAACATTTTCTAGCTTTAGTAATCAAAGTATAGCTATAAAAAAAATAGCTAAAAATGACAACACCGCTCAGTTCACAGATTGCAGCTGTGTTTACCTTGAAATTTTGGTTTTCAATAATATTTGTCTTTGATTTTGTTTGTGTGCGCTGCTTGTCTACATGTCTTTTGCAAAAATATCAAATGCATAGCTCTAAACACACACACACACACTCGCACATACACATACACATTGTCACGCCCCTTGCCAGCCCCTTACCCTGCCCAAAAGGAATCTGTAGCAAAAGATGGCAAAAGTTGAACGGTGTTAGCGTTATCTCTGCCACGACAGCCATATTTACCTGGCAGCCAAAAAATACTCATATGATAGCTACTTGAGTTTAGCATAAAATTTTTTCCAGTTTCCTCTTCTTGATTTCATGCTTCCTCTATCTGCATTCAGGTGCAGCCAGGTGTGAAAATTGTACACAATTGCACACGAATTTCGAGTGCACTACGCAATGTAGTGCTTTAAGGAAATCGTGCTAACTATTAGATGATCTTAACTTGATGTTTTTTAAAACTATTTTCCAAATAATCCAAATAATTTTATTTTAATTTTTAAAAAATGGTTCATGTCATTTCTTGTGCATTTTTTAATTTAAATGAAAATTGATTTAGTAGATTTATTCCTCTTTTTTCATAGTCCATATAAATTAAGTCCCGTTTTTTCAATGTATAAATAAGGTATTTGATAACTATTGAAAAGAAAATTTGACGTAAAGTGTATAGAAATTAATGTCAAATTTGTTCCTATATGTTAAATACACTTTATCTGGGGTGCCACAGAAATCTCTTTCACCTGAAAAATGACGTAAATTTCATACAAATGTACGTCAAATTCAAGTGAAAGAGATTTCTGTGGCACCCCAGTATATGTACATTGAAAAAACGGCCCTAGATCTGAGAGGCATTTTTTGAATTTGGCATTCATTTACATACATTTAACGTCAAAATAAAGTTAGTTAGCTAAGGCATTGAAATGTTTTCAAATATTTTCTTGCTGCCACTTGATTGTGTTCTTAAACTAATACTATCCAATGGGAATTATTTGAAAAAAATGGCAATTTGTACTGACTTAAAAAAAAAGAACGGATTTAAGTACAAAACTTTGCTATAAATATTTCTACGCATTATTAAGGTGTTTATAATTGCGGGTTAACTGTCACGATTGAATTTAATTTAAGTTAATATTATCGTTAATTAAAAAACAGCCTTAACTTTCGGCTGAACGAGAGTTATTGATAGTATAAAAGTATAATAGTGGACATACACTGGCGCACATATTTATTGGCACAGCAAACATTTTGAGATTTGGGGGCTTTATTGTTCCCCTATCGTTAACATATTGGTATCAATGGAAAGGTCACTTAAATTCCGTTTGAATGATATAAAACTTTCCTTAACCCATTAAGTACCCTTCGAAAATTTCGAATTTATGTAAAAGTCAATTTTCAAAACTTTTTTCCTCGATTTTTTACCAAAAATATTTTGATGCAAAAAAATTCTTTAAACAATTTAAGGAGTGACTGCAAAAAAAAATATTTTTGCTAGTATTTTTTATAATTTTTTGAAAATCCTAAAAATGACCATTTTAACCCCTTTTTCCTACTTTTTACATAAAAAGTGCCTTTTTAGCAATTTTCAAAAAATTATAAAAAGTACTAGCAAAAATATTTTTGAAAATTTTTTTTTGCAGTCACTCCTTAAATTGTTTAAAGAATTTTTTTGCATCAAAATATTTTTGGTAAAAAATCGAGGAAAAAAGTTTTGAAAATTGACTTTTACATAAATTCGAAATTTTCGAAGGGTACTTAATGGGTTAAGGAAAGTTTTATATCATTCAAACGGAATTTAAGTGACCTTTCCTTTGATACCAATATGTTAACGATAGGGGAACAATTAAGCCCCCAAATCTCAAAATGTTTGCTGTGCCAATAAATATGTGCGCCAGTGTATGTAAATTTTAATTCAATTATGTGATATTTTATTATAAGTTAAAGAGTATCTTCTAGTCGAACTGTTTTATCAATCAATCTTTATTATATGCGTTCTATCCGCCCGCGATCTTTAGTCAGCTTGACTGCAATTAGCGCCTACCATTTTATCCTCCCCTCTCACCCTCCTCCCTCCTCCGTCCCCCCTCCTGTCAGTCTCCATTAGCTGCGCCTGGTTTAAGCCTCTCTGCCAAATGCCACATTAGCCGCTGTTGCCATTCGCAGTTGCTCTTCTGGCCACATTCTGGTTGCAAGTGTGGAATTATATTTGTGTGTGTGTGTTTATGTATGAGTGTACTGTGTGTGTGCGTATGTTGCAGCTATTTTTATACGATTTGCTATTTTTTCCGGATTTTTGTTTGCCATTGTTACCCTTCGTCTGAGGCACTGCCCGCCACATTCCCCTTTCCTCCTCTCTCAGTCACTTTTTTCCCCCTTCTCTCATTCACTTTTTTCACTGCTATGCTTTTCACTCTCTTTCCCTTTGGCGGTTGCTTTGCCGCCCACTCTTTACCTTTTTTTCTGCTCGCATAAAACTGACGCCAAATTTCTTTGGCGTCAACCAATGCACAGAGCACACCCACACACACACACACACACACGCACTAATACATATACAAGCTGACTCCCCCACACAGATAGAGCCCTGCTCTCTCTTCGTTGTTATTGTTGTTGGTTGTGTGTCATGTCTGTGACTTTTTTCATAGTTCGATTTTTCGCTTTTATTTTGTATGCAAAAAATATCAAAAAATAATAAATGCGTTCCTTTGCTTGATGTATGTGTGTGTGCCTCTTGCTGTATATGTGTGTGTGTGGTTGTGTGTTTGTGCAGCTTGTGAGTTTCGCATAGAACTGCCCCACCTACATTCAGACATACAAGCATACACATACCAAAAGTTGCATGCAAAAAAAGTTTTGCCTTCGTGCATATTGGTAATTTATTAGCATAAAATGCCAGCAACGCGTAAATAATGCACACAAATTTGTATCTATCTTTTGGTAATACATTTACAGTATGCCAAGTAATTATTTTGACAGAGTAAACAATTTACATACTTGTTTATTGTTTTTAATAAATATTTAAGCACACTAAATCACAATAATTTAGCTTGTTATAAGACCATAAGCAGCTATAGTAAAATAATATAATATAAAAGTTAAAGCTAACAACAATTACTTGACTAACTGTCTTTACCATTTATGTATTTGTATCTGCCAACTTTGGCTACCATTTTTATTAGTGTTACGCTCTTTGGCACCTCAGCATAAAATTCATTTCCGTTACATTTGAACGTCGCTCAAGTGTCAGAGGACATGGCAAGTGTTTTTTGCACGTCGCCACAACGACTCAACGACTCAACGACATTCGCTATCCGCATCCGTCCCTGGTTCACTCCTCCACTCCACTCATATCGATAAAAGGCAGCCACGGTCTATTTCCACCGTGCAAGCTCAATATTTCCGTTCAAGGCACGACATGTTGTTCGTCCGACGATTTCCTTTTCAGCATTTGAAACGGACATATATCGAGACTTGGAACCGACGAAGGACGCTGACTTTAATAATACCCCAAATACTCATATTTAAATCTTGTCCTAAATTAACCATTTATTGTTACTCAACTACTTAAAATAAAAACAAATCCATAGCCTCAATTTTTCATTTTCCAACTAGGGAACAGAAAGTCCTTTAAAATCAAGAATATTCTACAGAAATATTTCATTGCGAAAACTAAAAAATAAAAATATAAAAATTGTTTAAATAATTTTTTTTTATACTCATACTTATCTGTAATTTTGTTGACCTCATGAAAATGAATAAAAGTTGTTTTTTAATGTTTTGTCATTTGGCATTCATTAATATATGAAAATTTTACGTCAAAATAAAGTTAGTTAACTGAGGCATTGAAAAAATGGTTTTTAAATATTTTCTTTTTGCCACTTGATTGTATTCTTAAAGTAATACTATTCAAAGGGAATTATTTAAAAAAAAAATTTCGATTTATACCGACTTAAAAAATAAGAACGGATTTAAGTAGAAGACTTTGCTATGAACTTTTCTCGCGCATTAAAAAGGTGTTTAAAAATGCATGTTAACTTGTCACGATTGATTTTAATTTTATACCCCAAATACTCGGATTTAAATCTTGTCCTAAAGTAACCATTTATTGTTCTTAAGTACTTAAAATAAAAACAAGTCCATAGCTTTAATTAGCCATTTTCCAACTAGTTAATAGAAAGTCCTTTAAAATCATTCTTTTTTTTCTCCGGGACTAAAATTATCTATTTACCTTACTTACTGATATGTGCTGCATTTTCCCTTAGCAGCTTAATTTCTCCGACTTATTCCTTTAACTAAAACTTTCATTACATTTGTTGAATGAATTTCTCCATGTGAATTTTAAGCTAAAAACTAGCCAAAATTTGAATTGTTGAATATGAATACTTAGGCTAGAAGTATTGCATTCATTTGCTTAAGCCGAAACAATGAAAAATTTAACAATAAACGAGGCCATTCATATTGTGGAAATTGCAAGGAAAAAAAGCACAGGTAAAATGCCAAAAGCTGCAAGACAATGTCTGGTTAAATCAAGTGATTAAATAGACAGACATGGCTTATAGATATGGCAAATGCAGTGGCCCAAAAATGAGATGAACATTTTTGTAATCGAACAAATGGCTGAGGGTGAAGAGTGAAGAGAGAGAGAGGGGGTGGGGGAATAGTGAATGCGGCCTCGATTCAGATGAGTTTGGCTATGACTGGGCCTATAAATAATTAGCCAGTTTGGTGGCACTCTCAACACAACCCATTTGCATGCACTAAAAAGCCGAGCACACACAAAAAGCATTGCCTACTTAATGGCGCTCGAAGTGGCATGGCGTTAAATGTTTGCCACAACGAAGAAGGGAGGGAGGAAAGGAAAGGAAGGGGAGTTGCAATTGAAATTGTTTTAATTGAAATGGAAAACGCGTAAATTTAAGTGCAGTGCGTGTGTATGTGTGTGTTTGTTTTTCTATTTGCATTCAATTTCACTGTGCAACAAAACCCAAATTGCAATGGACACTAAAAACGGGACAAAAACAAAGTGAGAAACAAGGAGTGAGGGGTGGGGGGTTGCTTGGTGCACAACGAGCAAAGTGTTTATTAACTTTGGCTGTTTGATCCACTTTGCATGCCAGATCCTTGCTCCTATTGTTGTTCCGTTGTCTGTTCAAGGATGTTTGCCAGCTGCCATGTGGCAGCATCAACAGCATCAACAGTGGCAACAGTAAAAAGAGCTGCAGTAAATGAATGCATGAGCCAACAGACACACAAAAAGAGAGAGAGAGAGAGAGAGAAAGAGAGGGGAAGATAAAGACAACGTGCCAGCAGTGAACGGATAATTCAAATGTAATTTACAAAAGGACTCGTTTGATTTGTTACTTGTGCTCTGTGCTCTGAGGGGGCTGGAGGAGTGGAGTGGAGGGGGGGGCAAGCCTGTAAATTAGTTGCAACTGTGGCAACTGAAAAAGTCCGACACTCAAAAGCATAAAATTCACAACAAGCAAAACAACATTAGAAACTAAAACTGAATGGGAAAGTAGAAATAAAACAAAATAAAATACGCAAAATAAGGGAAAGAATCCTTTGTCGAGTTGCTGTTATTTCTATTTAATTATCAACTAATTAGATGCAGACAGCGATTTTAGTTGAAAGCAGCTAATTAAGCGCAAAAATTATAATCATTCAATGACCTTAAGATTACATTGAATATGCTCGGGCTTTGGACCTAAAACTAAGCCTTTCTGTCCTTGAAACACGTACAGCAAATTAACTTAATTAATGACATTTGTTTTGTTGTTTTGCAAGCAATCAAACTGAAATCAAAGATAATTCTTAGACACCTACACGTATCTTTTAATTGATGATAGCTTCAACTTTGGCCAACTGCCACTGGAAATGGCAATAACAATTGGCCAACTTCTAAATGCGCAGCTAATACTTATTATAAGTTTCTTCTTCAGATAATTCAAATGAAATGTGAATGGCGAAAAATGCGGAAAATATGTGAATAATTCGTTTTAATTTGTTTTCAGTCGAAAAGTAGGCAATCCTTTTTTTTTTCTGCAGTTTGTTATATGGAATTTCAAACAGATTTACTTGGTATTTAAAATTCAAAATTTGAATTTTTTTAAGAGATACCGATTAGAAAAATCTATATAAAAAAAATAATTCGAGTTTTCATATTGATAATATCTTATCAGTTAATTTGATTTCGCTATTCTGTATTATTTTTGCAACCGAAAAGTAGGCAATACTTATTTCTTTGTAGTTTTTTATATGGAATTTCAATTACATTTGTGTTTAATTTTTAAAATCTTAATTATTTTAATTTAATTTTAATCATTTAATTTATATTAATTAATTTGTTAATTATTTTTAATTTTATTTTAAATTAAATCAAGAAAAACTTTAAATTATAAACTGAAAAGATGGAAATGAATGTTTAGTAAAGTTTATGACCTTACCATTAATCGGGCATTCTAAAAAAATATCTAAATCTTTCTCAAAATATATATTTGTGTAGTATATCAATAAATTATTTATTTAAGTCATTCATGTTTTATGCGACACAATTGAGGCCAAGATGAGAGAGAAGAGATGAAGACAAGATAAACGAGGGTGCGGGCACACACAAATGTGACAACACCTGTCCACATGAAACATGAAGGTAACAAGCATTATCCCCGACCACAAGCATAAGGAGGAGAACGAGCAGAGTCAAGAGAACGCGCAGAAGTGGGAACAGCAGACGAGTCTAAGGATTGGGCAAGGGTTTGGCAGTTGCCGAGCTCAAGTGTTGATGCTTGGCAAGAACTTTTGCTTCTCACTGCCTGACTGACTGACTGACTGACTTACCGAGTGACTGACATTTGAATTACGAGAAGCTTGTAAGTCGCAAAAGTGGCAGAGAGAAAGAAGTAGAAGGAGAAGCCAACTCTCAACACAAACTCAACAAAATGACACGACTTGAATTGGCTGCCAAGCGTGAACGCATACAAGTTGCAGTTGGTCGACTCAGAACTTGGCCAAGAAATAGCTGAAAAAAAATAAAGAAAAATAAAGAAAATTATCAGCTGTAGCGGAAAGGGGTAACTTAAGTTGATGTTCTTCTTGCAGCAATAGTTTTGCCTATTTACTTGGCCGAAACGAAGTGAAGCAAGTCGCTTGCAGTTGAACTTTTTGCACGATGCCTCCAATCAAATTGCAGCAAACAAGGCATAATTTATGTGCCACATTGAAGCAGCCAAAAAGCCAGCTTTAAGTTGCAACAGATTGAGTTAAGAATCAAAAACCCATAGCGTCCAGTTCTAGCTAACAACAAAAAAGGAGACCATAAAAAACAATGCATCAACGGTTTCAGGGACTCCTCAACTTGCCCGACAACTTGGCGACAAACGACAACTGAGAAAGAGAGAGAGAGAGAGAAAGGGAGAGAGAGGGAATGAAAGGGAGATCTTGCCAGCATGACTGGTAATTGCAGATTTATGACCCGAAACATGTGGACAACTTTAGTCCACACCAAAAAAAAAGGGCTAAAACAGTTGGCCATTTTTTGTTGTTGTCGCTCTGCTCGCAAAAGTTTTTGGCGGGAACATTTTTGTGCGTTTCTGCATAATAAATTTTGAGAAGTGGATTAAAATGACACAAAAATATTTCAATTCTTATAGATGGTTTTTTTTTTCCAAATCAACATAGATACATAGATACACACACAGACAGGACGACAGGACACTTTTGCTTTTTGGCAAACAATATTTATAACACATATTTCTAGGCGTGCTGCAACCAAATGTGGAATGTGGCCGACAAATACGGCTAAAAGCGAAAAATGTGTACAATAAACGTGGCCTTTAGACCCGTTACAGTTGCCCCTCCAGCCCCCCTGCACAGATTTTGCTCTGATTTCGATTCTTTTTTAACTGTCTGACATTTTGACATTTGTCGCTGTCAAACATAACAATCGAAAAAAAAATGCAAAAATGGTAATAACAACACACACACATGTGTTGCTGTCTTTATATATGTATATGTATGTGTGCATACAAATGGCAAATAAAATTAGACCCAAATTGCCATTGAAGGCTGCCATGCAAATTGTGATAAATTCAAATAAATCGACTAACAAGCCAAACCAAGTTAATAGCTTTTTCCTTTTCCTAAAATTACGGCATTTTATCCGTATGCGCACTTTATAATTCAACTGCACACATATATAATATTTTTTTAACAAAGTTATGAAATTTATAAAACTTTTTTATTAACGCATTGGTAAAAAAATATTTTAACAATGTGAAAATCAGTTAAGTACTCGAAAAGTAAGAAATTAAGCTGGATTTATTATAATATTATTTAACAAAACAAAATGCTTCAGGAGACGATTATTAAATGTAATAAAATGTTAACAAACATTTACATAAATAAGAGACAACAATTTGCGGAAATTATCATATCATATGCAAATATTAATTGATTTAAATTGCATAAGAATATTTTGTCTTTTATAATAATATTTGCAAATTCAATGTAAATAACGAACTGCTCATTAAATATAAAAAAAGATAGAAAGGATAACACACATATTAATTATATACGAATTTAAATAAACTTTGTGCAGGTAAATTGAGTTTTATTTTCTAGTTAATATTGTGATCTTTTATTTTCATAACTTTAATAAAAGTTGGTTTAGCTTTCTACTTTTCGTTCATATTTTTTTGCGATTAAATAAAATAAATATATGTATTATTTGCATTTAATCTATTTAATTAATCTGACAAATTAAATCGTTCGTCATGCTACTTTAATTCATGGACATATATTTATTATATAGCTATAAATAAAATGTTTATTTATATTTTGAGATACATTTTTAACTCTCTATATTTTTTCGTTGCATCAAAGTGAGCCTAATTCCATTTAAAAACTTAACTTTGTTATTGTAAACAGACTTGTTCAGAATTTAACAACAAATTTATTATTATGGCCAAGTTACTCCCCATTGACCCAAGTGCTGAGCTCTATGCGAAATTATTTGCAGTTGCAGGCTTATGAATTTGTAGGCCCCTTAATGCCAACAAGAAGAAGAAGCTTTTGTGCTTATAAATTCATAGATGCACAGCATCAGGATGGGGTCACTGGGGTCATTCAGTGCTGGCTAAGTGCAGCTCAAACGGGTTGAACGGCAATTGCAAATGCCATTACGTGCCGTCCAGTTACCAGGTTGCATTATGGCCAACAACATGTTGCATGCCTCTCCCTCTCTCGCACTCTCGCAGTACGTGTGGCATTAATTCAAGTAGAACGTTGCACGTTGCTGAATGCGGTGCAAGGCTCGGTATTTTTAATATCTATGACTCCGCTGTGACTCTAGTGTGCAAAGTTTTTAATTTAGAATTGCAGCTCCATGCAGCGCTAATAAGTTTGGTCCTAGGACAATTGGCAGCGGTGTACGGCGCTTCCATTTCCATAGATTTATGCTCACAAAGCCAAATACGAAAGCTAATACAAATACAAATACAAATAAAAATCAATCTGCATTTTCAAAAAGGACAAAACAGTCCAAAAAATATGCACATAACTTGTCCTTGCCTTGGCCAGGAGAAAAACGACGGGAGAGGCGTCTCTGTTTGGGACACGCTGTTCTTGTCGTTTCTCTTCGGACGGCAGGAAAAGTTCGTCCAGAAGCTTTGCTACTCATACCCTGGATAAAACGGGTATGATGCGAGTTTTACCCATTTTATGCCGCGATAAAAAGTAGTGTTTTTTCAAATTTTTTTTTAGACAACCAGAGTGAACATTTTCTTGATTTTCGTAATTTTCCATTCTGAATTGGAACACATTAAAAAATCGATTTGCGATTTTGCTGCTAGTCAAAAAAAACAGCGGGGAATAAATTTATGAAAAGATTTTCAATTCACATAACAAAAATAGATAATATAGCTGGACGCGCATCACATTTTATTAAATTTAACAAAGAACAATAGATAATGTGGTATATTAATAATATTGAATACTTATAATGGTGAGTACCGACAAGCCACTCTTGAATATTAAGTGTTAATTCTTAATTTCAAGTTATTTTTAGATCGGTCACTACCAGCTTAGCATACTCGACTTGCTTTTTTTTGCTGTCTGCCTGCATCAAACTAATTTTCAACAACAAAATCAAAGCAGCAAAAATGGTTTGCATAAAATTTCCATAACTTCACAAGTCTCAGCGAAAAACTGCGAGCTTGTCCTTGCAGCTGACACGAAAACTTGGCGCACTTTCTGTCTCTTGAACTCTCTTTGTGCCTAACTCTATCTCTGTCCCAGCATGATGGCTCATCAATCACTTGACTACAAGTTGACACACCGAGCCCCCATCACACGCCGCGGATCTGCCACAGAGCACAAAAAGTCAAACAGCACTGGTTTATTACCGAGAGCCCTTCATTTATATTAATAAAATTTAGATGGTTTTTCTCAATCTCGGGCAAAATCTGACTCCAAGCAAGTCTAGTCATTTTAAATAAATCGATAATTCAATTAGTGGAATCGGAAGCTTAATATTGCTTACCAGAATCCATAAAAGAAACAAAAATTATTTAAAATGTATCAAACAAAATTATGCTAAAACATTTTCTAAAATCATCATTTAATTTTAATTAGAAAATAAGGTAAAATATGCGAAAATATACCTTTTTGTGTATACCCTTTTAAAGTGTTTATGTTTGCCAAAATTTGTCAGGACTCGCGCACACAGCTGGATAGTATTTTAGGTGAACATAACCCAAATGGTTGCTGGATTTCAGCAGTGTGAAATTTGAGATGTGTTGAGAGCCCAACATCAGTTCAACATTATTCGCAATTTAAACACTGATAGATGACATGATGACATAGAAAAACCTATGTGGGCAACAAATATTGAGAATAATACCAAAATTATGGTAAATGACAAGCAAATGTAATTAGAATATTAAAAGTTGGGGAATAAAATTGTCTATATTTTATTAGATGTATTTTTTTTAAACATTTTTGAATCAACATATGTCCAAAATCATCAAAAATTGACCCTTGATTTTATTTATCCAAAAAGCAAACATTTCTGCCTTTACTTAAATCACATATACAAAACATTCAATAGTTATTAAAATTAAAATTACAATAGTTATTACAAGTATATGTAAAGAAAAGAAAGCCTATAAGATTTTACAAGTTAAGTCTAATAACACCACCAGCACGATGGGGGAATTTTATTTTAGCAATATACATTGAAATAAATTCACAAAATGCACCGTTTGTATTCTAGCGATGACACTAGATAAGATAGTAGTAAGATTGTAACATGAACCATTTTAATACTTCCCTTTAGTAGATTTAACTTTTGTAAACATAAGTCTACTCATTTAAATAAATAAATAATACTTAGAAATATATTGAATGCTTAAATTAAAACAAGTTTTTTCAAGCTGGGAGAGAGAGAGTGAACGTTTTATATTCGTATAGCTATTTATGAGAGCATAGAGAGTACCAAAGGTATATTGATAAAATCAAAAAACAAAACAAATAACAAAAAGGCAACAAACAAATGCTCAACAGGTTTATTTCAAGTGCGCACATTATCGCGCCCAACTTTATCTATTCACGAGTGGAAAATACTGTCTCTGTCACATGCGAATCATCGGAGAGCCGTCGTATATAAGCGCGTTTGCTTATTTGTGACACAATTAGTTATAATTGTGCATTGCGGGGGAGAACAGCTAAGAAACCCGTATTTTCCAAGGTCAAGTTCAATTGAGTTGCACAAAAGTAGATATGCTATATATATTGGCCTTTGTGGGCCTGCTTCTGCTGTGGTTTTACAAGTGGGCAACTGCCACGCATAATGAGTTTGTTGACCGCGGATTGCCCTTTGAGAAGCCCATTTTGCTTGTGGGAAATAATCTGGACATTGTGCTGGGCAAGGTGTCTTTCCAAAAGCTGCAGAAGGAGTTCTATGCGCGCACACGGCAACAGTGAGTACGAATTGTCTTATCTCGAGTGCTTAACTGATTCGATTCCGTTTGATATCTCAGCAAACTCGTGGGCTTCTTCAACTTTAAAACACCAATGATTCAATTGAACGATCCGGAGATTATTAAAAAAATCACAGTCAAGGACTTTGATCATTTCCCCAATCACAGCCCGTTCTTTACAACCAAAGAGCGACTCATCTACGATATGTTGAGCCTAATGAAGGATCAACGCTGGAAGCATATGAGAAATACACTGACTCCAGTATTTACCGCGGCTAAAATGCGCACTATGTTCGGACTGATGAACGAGAGTTTTGCCGAGTGTATGGATCATTTGCAGCAGCAGGGAACAGCTGGCAAGGCTGGTGAAGGCTTTGAATTGGAAATGAAGGAAGTTTTCAATCGATTATCAAACGATTTAATTGCCACAACCGCCTTCGGACTTAAGGTTAGCTCGTACAAAACGCCGAACAACGAGTTTTTCAAAATTGGCCAATCCGTGGCAATCTTTCGGGGCAAGGCCATGTTCAAGTTCATGCTGTCCTCCACAATGCCCAAACTCTTCACGGTAAGTCTTTGTTCTTCATCTAAACCAACAGCCCTATTAGAGACTACCTAAGTTGGAAGCAGCCGCTGCTCCCGGAGCCACTGCGTGCCCACCGCTGATCTAAACGACCCTTATACATATATAGGGATGGCACGATTAATCATATGATACACAATAATCGATTATTTTGCTTCCATTGGCGATTAAATTGTATCGTAAAATGTGTTGCGATTAATTGAAACACTAATCGATTATTCGATCAAATAATCGCGTCGTTGCCAACATTTTTTCAGGAAAACACACATGCAGATTTTATTCCAAAAAAATAGTAGCAAAAATATATTTGAAAATTTTTGCACTTTTAGAATTGTTTAACAAAACTTTCTGCATCAAAATATTTTTTGTGAAAAATCGAGGAAAAAAGTTGAAAAAGTAGACTTTTACATACATTTGAAATTTTCGAAGGGTACTTAATGGGTTAAAGAAAGTTTTGTGTCATTCAAACGGAAATTAAATGACCATTCCATTGATGAAAATATGTTAACGATAACGGCTCAAATAAGCCTTAAATGTCAAAATTTGACCTGCATACTTTAAGCTGTGAGCCACTGTATTTATATTTTTTTTTGGGCATTTTATTATTGTTCTTAATTTTTTTTTGCTATACAATGGCATTACACAATAATTTAAAAAACTATAACAAAAATTAATCATTTCATTAATCGATTATTTTTATTTTTCGTCGATTAATTGCAATTAATGATCGCGTAGCTTAAATTAATCATATGATTCAATAATCGATTAATACATTTTTTTTGCCATCCCTATACATATATAACATATCTTGTCTTACAGCTGCTCGGTTTCAGTATCTTTGATACGGACAAAACCGACTATTTTATTCGGCTCGTTGTCGATGCAATGAAGCAACGCGAGGAGCAGAATATTGTGAGACCAGACATGATCCAGCTGCTGATGGAGGCCAAGAAGGAGACCACGCAGAAGTGGACCGATGATGAGCTGGTGGCCCAATGTTTCATCTTCTTCTTTGCCGCATTCGAGAACAACGCCAGCTTCATTTGCACCACTGTCTATGAGTTGCTGCAGAACCCAGACATACAGCAGCGACTGTACGAGGAGGCCAAGGAAACCCAAGAGTCGCTCAAGGGCGAACCGCTCAGCTACGATGCCGTCATGAAGATGAAGTACATGGACATGGTGGTGTCGGAATCCCTGCGAAAGTGGTCCCTGGCAGCTGCCACCGACCGAGTGTGCTCCAAGGACTACACTCTGCGCGACGACAACGACGGCACTGTCCAGTTTGAATTCAAGAAAGGTGATCGCATTAACATACCTATCATTGGTCTGCATTGGGACGATCGTTACTTCCCCGAGCCACACAAATTCGATCCCGAACGCTTCAGCGATGACAACAAGGACAATATGGTGCCCTATACTTATATACCTTTTGGCGTCGGACCTCGTAACTGCATTGGTAATTCCCGCATGGAGTTTTATTTATGAATTTGACATAATTTATATCAAATTTTATTGCAGGCAATCGGTATGCTCTGATGCAGGCTAAGGCCATGATATACAATCTGTTGCTCAAGTATAGAATCGAGAGGTCCCCGAAGACTGTCAAGGATCTGATGAGTGACTCGCGTGGCTTCCAGCTTACTCCCAAGAGCGGTTACTGGGTGCACTTGGTGCCCAGATAAAAATTTGAATTGTACAACAAAGAAAAAAAAAATTTGATTTTACTTTAAAATACACATACTTGTGACGAAAACATTTCCATGCCTAACATTTCTAATATCCAAACTCTTTTAAATAATTTATAAGTTTATGTTAATAATGTTCGTGACAAAATTGGATATCACTAGGTTTTTACCTTGTAAGGAGGTTTTTTTTGTAAGATATCAGAAATTTTAGAATTCTTTAGATTCTTTTGTACTTTGCCAAAAGGTGTTTAGCGCTTATAGAAATATTTGTTGGCCACGTCTTCTCTAAAACCGCCAAAATGTGGGATAAAAAACCTAATTTAAAATGTAACCTTTTACCAATGTACTTTAGAAAAAATCTTTAAAGGTATACCTAAGAGCCCTTCAAAATACCTTTCCAGCGATACATAAAACATATCTGTTACTTTTATCGTTTGGACACTGTGGAAGTGTCAATTTTAGCGGGTCTTAAGCATTTTCCCGCTAAGCTAGCGATTTTTTGAATAAGTCGTAGTACAAAAGTTTCTAGATTTATGATCGGGAATAGTTCCAAATTTATAAATTTAAGCTGTTTCAACGCTTAAATACAAACAGACAGAACGCAAATTTATTTCACTAGCGCGGACTGCCGTTCGCAGTGATTACAATTCGAAAAGAAATTTCAGTGACAGAAAAATGTTTTATTTTTACTATAGTGAACTATATTTTTTCTATATTTGTGCTTTGCATGTTTTTTTATTTTTTTTTATTTTTCGAGTTTTCTACTTTTGACTCTCATTATACCAAACGTATTTGAATTTCTTTAGGTTTTGATAGTGACTTTGTGAATTGTTTTTGTTCATCTTATCAATATATTGAAAAGGGTGCTAATGAAATCACGTAGCATTAAACAATAACATTATATTAAAATTTGCAGCAGGCATCTTTTCTTCAGCTTCGCTTGTCAATCGAAAAGAGCAAAAAGTCCAACATCAACAGTGGCCTCAAGTGTTGATCGAAAAAATGGGGAACTGCATCCGTATAGTAAAGACGACAAACTTGAACTTTAACTTATCCATGCACGTTCAGATTGCACTGTCAGCAATTTTTCCTTAAACTTTTGCCATATGCCAAGTTTGCAGTACGCTTTGTTTTCCTTTCTCAACAAATGACAAATGATGTCAGCCCAATGTGACAAAATCCTGCATCCTTCGGGCGTGATACGCATATGTATGTACGTATATCTGTCGTCTATAAAACTTTACCCAACACATACACATATTCACAGTGATTGCTAAAACTTTCGACAATGCGATCATTGATTATCATAATTGAAAGGCGTTAAGTACATGGACAAAAGTCAAAGATTAAATGCTTACAAATTCCCCCAAATTTACCTTTTTAAATAATGGATAAAATGTGTATAAAAATTGAATAAAAATACATTTTTACGAGGGAATCGATTTAATTTTCAATATAATTTTATTTGTAATCACTTAACAATATATTTAATTTTTCACAACTTTTTCTGAGCTGCATTTTAAAATTGTGGGTTCATTTGGCAATTTTCATAACAGTTTACTGAAGACATAGTTTCGATGCAGTTTCATTTGGCAGTTATTCATAATTTACTATGATACAAACTAGCAACCGCATATTACTCCTTAATAACAAGTACTCAGCCGTAAAACCAACATACTTAGCCATGTCTCAAGCACAGGTAAGTAAAATCAAAACCAGAACCCTTGTGCTTAAACCTATGCAAAATTGTATCCAGAGATTGATTTATGACGGCGCATTTTGAAAGGACTCAAAATGTATCCACATCTAAACATTTATAACATGTGTGTGTAACGCGTTTATGTTGCATTTAACAATTGCTTAAATTGTAATTATATTAGATAAAATTTCTACAACACTGAACCTATAATTTGTATATACTTTAACTTTACTTAGTTATATTTTCGCAATATTCTCTTAAACGAAAAACCGAGTCATTAAATTTTTGATTAATTCAAAATTTAATTGTATATATTTTTGTCGCGTTGATCTAAAATTTACCCAAGCTAGCAAAAAACTGGATTACCAAAAATTATTTAGTCACAATGTTAGCTGATAATTCCAGCAAATTTTTAGATTCCGACAGAGTTCAAGTGTGAGTTCAAGACAAATTTGGAATTTCATATTGGGATTAATATATTCTTATAATTCGACCTGGAATAAAGTATATAAAGTGGGTCTGTGTTGAGAAAGATGTCAGTTGTATTCAATTTCTTCACATTAACACACGCGTTATTTGAGTCAAAAACAATGAAAGTCATTATCGTTGGACTTCTAATCGCAATTCTCGCAGTGCTTGAAATTAAAGCTGCTGTTTTAGATGAAAATGTGACGACAAGACCGTTATTCCCCCGGGTTGGCTAAATGTTGGAAATAACGCATTTTACTATGATGGAGAAAAATAAAAGTTTACTTTTAATACCATTAAGAGTGTTCTGTCTTAAATATTAGACTTAAGACTTGCTGATTGGAAACTTAAATGTATGATCTTGGATGAGGAAGATTATGTTATTTTAATAAAATGTTAAATAAATGTTATTTTCGCAATTGTTTTAAATTTGTCTTTATTGATAAATTGATAATATTTCAGAGACTTATAAATATGATTTAATTATAAGGAATATTTTAATGCGATTAATTTTTAAATGTAATGCATTAAATTATCTAAAAAATGTTTCTAAAGTATTTAATTTAATTTTAATCAGTGTCGCACGTGAAATCTTGTTTCATGTTATATTAATGTTGTTTCTGTGTTTGTTTTCTTAAATTATAAATCAAATACAGCTTGAAAAACTTGTTTTTTTTATGTATTAAAATGATTCTACAATCTATGCTACAATCCTACTATTTTATCTAGTGTAATCATTAAAATACAAACGGTCTATTTAGAGAATCAATTTTTAAGAAAACGGGAAAAAATATTTAAAAAGTAAATTTCTTCCAAT
>JBAMBL010001014.1:0-40889 GCA_037043405.1 Drosophila subquinaria | reverse complement strand
CAAAGAGAGAGGGAGATAGAGGGTCAGTTTCGATGGCAGCGAGAGCAAGCTAGAAAGATAAGCAAGTTCCCAACTACAAGATAGCATTTTTCGTTACATATGAATTAAGACCGTTGTACAAATAAGAATTGCCATCACAAATTTGGTAACTCTAGGTCTAATTGCAATTATGCCAATATATATTTTCATATTCTCATTTGTGGATTCCAGTCGTCACAATATAATATAGATTCAAAACATAATTCGCGTTAGACAAATTCTTAGCATGAAGTTTACATGCGTATATATTTTGTTGCCCAGCACACAGCCCGGCTAGCTCAGTCGGTAGAGCATGAGATCTCTAGGGTCGTGGGTTCGAGCCCCACGTTGGGCGAAAGTAAATTTTTTTTTTAATTTAAAAACTTTTATAAATTTTTCCGATTTTTATTGATCTAAAAATGCGGCTGTACATTGAACGCACTAAAAACTACGAGGTTCAATAATAAAAATTGAGCAAATTTTTATTTAGAAATAAAATTGACAATTTATTGTTTGAGCTATTTAAAATTATATACTTTAAGTGGTCTACTACGCCTTCACCATATTACATACAAGTAATGGGTATAAAAATAAACACACTGAAAGGTTTGTCGAACCCACCAGACACCCTACCCACCAGACACCCTACCCACACACACCCCGTTTGGCGGCTATTCTTCAGTGTTGCTGCGTGCTCCAAAGTGCGCCCTTGATTTGAAGCTTCCGATAAGCTGCAAATGGCCACAAAGCGTAAAATATCACGAAAACGCCACACACAAAAAAAATACAAACAACCAAACTGTGAACGGCTCGCAAGGTCAAAGAGTAACGCGAGGTCACGCAGAGCATTAAAAGACGAGAGTGGAGAGTGTGAAGAGGCAAGATTGTGTCGGGTTTTTTAAGTCTGACTGATCGATGGCCAGCGACAAAGTTCATGGTCTGCAAACCAGAACTGAATATAAGCTCTATTCTTAAAATATCTCAGGAGAATCAAGTGAATACTGAGTGAAAACCACTCGAATACACTAGATAGATTCATTAATAGCAGGCTTGTATATAATGCATTTTCAGTCTAATTTGCAATTAATTGAAACTGAACTTTATTTCTAAAATATTTCAAGTGCCAAACGAATACTGAGTGAATATCATCAATACACTCACTCACTTGTGAACATCTTTACGATCGCCAACGAACATTTCTGTGGATATGACCATATAAAATTCACAAAAAGAATCAGTCTTCAATACAAACTTACTCTCAATAATTTAGAAACCACTAGAAAAACTGAATACCATTTGAATAATTTAGACAGACTTATTTATAACCAGCTTACATATATACATAATTATAAAATGCGCTTCATTCAACCATCTAAAATTCAGTGAATTTATTATATCCCATAAAAAAAACCTCTTTACGAGGTAAAAGTCTAGTGACGAAAACATTTTCATACCCCAAAATTTCTGATATCCAATTTTGTGACGAATAATATTAAGTTTTACATATAAATTATTTTAAACAAAATTTTGGCACTCGGCACATTGCGCTAAAATGTATCAATTCTTCATACCAAATAAAACTCATTCACTGTTTTGCGCAGTGCCGAATGCAAAAATTTTGTTTAAAATAATTTATATGTAAAACTTAATATTATTCGTCACAAAATTGGATATCAGAAATTTTGGGGTATGAAAATGTTTTCGTCACTAGACTTTTACCTCGTAAAGAGGTTTTTTTTATGGGATATCAGAAATTTTTGAATAAGACATCAGAAATTTTGAAATTGCAATATTTTGTGACAGTATAGCTTTGTCAACTTTGATTATTGTTTGTACAAGCTATAACAAATTGTCTGGCAACACTGGTCCCCTTTACAAACAAACATGCCCAGCGCAAAAGCTATCAGCACTCTTAAACTCTGGGTGCTATGACACTTTGCTGCTGCTGTCCTATTCCCATTCTAAGTAAAATGTATATATTCAGCTAACAGGTAATTTCTGCAAGCAGTGTCAAAGAGCCCTTCGAAATACCTTTTCAACGATATATAGATCGCATCTGTAGCTTCTATCGTTTGGATGCTATGGGGGTTTCAATTTTAGCAGTTTTTAGCAATTTCCCGCTAAACTAGCGATTTTTTGCAAAAGTCGTACAGCAAACGTTTCCAGATTTTTGAACAGGAACAAGTCCTCATTCAAACATTTAAGCTAAATCAACGATTTGATCCAAACAAACAAACTGGCTGCTATGACACTTTGTTGCTGCTGCCCTATTCCAATTCAAAGTAAAACGTATATATTCAGTTAATAGATTATATCTTCCAAACCTATCGGTAAAATTTTTTGTGTCATATATCAAACAACGCGAAATTTTACAAACTAAAACATTTTGAAATTTAAAACAAATCGTTAGCGGCGTTTTCTCAAAAACCGCCAAAGTGTGGGGGAAAATACCTTATGTCACCTGTAGCAATTTACCTATGTACTTTAGAAAAAAGTTAAAAGGTATGCATAACAGCCCTTCAAAATACCTTTTCAACGATATATAGATCGCATCTGTAGCTTTTATCGTTTGACTGCTATAAGGGTTTTAATTTTAGCGGTTTTTAGCGATTTCCCGCTAAACTAGCTTTTTTTCGAAAAAGTCGTAGAACAAACGTTTCTAGATTTTTTATCGGGAACAAGTCCTCATTCAAACTTTAAAGCTAAATCAACGCTTTGATACTAACAAACAGACAAACAAACAAACAGACTGACTTTTCATCTCATTTTCGGAAGGCCCCTAAAATTTTCAAAATTAATTATTTTTTGAACCAGTTGTCCGATTTTGATGATCGAGGTGTCATTCGACGCGTATTTTTGATGAAAATTTTAAAAAATTCAACGAAAATTCAAAAAGGCTCCAACAGCCCCATTAGCTCCAATAATTTAAACTTTTCCCCTCCCACTTACACCTGTTTATCTCACGAACCAGGTGAGATTCCAAAAGTCTTAGTATGCACATTTGTAAGTTAAGTTGATACCTTTCGATCGGTATATAACTCGACCTGATCGGACAGTTATAGCAAATCTTCCATTCTTCCTGTGTATATATGCTAGTCGCCTTCGCACCCTTCGTGCTGCTTTCGTCACTAGCGCGGACTGCCGTCCGCAGTGATTACATCATTTTACAGCAATGCCAATGGTTTGCATTTCGATATTCCTCAGAGAACTTCAAAGTTCAACAGTCCCCAGCGACCGTGAAGAAAAATCTGAATAGATTGATGCTCATATCATAAATCAATCGAGACACGAGGTAGAATTTATATCAAAGTCAACAAACGGACGAATGAATATAACATTAAAATTTAAATCAAAATTATAGATGCATTTTCCTAACAATTTCGAAAATACTAAAAATTTCTACAAATTATTTGAGCACAAAGGCAAATCTCTCAACATTCAATTAATATAAATAAAATATTGAAATATAAAATCAGTTTTTAAAGGGGATAATTTAAAATAAAAATCAAGATCAAGATAAATACAAATATAGTCATATATTTGAATAAACATAAACATTTCCACATAACAGAGCACATAAACTTTATTGGGATCAAAAGCACGTGCGTAAATAATTCTAATTTTTCTTTAGCTTACAATTTAATGAGCTGTAAATTGCACAATCGAACATTGAGGAAATACAATTGCAAAAACAAATAAATTTAACGCAAAAATTCCAAATTAGAACATTTTTCTAGATCAGCGCTGACTTTTGCCAGTTTTGTAGATCAATTCAAGAAAAAAGAAGCAACATTTATAAATTTGGCGCGTTTGGCAGTATTTTTTTTAATTTTATTAAGTGAACTAATTTCGGTAGTAAATTGTTGCATATACATACATATGTAAATTGTATGTATGCTTATATATGTATACACATTGTTTTGTGTATGTATACTTTTGGTACAATAAAATACAACAACAATAAACCGCATGTCGACACACAAATCTAAATTTGAATTTGGCACACGCCTGTTTTTCTTGGCTTTTAATGTGTTGAATACACTTTATCTGGGGGTATTCTGACTTTGTGACGAAATTTTATAATCTAAAACGTTAATATTTTTATAAAATATTGATTTAAAAATTCAAATAAATGAAGAACAAAACAAAAAAAAAAAAGTTTGGAGTGTACTACGAAAAAAATAATTTATATAAAGAACTATCTTCGTTTGGTGTCGATTATAATCTTTTTTTAGGCAACTAGGCAATCTTTTCGAACTGCATCTCCCGCGTTGCTCTATTTATACAGGGTTAAATATAGATGACAAAATATATATATTTAAATATTTGTAAAATGTCCTTGCTCTATTCAAAAAACTGCAAAAGTACATTTTACATAGTCACAAAAATTAATGATGAATAAAAACTTCACAAAGCAGTATCAACTTTAAAGTTATCATTTACAAAGTTAACCGAAATCGTTTTGAACAAAAGCTTCAAAGAAATTAGAGGTCAACCGAAATGTGAATGCGAAACTGAAACTCTAAAACTAATTCTTGCATTGCCAAAAATAAACCATAAAAAGAAAGAGACCAAGCAATATTTGACGAGACAAGCCTTAAAAAATGTTGAGCAACCAGCAAAAGTGCACACAATAGGGCAAACACTCTTTTCAAAACTAAAGAAAAGACGTGAGTTCATTCAAAGATCAATACCCTGTATCTGCAGTATGATAGACTCTATTTTGGTTAGCAATAGATTAAGAATGAATTACTTTTAGATATTTTTATCCAGTTGCCGGAATATGGGAAGAATATTCAGAAAACTCAGAGTTAATTATTATATTCATATATTGATAAAATATACTTTAAAAAGTCAAGAACAGAAAAAGTAAGTATTAGTACAATTCTGAATCAAACTAA
Organism: Drosophila subquinaria; assembly: GCA_037043405.1. Lineage (NCBI taxonomy): Eukaryota > Metazoa > Arthropoda > Insecta > Diptera > Drosophilidae > Drosophila > Drosophila subquinaria. The sequence continues at coordinate 35,970 of JBAMBL010001014.1, read as the reverse complement.
GTATACAGGGTATATTGCAAAAATAAATTAAATGGGTAAAAAAGATAAAGTTATCTTAGAACTCCGCCCACAATTTCGAAATATCTTCTTCAATTATCCTACTTATCGAAGTTGCTCACTAGACGCACCCGCGCACTAATTTTAGTACAAACCACTTGAATCAGTTCAAAGAGCTGTGCATGTATGTGGCTTGAGTTCAAAGTGCTGGTGAGCTTTTAAAATCGGTGGCTTGCTGTCCCGCCACCAAATGGATATTTTTAGATGGCAGTGTAAGAGCAGTAAACGCACATGCGAAATAAACTTAAAAGATAAACAATGCCAAGCTCAGGAAAATACCAAATTGGTTATCAATAAGCCACAGCGGCACGAGGGGGAAGTGAAGGGCAGGCGACTGAGGAACGAACGGAAAGGCGTAAAAATAAATGTGCGCTCTTTGAAAGTTCATTGTGTTTTCAATAAAACAAATATTGTGGGCTATGTGTCGATGTATCTCATAGATAGATACATACATCTAGATACATTTATATGCCCAAAAACATCTGGCAAATAGGTGATACAATTCCAGCATTTTTTTTTTGTGTGTAAACAGGTGAAAATTGCGCTTTGGTTTTCTATCATCATATATCTTTGAACCTTAAACATAAATATACTTGCTTGAAAATACATTTATGGGCATAGTAATTATAATAATATCGTATATTGCCAACACAATAATAAACAAGTATGCTAAAATGTTTTAGTTGTACTGCTAGAATAGAAGATACCGACATAAATTAAATCTAACTCTGCATATTTTAACGTTGTACATTAATTAAAAACATTTTTTTTATATATAATTCATCAAAATTCACATTTTATTTCAACCTTTTAAACCGTTTTAAGCCACGTGTAAGGTTACAGGGTAAATTAAAAAAAAAAAAGATTATCACAGAGCGTAATTAGAGTAATTAGCTAAAAGATTTGACACAGATTACTTGTTGGCTTAGAAACAATACTGCAAAGTTATCATGAATAAATCAGCAGGAAGCGTAATTTCCAAAAGTTTTAAAAACACAACGTATTAAATAAAACGCAAGGTTTAACTATTGTTTTATAAGTAGACATTTGTTAAAATTATATATATAATTTCAAATAAAACCCAGCTCTATATCTAATTAGTCTCTGTGATGTGGATATTTTATCAAATGGCGCAATTACAATTAATTAGAACTCGTTTGCCCAGGAGAGTCGTTAATAAGTACATGATATTTGCCATGTGTTAGGGGCTGAGAGATAAATTACAATTGAATACCCTATCATCATATTGTCATTTAGATTTTTTTGTGCGTAGATCTTTTGAGTCATATATAAATCAATCGAAGTATTACAAATTTCAACCTTCATTAATTTTAGGAAAGCCATGTTAAAAGTCTTTGTATAATTTTTCCACCAAAGCATTTTAAAATTAATTGTTGTGTAGGCTTTTTCAGCCTAAAATATAAATAAATGAATTCATAAAAAAGTATAATTAATATGTATCATGAATATATATATTGACAATTTATTGCTGGAAAACTCAATTGATGATGTTCAGCTGCGGTATTGCCGTATTGCCGATCAGGTATGAAAAGCATGCGAATGTTTACAGTTGCACAAATAATACGCATTTATTTCGCGCTTTTATTTGTATTTGTTTAAGAATTTGGCATATAAAAAAAAAATTCAATTTATTGCTTGGCAGATAAACAATTTGAAGTGATTTTTAAAATAACTTCTTCAGAGGAAATATGGCTCTTGAATTAGGATAAGATCGGTTTTCTTCTTATCTGGTTTGAATACGATAGTGCGCTTTGCCAAGTCAGAGATTATTTCTCAATATTGTATTATTATTTGACAACTATATTAAGAATATTAATTCAAAAATGTAGCTTTGCGCGCCATTTAACGGTCAAGAGATTACTTATCTCGACAATTAATGTAGATGATACTTATATTACAATATAAAATATACATTATTTGTTCAATGGACCTTATATTGTTAAGGTTCAGAAAGCAAAGTAATGTAAAAATATTGAATTTATAATTTGATAAGAAAACTTAAGTTTTAAAAGTTAATTGATACAGAGTTTATTTGTAATGATCGTGGGATCATTAATAATTTTGTTCTATTTTTCGATAATTTGGAAGCAAGCAATTTGTCAGTTTGAACTTAAAAATCTATATGTATGCACACCTGGAGAACCATTAATTTCTAAATTACATTGAAACAATGGAATCAAGCAGCGAGGTGTTGCATTTGACACCACATGGGAAAAATTCCATGGGCGCGTGAGAAACGTCAATGAAAAAAACTGCGAAATATGGAAACAAAAAAAAACAACTACAACATCGATGACAGCAAAAAGTTGCACGACTAATTAATAACTGTTGACAAAAGGCGGGGCTTTGGGGCGTGGCTGGGACAGAGGCGCAATGCATTCAATTTAGATTGACGAACAAGTTTATTGGACTGTCTGTCTGACTGTGACTGTCAGCTGCGTTTGGGGGCGGTGCAGCTGGGGGATACCTGGCCGAGATGAGTCTGAGCAGAGCACCCAACAGCAATTTGACACAATAAATTAACATATAAATTAATTCAGTTAGACCAATTTTTCGTTTTTGCTCTGATTCACTACGAGGCGATTTATCATATTTATTCAAATTTATGTAAGAAAAAAGTAATTTTTATAAGAGGCATGTTTTGTTCTTTGGCGTAGACATGAATAGATTACAAACGAGGGTAGATCTGTCAGTAACAGAAGCAAATCAATGAAGATATAAAAAAGAAGATATTTAATCAATATATATTTTTAATAAGAAAAAAAATTAGTTTAATATAAAACAAATAATATTTATGATTTTCAAACTTATTTACTATGGAAACATCAAAAGAATTTACTTGATTCATTTGAAAGGCCTGACTCATTGAAATATCTTCAAGTACATATAGAAGTGCCGTTTGCTCTTGTTTGCATGTTTTGAAACCAATGTGCAGTGCTGTAAGGGGGAGGAGGAGGGGGAGGGCGAGGCAGGCATAAAGCATCGCCCATTCTTTCACTTTTAATGCCCTGTGCATGGCAATAGAAAATTATATTGGACGTTGAAGTCATTAATGTTGATGGCAAGGCAAGATAGATGGCCGGGGAAACAAAACGAAGAAGAGTAGAAGAAACTGCAGAAATTTTAAGAAAAATAGAAGAAATACGCTGTTGTTTTTGCAATGCAGTTAAAAGCATAAGAAACGATTAAACAGCGGCAATTAATCATGTTAGACAAAAAAATAACAACCGGACAAAGATATGAAATGAAATCTTGCAAAAAAACAAAAAATGCAACCATAAGCGGATGTGCATATTTTGCAAAAGATATTAAAGTTTTCAATTTTTGGCATTGCCAATTTATCTGCAAAGTGGGCGAAGCCGGAACGTGTATTTCAAGACAAAAGAACAACAATTTAAGATAACTTTACACTTTTTTGACGAAAAGTGAACAATCGCAAAAGTAGTTCAAGTGTGGGCTGAATAAGGAATTGCCAAACCAATTTTGAATGCAAATGTTTATGGTTTTGGATACCCTGTTCTGAAAATAAATTGAAAATATATACGACAAACACATGGGTAGACTTATGGTCCTATAAATCACATTAAAAATTGGTTGGAATGGTTTGCATATTGGGCATATTTAATTTCAAAAGATTGTATATTGTAAAAAGAATTCGAGACTTCTCACAAATTCATATTCGCAATACATTTATTTGGTATTGCAAAGTAGCTTGTTGCACATTTATAATAAAAAAAATGTTTATATAAATATTTACATACAACGGTGGCCAAAATATTTTGGCACCCTTTAAAGTTAGTTTTAGCCAAATTGTAGCTTACTTTATAGAAAGTTTGGTATCAATGGAAGGTCTTTTGAATTCCTTTCGAATGATGTAGTACTTTCCTTAACCCATTGAGTACCCATTGAGATTTTCGAATATTTGTAAACGTCAAGTTTTCAACTTTTTTTTTTCGATTTTTTTAAAAAAATGTTTTGATCTTTAAACAATTTAAATAGTAACTGCAACTTTTTCCTCATTTTCAGTGCAAAAAGTGCCTTTTTCGCCATTTTCAAAAAATTATAAAAAATACTAGCGAAGAGATATTTGAAATTTTTTTTGCAGTTACTATTTAAATTGTTTAAAGAAACTTTCTGCATCAAAACATTTTTTTAAAAAAATCAGAAAAAAAGTTGAAAAAGTTGACGTTTACAAATATTCGAAAATGGGTACTCAATGGGTTAAGGAAAGCTCCTTGAAAGGAATTCAAAAGACCTTTCCATTGATACCAAACTTTTCATGAAGTAAGCTCACAATTGCTTTAAAGGGTGCCAAAATACTTTCTGATATTTATTTTTTATATAAATCATAAATAAAAAACTTCACCCCAAAAGGTAAATTTTTTTCAAGAGTTCTGACAATTTATTTTGATCATTGATATTGAGTGTAAAACTATCTTTTACTTCAATAAAAATAGTTAATTGCTTAAACACGTGGCATAATCCATGCACCATTGAACATTTTATTGGGGTCTTATCAATGCATTCGTTCATTAGCGTAGGGGTTCTAATAGAACACGAGCCAACTATACATAAACACATACATATATATACGTAATGCGTCAGATCAATTCATTCGATTCGCTGGGCGTCAAAATGACTAAAAGCGCAAACGAACCTAACGCCAAACTGTCACACAGCACTCTCAGATAGAGCGGAACTACGTATTGATAAGAGAATTCGCTTGAAATGCCAGCCACGTATGTATACCTGGTACAAGGGAGCTTATCAAGACCGAAACGGAATATGCACAAACATGTACATATATATACAGTATGTAGATATATCTACTTTATGACACGACAGAAAAGTGAAGCAAATGCCACGTTATTCGGTAGTTCGTAATGGGATAAGATGATAAGCCGCGGTCGTAAATCGCGTCAAAATATAAATATACACGCTTATAGGCTGCCATTGTAATACATATGTATATTGTGTGTGATGATGGTGAGCAAATGCGGTCATTAAAATAGACAAATACTGGAAATAATTACAGCAGTAAAACCAAACCAACTAAATGAACCGAGTCTCTAAGATCTAAGTTTATGTACTATATATATATGCAAACAAGAAAAGACGACTGACGCTTCCGTTTGTTGCAGGCAGCGCCAATTGGAATTGGAGTCAATTGGCTGCGCCATGTTAACGGTTACTGCGGCCACACGAACAACAAAACAGAGCAAGAGACTGAGACGGAGACCGAACTGGAGATAGAGACGAAGATCGGGACTGGGAGTGAGATCGTCTAATAGATTGCATGGACAAACAGAAAAAAACGACGACAATCGCTAAAACAGTTAACAGTCACACAATGTGCAGATGTTCACTCAACGAAAATTCTGCAAAGAATTTTAATTTACCCAAACTATGAGATTTAAATAAAAGATAGATTTGTGCACTGTGTGAAATATTAATTTTAATTTATATTATAATTATTATTTTAAATCATTTTATAAGAATTCTGTTTCTTGTGCCACTTGGAAGTAAAAAAAAAAATAATAAACTAAAAAAATAATCTAAGAATAAAAATATATTCTTTTCTCGGAATGCGAAACGCACTTATTGTGACATATTCAACAAATCTGATAGAGCATTTATATTTTTGCTAGATAAGAGAATGTATATTTTTAACAGATTAACAGATTAATGGTTAACTAAGGGTTTTCCCGTGATTTCGATTGAATACAGTTTATATTTTTGAAAATAAATAAACCCAACGAATCTAATTTTTATTTTCCTAATAAAAACATGACAAAACAAGAACATACATTTTTTTTGTACATTTAAAAAATGTTATAAAATCTTTTTTGCTTTGTCTTTTCGGTACTGGTCCAAAATATGCGGAAAACCTTAAAAAAAAAAAAAAATCCAAAATTAGAGGGTCTAGGTTTGTTTTAAATTTATTTTGAAATTTTAATGCAAAATTAACTTTTTGTGTTCCGTATATTATAGACCTTATCTAATAATAACTCAGCTTTTTCTCTGAGTGTTGTCGCAGATGCAATTAGCAGAGTAACGTCCGTCAACCAACGCTAAACTAAATTGAGAAGAGCGTATAAGAAAGAAAGACACATACACAGACAGAAATAGAAGACATCGCACCGTGTGTCAAAGAAGAATAGGTGCAATATGTGGTTGAGCGTTCGATCCCTAGGTATATAAACATATATAGATAACGCACACACACACATTTTTTATTTTAATAGCCAAGTTACCATTTAATTTTTAATGTTCAGGTTTGCATACACTTCCGTAAAATATTAATTATATCGAATTTCATCAGCCATTGTTTATTTACCTATTACAGCCAGTTTTTGTCCACTGTACGGTGTGGCAACATTGTGAATCTTAACCAGAAACCTCAAAAAGCGCAGTTATAAGCAACTAGAAATATTGCAGTTGACAGTGACCAACTGGAAGACACCCTATAGGTAATTTATGTATTTTTAATTTATTGGCCGAATAGAAAATGAACCAATATCGCAATTTGTAGATTTGACATTTATTTTTATCGATAAACAACAAAGGGTAAATAAACAAGACTTAAGAAAATACAGTATTTTTTGATAGTATGTGTTTGTTTATCGAATGCCGGTACAAAAGCAATATAGGTTGGACAGAGAGAGAGAGGGTAAGAGGCAACGCTGCAAACTATGTTTGTATGTGTGGGTATGGGTATGGGTGAGTCTGCGACTGGCGGTCGAGTCAGCGAGAGAAGCTGCGATGCGAGTCAGGTAAAGACTCGCTCGTTAGGGGGAGTAGGAGAGACTGTTCAAAGAAACTGAGTAACTGGTTCTTAGCAACTAACTCGTTTTTGTTTGTGTTTTGTTCGTCTGATTCTGAGTTTGTTCAGCTTACATACATTGCAATACAATTATACAAAAAAAAAAGTCAATTTAGCACAAAAACTTGTTCTTTTAAAACTTACCCAAATGAAAAAATCACTTCTTAATGCGAATGTTGATATGGTAATTTCTTGTAGCACTTTTAAATTGATTTTATTTTGTATTTCTCTGCTCAATCACAATTTTGTGTGCACTTATACACTAAATATATTGCTATTTTTGTAGAAAAAGAGAACAGATTTTAGGCATAGCAACAACAATTCATAACCGAGGTCAAAAATAAAAACAACAAGAACAACGACAACAACAGCAGCACGAAAAGCAACACGATTCAAAACAAGCAAACAAGAGAATTGATTAAAATTGCAATCTTGTTGTTGATGATGACGATTCCTTGAAATTGGCGTTCAATTTCATTGCAAATAATTTTCAATTAATAAATTTAATTATGGTTTGCCTTCCTAATACTTTCGCACCACAAATAACACGCAACACAACACAACACAACGAAACGAAACGAACCGCTCACTTTTCGCCCCGTCCCGTTCCCGCTTTCGTCTCGCCAAGACCAAACATGGCTCTTATAACACGTACATATTTATGTATTTCTTTTAGTGGCTCGGACTCTTTAAATTTGCCACGAATTTGCTGTCGCTGTTGTTGTCGTTAAGAATTTCAATACAATTTTGGCCCAAATTGCATTTTCACTTTTTCACACACAACACACACACACACACACTTAGGTTTCGTACCAATGCTCACACACACTAATGCAACATATTATTTTTCAATTTTCTTGTTGTTATGAATTAAATCATGAAAGCATTTACATTGCAATTTGTTCTTTTATTTGCAGCGCAGCTAATGCAAATAATTATCTATTTCTTCGACAACACAAGGAAACAACAAACGACGACACAAAAGTAATAACCAAAAATAATAACAACAATCGCGTCCGTCTCGTTCAATGTTTTTTTTTTGACTGACCAAAATTCGTTTAACTCGATAGTTGTCATCTGTTTGTGCGATGTATCGAAATGCGTGATGTTGCAAATACCGATGCATCGAATCTATTGCGGCAGCACGGGAATCTATCGGAGCCAAAATTGGATTTAATATCAACAATAGATTAAATATTTTTAGGATTTATTTATTTTGATATATAATAACCCGAGCCATTTTTGTTAAATATTAAGTAAAATAAGGGAGATATAATTAACAAAAAAATGTTGGAAAGAAATTAAAGGAATATGAAAAAAATAAAATGATATACTTAAAATATCGATATTTTTTTGGAAAACAAGGCTGCCACGTGTTTGAATACTGTGGTGCAATCGAGCAAGCTATGTTTTATTTATAGAAAGTTGGTTTAAAATTAGTGTTGAAAAAAAAAAAAATTTCTGTGTTAAATGTTTTGTTTGTAAAAATTAGGAATTGCGTCGGCCATAAAAAAGCGCGCCAAATAGGGAATGTCCATATAAGCTGAATAAATGCGGTTGGCAGCACGCAACAAATGCAGCGAGTGCCAAATTCTGTTAAGTTAACAGCTGTTTTGTACAGTGAGACCAGACAACAGTTTAACAGAAATCCATAGAGAGAAGATAAGAAGTTGGCATTTTCAAGCGAGTAGAGAAAATTGTATTGAACGAAAATTGTGGCAACCGTGTTTTCAAGCGAGTAGAGAACGAACGAGTAGAACGAAAATTGTAAAAACGTCGACAACGTCGCTAAGTGAAAATCTTTTGAATTAAAAAAGTAGCTGGTGCATTGTAATAAAAACGCAAACATGAATGAGGAATACGACGCGATAGTTTTGGGCACCGGCCTGAAGGAGTGCATATTGAGCGGCATGCTCTCCGTTTCGGGCAAGAAAGTCCTGCATATTGATCGCAACAAATACTATGGCGGCGAGTCGGCCTCCATTACGCCGCTGGAGGAGCTGTTCCAACGTTATGGTCTGGAGGCGCCTGGCGAGAAATTCGGGCGTGGCCGTGACTGGAATGTTGACTTGATTCCCAAGTTTCTAATGGCCAATGGGCAATTGGTGAAACTGCTGATACACACGGGCGTTACCCGTTATCTGGAGTTCAAGTCAATTGAGGGCAGTTACGTTTACAAGGGTGGAAAAATTGCCAAAGTGCCGGTGGATCAAAAGGAGGCGCTGGCATCTGATCTCATGGGTAAGTTGTCGACTACGACCCGATCATGGAATATAATTCTCAATTTGTTACAATCAACTGTAATATTGCAAAGGTACCTGCGAAAATTCTATGTACATACATAATTCGCTCTTATCTGCGCTCCCCTTTTGCGTTTTCTCCATATTTCTTTGTCTCGGCTTACATTCGGCGAATGGCACTCGCTGCTGTTGTTTTTGCTTTTGACTGTGACACGTATTTGTTAGTGGCCCTGCTGTGTGCTATGCTTGTGTGTGTGTGTGTGAGCGCTTAAAGCCGCCTTATTTCCTGCCCCCCATTTTACGAATGTCGTCTATGCTTTTCTTATTTTTGATGCTGTACTCTCATCGTCATATATGGCGAATGAGCGTGTAAAGCTTAATAGAAAGATTAATAAAAGCATTATTATTTTGCGTATCTTTAAACATACACACACATGCACACACATGTATTTATTGCCAATTAGAATGCGAGTGTTGCCAGCTGTTGTACATGACACATATGGCAACTCTGCGCTTACATTTTAAGTAACCGTTGTTGCGCTGATTCATTTTTCAGCAGCTGCGAATGTTGTTGTGTTTGCTTTGTTTTGGCCAAATTTCAACAATTGGTAGTCGATTATTACAAAACGCAATTGGCCCAATCACGATGCATTTTTAATTGTTTTTTATTTGCGAATTTCTCCGCCATTCGTTGTTGCTATTGCCAATTTTGTGAGTTGGCCATAAAAAGTAAACACGCAAGGCGCATTGAACCCTTTCACCAAGAGCCGTTATAAACAGCACATATGACCGCATGACGTCATTCAGCCAGTTGGTGGTGGTGGCTTACCCACAAATTAGCAATTTCAAGTTGTCTTGCCTGTCGCTAGGGGATAAATTTAAAGTCCACCCCTCGTTTCCATAATTCAATATTTGTATGAATTCCGTTATAATATATAGCTATGAATTTTAATAGATCAATGCATCTCTTTCCTCCTACTAATCATATATTCTGATTGGAGCATTGCGTCTGATTGGATTATGGTATCTGATTGGAATATTTTAATTTTTATTTTAAATACTCAGAACATGTATATTTAAATATAAATCTTAAGCTTTAAATTTTCATTGTTATTCAATAATTTCATATTTAATTTATACTTACATTCTTATATTATTAATAAATCAAATTTTCTTGATTATTTGTGCTTCAGGTATGTTTGAGAAGCGTCGCTTCCGCAACTTCTTGATCTACGTGCAGGACTTCAGAGAGGATGACCCAAAGACCTGGAAGGACTTTGATCCAACCAAAGCCAACATGCAGGGCCTCTACGACAAGTTTGGGCTGGACAAGAACACCCAGGACTTTACTGGCCATGCGCTGGCGCTGTTCCGTGACGATGAGTATCTGAACGAGCCGGCTGTGAACACCATACGACGCATCAAACTGTATTCGGATTCGCTGGCGAGATATGGCAAATCGCCATATCTGTATCCCATGTATGGTTTGGGAGAGTTGCCGCAGGGCTTTGCCCGTCTGTCGGCCATCTATGGTGGTACCTACATGCTGGACAAGCCCATTGACGAGATTGTCCTGGGCGAGGGCGGCAAGGTCGTGGGCGTGCGTTCTGGCGATGAAATCGCCAAATGCAAGCAGGTTTACTGCGATCCCAGCTATGTGCCCGACAAGGTTAGTTAATCAGTTAATCCCGTCTTTAGTTATGTGTCTTAATAACGATCTTTGATTCTATTAACAGGTGCGCAAGCGTGGCAAGGTCATTCGTTGCATTTGCATCTTGGACCATCCGGTGGCCAGCACCAAGGATGGACTTTCCACTCAAATCATCATTCCACAAAAGCAAGTCGGTCGCAAATCGGACATTTATGTATCGCTGGTCAGCTCCACCCATCAGGTGGCCGCCAAGGGCTGGTTTGTGGGCATGGTCTCGACTACAGTGGAGACTGATAATCCCGAAGTGGAGATCAAGCCTGGCCTGGACTTGCTCGAACCGATCGCACAAAGGTTTGTTACCATTTCCGATTATTTGGAGCCAATCGATGATGGTCTGGAGTCGCAAATATTCATCTCGGAATCGTATGATGCTACCACGCATTTTGAGACAACTTGCTTGGATGTTTTGAACATCTTCAAGCGTGGAACTGGCGAGACGTTCGACTTCTCTAAGATTAAGCATGAGCTCGGCGATGAGGATCAGTAAACGGGACACGGATCGATTCTTTGGTGGATGGGTGCGCGCTTGTGGCAGGACAAAAAGGCAACTTGCAGCTCAACAACAACAACATCAACTAAAACAACAACAACAACAACATTATTTCAGCATTGTTGTGCGGCAGTTGCCAAAAAAATAAGAAAACCAAAAGCGATTAAAATATCCAATAAAATATAAAAAAAAACAACTACAACAAATGTATTACAACAACAACCACAAAAAATATGAAACATGTTTTTTTCCATCAACCGTGAAATGAAATTTTAGACATGTTTTAAAAAATAGAAGAAATACAACAATAATTGCTTGCTTGTCGCAAAATTTGGGATATGCCTAAAAGATATATACGAAAAATATATATAATTAATAATATACAACATATGGCAGTTAAGTACATAACATAATGCAAAGTCAAATCCATTTGTGTTAGCCAAAACTGATTGTTGTGAACTAAAATTATAAACTTTGATGTATAATCCTTCAACACAACCACAGTTACACCCTCGACCACCGTTATCCTCACCATCATCACCCTCACTTCACAATCCCCTTCTCCAACAAAAAAAAAAACAAAACAATGTCGAGTTGTCAAAACGTCTGCTTCATACACAAGTATATATAAACAAATGCTCCCCACAATTTACTATGCTCGATGTGCTTGCAATCCATTTGTATACCATAAATATGTATACTATATATGCATATATATATATACTATGTATTGTGTATATTGCTATCAATAGTTGCTTGGTTCTTCTGTTTTGTGATCGGCTAAAATTTGTGCATGAGAAACCACAAAGACACGTATATAATAAATATGATAAAACAAAAACCTTAAAAGAAATAAAGGAAAATCCATGATATGTACACAAATTATGCAAATAATATTATGTAATTCAATATGAAGCTGAGCTGAGATGAAAACCCAATCAAACTAAATCAGCGGAAAATGTAAACAATTGAAAATTGATAACGAAATACAACCAATTATTTGTGCATCCACACACATACATACATATATGAACAGATCAACAAAACCTATGGTATTCGGCATTTTCAGAATTTACATTTTTAATAAAGAATCAAAACAAAATATTGAAAAATCATGGAAATTATTTTTAACGGGGATCATCGATATTTACAAGAATTTGGGTGTGATTAAGTTTGGAGTTAGTGATGTAAATCTAAACAGTGAAGCGAGTTTTACTACATCATCACTATTTACATCACTAATTGATGATCATTTCATAGTTAAGAGTTCCATCTAGAACTGGTTTCAGAATATCGAAGAGAATCCCTAAAAACTCTTGATGTTGTTTAAAACTATAAACGGAGAAAAATATCATGAGAAAAGAAAATAATAAATTATTTTAATGAAAGAATAATTAAATTGCTTCAACGACATCTGAGAAATATTTCAATAAATTTGGAAATGTATCTCAATTTAAGAAGCTTAGATTTTCTTGGGGTATCCCAAACTTATAGTACCTTATATACTCCGTAGAACATGCCTGTAGATATTTCACTCAAACATTACAAATATTTTATTTTCTTAAACGAATTCATACAATCCAATTGTTTTCAAATCATTTTCAGCCTTCACGCCTTTCTTCCCCCAGTTGAGAAAAGGGATTAAACTCGAAATTCTAGGCAAATCTCTGCCACAATTACGAATTCCACAGCAAGTGTTTGGCAGGCATTTGAAAGCATATAGAGAAACGAATAGACAACATATACAGCCTTATAATAAAATGCATGTGAACGACACGACTTACAGGCCAGTCTCGCCCCAACCCTTCGCTCCTAAGAAAGAGGTTTAAATGGAGGATGGAAGGGGGGGTCTATGTGCGTCTTCTCCTTGTTGGTTTTCTGTTTTAGTGCTGTCGTTGACAGTTTTTCTTGAAACTGTCCAAACAAAATGCCGACTGCATTTTTTCAATTTCCGTCCGAGACGTGGGACGGCGAGGAAAGGACTTGAAGTGTTTGCGGCTATTGAAAACATGAAAAAGGTTAAGAATAAATCGAACTTCAGTAATAAAAATTATTCTTTAAGAAATAAATACTTTAATTTATGTACATTATACACTATATTATATCCAAATGGTCGCTTTCTTATCTGCATCGCAACTGCAATTTGTGGCCCTATTTATAACATTAGCTCTTCTTCATTTGCTCTTCTCGCCAGCATCTTTAAGCAAGCTCCTTCGCGCTCTCCAAATTTTTCCATAGACAAACATTCAGAGATGAGACTCGGGCCAATCAGAGCAACGCCCTCTCTTAGTTAATGAGAGAGGACCTGCAAGGAGAACTTAACACACTGACACTGTGGCCTATCAGTGCTCTGTGTGATCAGAGAGCATCTCTTTAGCAGACAAATATTATATTCTTATTACCTCAAACTCTTCCGTTTCTGCTCTCTCTCAACTGATGCATAAATTCAAATTAAAAGCTCTTTAATCGCTTTGAATGTTTGATATACATTTTTCAGTTCACTCTTAATTTTTTTTAAAAGGGAATCAAAGAGCAAGGCTTCTGTTAAAAATTGGCATATAAAGTTTACGAAACATGTTGTAAAATTAGATTAAGTTGTCACTAAAAAAAGTAGCAGAAAACTTTTTAAATAAAATATACAAATTGTACTAGGAAATAAAGATATATGTTGGACGCTATCTAATTAGATAGGCTGTTATTGAATAGTAGTTTATGTGTATCTATGGACATGTGTGCAAATTGCCACTATTCGCAATTCATGGGCATTCTTTGGGCTTGGGTTAATGATGCTCTGCTGGATGATTGCTGGCTAAGCTCAGGACACGTCCCACCAAATAGCCAAGTCTTTTACCACACTCTATTTTTGGCCACTTTTTTTGTTGTTTTTGTTGTTGTTGGCAAAATTTGTAACTGGTCAAATTGAAGTCAAAACTTTGGCGCCCAGTGCAAAAGAGCAGCATGCAAGTCACATACAGCACAAAAAGGGGAGTGAAAATTCGGCTTGGTCTCGTGTTCATCCTCCTCATCCTCATTCCCATTGTCGCTGCAGGGCATGACTAAGCTGCTTGTAAGGACAAACATGTTGCAGGGTCCTTGTTGTTGTTGCTGTTGTTGCTGTTGTTGTTGTTGTTGCTGTTGTTGTTGGTCAGCTAATGCTAACGAGCGTGTGGCGCAGTGGGCTCTCCTAATAACAGAAGCTACTGCAAACAAAAAACTAGCAGTTAGGGCTACAATCGAGCAAACTCGACTGTGGGAGACTTACTCTGAAAAAAACAAACTAAAAAAATTAAAATAATAAGAAGCAGGAATGAAAAGCGAACCATAACCGTTAACCGCTAATAACCGATTCAAATTGGTAACCGTAACTGTTTTATACCAAAATCCAAAAATTTAAATTACTTCAACCGAAATGACCGTTAAGAAACTGATTTTTGCATAACGATTAGTTCGGTTCAGTCAAGCATAAACTGAAATTATGTTGTTATTTATTTATTTTGCATTTATTTTTAATTTAATTTAAATTATATATAATGGTCTCAATACAAATTTCTTAATTTGAAGTTTTTGAATATGTATTTGTTTTCAAATTTACATATCTTTAACATTTTTTAAAATTTTTTGTAAACCGAAATTGATATTTGTTTCGGTTTGATACCACGAAAAGAAGTCAAGCGCAACGACAGATTGATATCCTGTAATAATCTATATAAATAATTGTGTTTTTTTTTCTGCGATCAATGCCATAAGAAAAAAAACTTTTTGCACTAAGTTAATATAAGTTAATATTAGGGGTATAAAATAACTCATATTTTTTTAAAAATTCTAGAATCTTGATCTGCGTTGCATCGGTTTTGGTGATAAAAAATATAGGATTAAAATTAAATCGACTCTTTGTACGTTTTAAGTGCAGGGTCTAAAACATAGAAAGCAAAGTCGTTTTCGACTCAGTTGATGGCGACAATGATTCTTATATGGATTTGGTGTCCGACCTAAACACGAATCGCAATCACTTTGGCCTCTGGCTTATGCGGCGTATGAGCAATTTCACCAGATGGCAAACAAACGGGGGGAATATGATGAAACTTTGACATACATATGTTGACAAATTGAATATGTTAGCCAGGCATTCTTAAAGCGTAATGCCATTAATTATGTGTAATTATAAAAGACATAACGCATACGACACGTTGCCAACGAAATTCCTTCAGTTTTGTATGTCGTGTGGGAGGCACTTGAAGCTGTTGCAACTGCAACAAACGTCAACTTGAGTTGTTGTTTGTGCTGTTGTTGTTGCAGCTGTTGCTTTTGCTGCTTTTCAATTACTTGCACTTCTGCGGCGACGTCCTTGTTGCCTTGTTGCAGCTGTTTGTTGCTTCTCCTTATCCTTCTGCTTCTCTTTTCCTTGTTGTTGTTTACATTTTCTTTTTCCAGAGAGCTTGTCAACAACTTCATCATCGCAGGCAGCCCCCTTGCCACGCCTCTTGTGCCCACTAGACAAGCAAATTTAAATCAATTAAGTAATCTTATTGCCGTTGCTGGCTGCTCCTTTTGCCGTTGTCTGCTTTTAGGCGCCCACACACACACACGCATACACACTACCAAACACTTTTTGTGTCAAGCATTATAGCTGTGGCATGTGTGTGTGTGTGTGAGTGTGTAGACGCCTGGCAAACTTTTGCAGCGTTGCATATTTTGTGCAGATTAATTAAATTGGTGGCATGAAGTTGCCTTGCAACGTTGGCAACCAACTTGTTGTTGAGGCCTCTCGTTAAGTATTTTAGGGCGATAAAGTTCATTATTAAATGTTTTTTTTTTTATATTTAATGGCTAAACTGGCAACACTTGGCAAACAACATAAATAAACGAGCAACAAAAGGCCATTATCGATTGTTTTCTTTTGAAAACTATAACAAATATTTGTCAATTAGTTAACTTGTTATTATATGCTTCAGCCTTTGAAATAGTTTTAAAATAAGGACTTAGAGCTCATAATTAAGAGTTTTATTTGCCTTAATATGCTAAAGACATTTTTAAATTCATTTTTAAGAAATCCAATATTAAAATTATGCTCATAAATTCATAAATCAATTGTTTTTAAATAAATAAATTTGTAAAATGTGCAAAAATAAATAAACGGCAAAATATTTTAAATATTAAAAATATCCCATTTATTGCAAAACTCCCTCCAAGTTAATCTACTTTTGCAGAAAAAAGTTTTTTTTCCACTTAAAATTTAAACATACATTACTTAATTTTTTTACATTTTAATTTTTTATTTATTACAATATTTGAAAGAAGGACATTGAAATATTTCGCATATAATTTTTAAAGCTTTTTACATGGCTGCAATTTAACATATAATTTTACCTAACATAACGCCGTTAGCAGCAAAAGAGAAAAGCATTTTGCATACCAGAAAGCAAATTACCTTCCCCTACTTTAGCTAACAGCGCTTTTCGCTGCTAGGTAACAGGGGCAAACGCACCGATATCAGTTTACAGCGCGCTTTCCTGTAATGTAAGCTAACAGAACAGAATTGACGCTCTTAAATGTTACAGCCAGTAATGTTAGAGCTAAATCAAAGGAATGGAAAACCACAAGAGAACTTGAAATATATTAACAGTTTTTAATTTAAGAGCAGACTAGAATCTAACTAAAAGCCAGTTAATCTAGAACTTGAAGAGCTTAAATAAGGCAACAGGCTTAAACATGATTTATTTACTATATTTGTTTATTTATTTTAATTTAATTTGTTTGTTAACGTTGTTGTATTGCTAGAGTAGCGCCGTAACCAATTATTAAATGCTAGTGTGACTAATAATTATGCATGATTAAATTCAATTTATCAACTTCTATATTAAGCACATATTTGTTTTAAATTTAGTTAGTATTTATTTGCATCCAACGCCCTTTAATTGCTGACCAGGATCATTGTCGTTACCAGGATAATTATGACCCAGCATATCTTTTCAGCTCTGAAATTAGATGCCCTCTGTATACAATATATTTATATATGCAATTATTATTATTATGGTATGAAATGCAATGCAAACAGGCGCCAATTGTCTTGCCTTTGGCGTTTGTTAGCAATTAAATATTTGCACATCACGTCACATTTTACACCATTCAAGTGCTGGCTTAACATTTGCTTTTGCCACATTAAGAACAACAACAGCGTGAAGACCTTTGGCCAACTTAAAGTGTTAAGGCTAAAAACAAAAGAGGCTTTCTTGCTTTGAACATAATATTTAACTTCTGGCTTATTTAAATGAGGTCAAATTCGTTATTTTTTTAATTATTTTAGGTCGACTAAAAACAAAGAAAATGAAAAGAAAATTAATTAAATTTTTATAAAAACAAAAAAAAATTTCAATTTAAATTGTTAATTTAAATCTCGAGCTAATTTTTGTATGTAGCTTCAAAATATATGTATATAGATTTGAATATATTTAACTAAATTAAAAAGTGTTGTTTTTCATCTCTTTTCAGCTGCAACTAAAGTGAACTTGTTCAAGTCTTTTGTTTGGGCCTTATTTCAGTTTGTTGTCCCCAAGTTTGGCACGCAGACTTGCATTTTGAGTTTTAGCACCCAATAAATCCAAGAGCTCACCTAGTTTTCAGTGGAACATTCTCACTTCCGCTGTCGTTGCAGTTTTTGCCCAGCCCATAAGTATGCTACAATTTCTGTTTTGTTCTGGCCAGTAGCAACTGTTGCTTGCCAGACTCTGAATTATGGTCACTGACTCTGCGACACTCTGTAAATTGCCAGAACGCAGACTTAATTGCTGTTGGTCCTTGTCCAGCCGATGCCACTGCCCAGATAATACTTACGTACGTAGAAGAAAAATGACTCAAAGACGCCGTTGCTTATGGTCTTAAAGTCAGCAGTGCAAATTTGTCACTGAAGCTTGAAATATTGGTACGAAAATCGCATCGCTTGGCAAAGCAGACAAACAAAACGAAGGGTTATCAACAGCCAGTTTCCCATTCTCCTCTTGCATTTCTAAGTTGCAGTGTTGACGTATTTTTAGGGTCTGAAATTGATAGTTTGAGCAAAAAATAAGCAGGAAATAGTTAGAAACTATACAAAATATAATTGTTGTAATAGATATTATGTTTAATTTACAATTAAAAAATTAGAATAATATAGTACTATATAATTTCCAGACTTTCAGTTACGGTTTCGGTTAAGCTAGAATTTTGGTATCGGTTATCGGCTACGCAAAATCTTAGGATATATCGGTTTCGTAACGGTTACCGGCTAAATGTTTCTTTCGGTTTCAATACACCGCTATGATGTTCACATATAAAAGTAAATTTGTAATTGTTATAAGATGAATATGTTAATATATAAACTTAATATATTTGATTTCAAAAAAGATTATTCTATTCATGGGATTTATATTCAAATTAAATTTAAAAATCCAAAATTAGTTTTAAAAATGTTGATTACACATTAACAACAAAATGGAATTTCATCATTGATTGAACCGAAACTAACTGTCATGCATAAATCGGTTACTAAACGGTTATTTCGGCTTAAATAATTTCGATTAAGGTATAATATAAAAGTTTTGACCAATTTAAATCGGTTAATACCGGTTAACGGTTACGGTTTCGGTTACGGCTTTAATGCCTGATTTATTTCTTCATCTATATAATCGTCATATGTATTGAATACATTTTATTGAATACATTCATTAGGGCTACAAACGTTGTTAAATATTGTGTATTTTCTACATTTCCTCATGAAAATATTTTTGATTGAATTTCCTAAACATTTAAACTATCTGGCAACATGGAAAAGTAATTAAGCTCGTTTTAATTAATTTTATCAACATTTTCTAGCTTTAGTAATCAAAGTATAGCTATAAAAAAAATAGCTAAAAATGACAACACCGCTCAGTTCACAGATTGCAGCTGTGTTTACCTTGAAATTTTGGTTTTCAATAATATTTGTCTTTGATTTTGTTTGTGTGCGCTGCTTGTCTACATGTCTTTTGCAAAAATATCAAATGCATAGCTCTAAACACACACACTCGCACATACACATACACATTGTCACGCCCCTTGTCAGCCCCTGCCTCTACCCCAAATGGAATCTGTAGCAAAAGATGGCAAAAGTTGAACGGTGTTAGCGTTATCTCTGCCACGACAGCCATATTTACCTGGCAGCCAAAAAATACTCATATGATAGCTACTTGAGTTTAGCATAAAATTTTTTCCAGTTTCCTCTTCTTGATTTCATGCTTCCTCTATCTGCATTCAGGTGCAGCCAGGTGTGAAAATTGTACACAATTGCACACGAATTTCGAGTGCACTACGTAGTGTATTGCTTTAAGGAAATTGTGCTAACTATTAGATGATCTTAAATTGATGTTTATTAAAATAATTTTCCAAATAATCCAAATAATTTTAGTTTAATTTTTAAAAAATGGTTCATGTCATTTCTTGTGCATTTTTTAATTTAAATGAAAATTGATTTAGTAGATTTATTCCTCTTTTTTCATAGTTCATATAAATTAAGTCCCGTTTTTTCAATGTATAAATAAGGTATTTGATAACTATTGAAAAGAAAATTTGACGTAAAGTGTATAGAAATTAATGTCAAATTTGTTCCTATATGTTAAATACACTTTATATGTACATTGAAAAAACGGCCACAGATATGATAGGTATTTTTTGAATTTGGCAATCATTTATATACATTTTACGTCAAAATAAAGTTAGTTAGCTCAGGCATTGAGAAATGCCTTTCAAATGTTTATTGCTGCCATTTGAGTATGCTTTTACTGTAATACAATTCAATAGAAATAATTAAAAAAAAAAAATTGCAATGTATACCGATTTAAAAAATTAAAACGATTTTAAGTAAAAAACTTTTCTAAAACATTTCTCGCGCAATAAAAAGGTGGTTAAAAATGCGTGTTGACTTGTCACGATGGAATTTAATTTAATTTAATATTATCGATAATTTAAAAACCGCCTTAACTTTCGGCTGAACGAGAGTTATTTGATATTATAAAAGTATAATACTGCAAATATGTAAATTTTAATTCAATTATGTGATATTTTATTATAAGTTAAAGAGTATCTTCTAGTCGAACTGTTTTATCAATCAATCTTTATTATATGCGTTCTATCCGCCCGCGATCTTTAGTCAGCTTGACTGCAATTAGCGCCTACCATTTTATCCTCCCATCTCACCCTCCTCCCTCCTCCGTCCCCCCTCCTGTCAGTCTCCATTAGCTGCGCCTGGTTTAAGCCTCTCTGCCAAATGCCACATTAGCCGCTGTTGCCATTCGCAGTTGCTCTTCTGGCCACATTTTGGTTGCAAGTGTGGAATTATATTTGTGTGTGTGTTTATGTATGAGTGTACTGTGTGTGTGCGTATGTTGCAGCTATTTTTATACGATTTGCTATTTTTTCCGGATTTTTGTTTGCCATTGTTACCCTTCGTCTGAGGCACTGCCCGCCACATTCCCCTTTCCTCCTCTCTCAGTCACTTTTTTCCCCCTTCTCTCATTCACTTTTTTCACTGCTATGCTTTTCACTCTCTTTCCCTTTGGCGGTTGCTTTGCCGCCCACTCTTTACCTTTTTTTCTGCTCGCATAAAACTGACGCCAAATTTCTTTGGCGTCAACCAATGCACAGAGCACACACACACACACACACACACACGCACTAATACAAGCTGACTCCCACACATAGATAGAGCCCTGCTCTCTCCTCGTTGTTATTGTTGTTGGTTGTGTGTCATGTCTGTGACTTTTTTCATAGTTCGATTTTTCGCTTTTATTTTGTATGCAAAAAATATCAAAAAATAATAAATGCGTTCCTTTGCTTGATGTATGTGTGTGTGCCTCTTGCTGTATATGTGTGTGTGTGTGTGTGTGTGTTTGTGCAGCTTGTGAGTTTCGCATAGAACTGCCCCACCTACATTCAGACACACAAACATACACATACCAAAAGTTGCAAGCAACAAAAGTTTTGCCTTCGTGCATATTGGTAATTTATTAGCATAAAATGCCAGCAACGCGTAAATAATGCACACAAATTTGTATCTATCTTTTGGTAATACATTTACAGTATGCCAAGTAATTATTTTGACAGAGTAAACAATTTACATACTTGTTTATTGTTTTTAATAAATATTTAAGCACACTTAAACTCAACAATTTAGCTTGTTATAAAACCATAAGCAGCTATAATAGAATAATATAATATAAAAGTTAAAGCTAACAACAATTACTTGACTAACTGTCTTTACCATTTATGTATTTGTATCTGCCAACTTTGGCTACCATTTTTATTAGTGTTACGCTCTTTGGCACCTCAGCATAAAATTCATTTCCGTTACATTTGAACGTCGCTCAAGTGTCAGAGGACATGGCAAGTGTTTTTTGCACGTCGCCACAACGACTCAACGACATTCGCTATCCGCATCCGTCCCTGGTTCACTCCTCCACTCCACTCATATCGATAAAAGGCAGCCACGGTCTATTTCCACCGTGCAAGCTCAATATTTCCGTTCAAGGCACGACATGTTGTTCGTCCGACGATTTCCTTCTCAGCATTTGAAACGGACATATAACGAGACTTGGAACCGACGAAGGACGCTGACTTTAATAATACCCCAAATACTCATATTTAAATCTTGTCCTAAAGTAACCATTTATTGTTACTCAACTACTTAAAATAAAAACAAATTTATATTATAGCTTTAATTAGCTATTTTTTGATTCGGGGAAAAAAAGTTCTTTTAATTCTAGAATTTTAATCAAGGATTAAAATTTATTGTTCTTCAACTGCTTAAAATAAACACAAATTCATATCATAGCTTTAATTAGCTATTTGCTAACTCGGGGGAAAGAGTGTCCTTAAAAATCAAGAATGTTCTATATAGAAAAAGGAATATTTTATTACGAAACTTAAACATAAAATTAAATATAAATATACAACTTTTTACTAAAAATTATTTACATACTCAAACTTATCTTCAATTTTTTCTTGACCTCATGAAAATTAATAGACTTTGTTTTTTAATGTTTAAATTTGCTCCAGGATTAAGTAAATGTATCTACTTTATCTATTGATATGTGCTGCATTTTCCCTTAGCAGCTTAATTTCTCCGACTTACTTTAACTAAAACTTTCATTACATTTGTTGAATGAATTTCTCCATGTGAATTTTAAGCTAAAAACTAGCCAAAATTTGAATTGTTGAATATGAATACTTAGGCTAGAAGCATTGCATTCATTTGCTTAAGCCGAAAACAATGAAAAATTGAACAATAAACGAGGCCATTCATATTGTGGAAATTGCATGGAAAAAAAGCACAGGTAAAATGCCAAAAGCTGCAAGACAATGTCTGGTTAAATCAAGTGATTAAATAGACAGACATGGCTTATAGATATGGCAAATGCAGTGGCCCAAAAATGAGATGAACATTTTTGTAATCGAACAAATGGCTGAGAGGGAAGAGAGAGGGAGAATACTGAATACGGCCTCGATTCAGATGAGTTTGGCTATGACTGGGCCTATAAATAATTAGCCAGTTTGGTGGCACTCTCAACACAACCCATTTGCATGCATTAAAAAGCCGAGCACACACAAAAAGCATTGCCTACTTAATGGCGCTCGAAGTAGCATGGCGTTAAATGTTTGCCACAACCAAGGAGGGAGGGAGTGAAGGGAGGGGAGTTGCAATTGAAATTGTTTTAATTGAAATGGAAAACGCGTAAATTTAAGTGCAGTGCGTGTGTATGTGTGTGTGTGTGTTTGTTTTTCTATTTGCATTCAATTTCACTGTGCAACAAAACCCAAATTGCAATGGACACTAAAAACGGGACAAAAACAAAGTGAGAAACGAGGAGTAAGGGGTGAGGGGCTGGTTGGTGCACAACGAGCAAAGTGTTTATTAACTTTGGCTGTTTGATCCACTTTGCATGCCAGATCCTTGCTCCTATTGTTGTTCCGTTGTCTGTTCAAGGATGTTTGCCAGCTACCATGTGGCAGCATCAACAGCATCAACAGTGGCAACAGTAAAAAGAGCTGCAGTAAATGAATGCATGAGCCAACAGACACACAAAAAGAGAGAGAGATAGAGAAAGAGAGGGGAAGATAAAGACAACGTGCCAGCAGTGAACGGATAATTCAAATGTAATTTACAAAAGGACTCGTTTGATTTGTTACTTGTGCACTGTGCTCTGAGGGGGCTGGAGGGGTGGAGTGGAGGGGGGCAAGCCTGTAAATTAGTTGCAACTGTGGCAACTGAAAAAGTCCGACACTCAAAAGCATAAAATTCGCAACAAGCAAAACAACATTAGAAACTAAAACTGAATGGGAAAGTAGAAATAAAACAAAATAAAATACGCAAAATAAGGGAAAGAATCCTTTGTCGAGTTGCTGTTATTTCTATTTAATTATCAACTAATTAGATGCAGACAGCGATTTTAGTTGAAAGCAGCTAATTAAGCGCAAAAATTATAATCATTCAATGACCTTAAGATTACATTGAATATGCTCGAGCTTTGGACCTAAAACTAAGCCTTTTTGTCCTTGAAACACGTACAGCAAATTAACTTAATTAATGACATTTGTTTTGTTGTTTTGCAAGCAATCAAACTGAAATCAAAGATAATTCTTAAACACCTACACGTTTCTTTTAATTGATGATAGCTTCAACTTTGGCCAACTGCCACTGGAAATGGCAATAACAATTGGCCAACTTCTAAATGCGCAGCTAATACTTATTATAAGTTTCTTCTTCAGATAATTCAAATGAAATGTGAATGGCGAAAAATGCGGAAAATATGTGAATAATTCGTTTTAATTTGTTTTCAGTCGAAAAGTAGGCAATCCTTTTTTTTTTCTGCAGTTTGTTATATGGAATTTCAAACAGATTTACTTGGTATTTAAAATTCAAAATTTGAATTTTTTTAGGAGATACCGATTAGAAAAAATCTATATAAAAAAAATAATTCGAGTTTTCATATTGATAATATCTTATCAGTTAATTTGATTTCGCTATTCTGTATTATTTTTGCAACCGAAAAGTAGGCAATACTTATTTCTTTGTAGTTTTTTATATGGAATTTCAATTGCATTTGTGTTTAATTTTTAAAATCTTAATTATTTTAATTTAATTTTAATCATTTAATTTATTTTAATTAATTTGTTAATTATTTTTAATTTTATTTTAAATTAAATCAAGAAAAACTTTAAATTATAAACTGAAAAGATGGAAATGAATGTTTAGTAAAGTTTATGACCTTACAATTAATCGGGCATTCTAAAAAAATATCTAAATCTTTCTCAAAATATATATTTGTGTAGTATTTCAATAAATTATTTATTTAAGTTATTCATGTTTTATGCGACACAATTGAGGCCAAGATGGGAGAGCAGAGATGGAGACAAGATAAACGAGGGTGCGGGCACACACAAATGTGACAACACCTGTCCACATGAAACATGAAGGTAACAAGCATTATCCCCGACCACAAGCATAAGGAGGAGAACGAGCAGAGTCAAGAGAACGCGCAGAAGTGGGAACAGCAGACGAGTCTAAGGATTGGGCAAGGGTTTGGCAGTTGCCGAGCTCAAGTGTTGGATGCTTGGCAAGAACTTTTGCTTCTCACTGCCTGACTGACTGACTGACTGACTTACCGAGTGACTGACATTTGAATTACGAGAAGCTTGTAAGTCGCAAAAGTGGTAGAAAGAAAAAAGGAGAAGGAGCAGCCAACTCTCAACACAAACTCAACAAAATGACACGACTTGAATTGGCTGCCAAGCGTGAACGCATACAAGTTGCAGTTGGTCGACTCAGAACTTGGCCAAGAAATAGCTGAAAAAAAATAAAGAAAAATAAAGAAAATTATCAGCTGTAGCGGAAAGGGGTAACTTAAGTTGATGTTCTTCTTGCAGCAATAGTTTTGCCTATTTACTTGGCCGAAACGAAGTGAAGCAAGTCGCTTGCAGTTGAACTTTTTGCACGATGCCTCCAATCAAATTGCAGCAAACAAGGCATAATTTATGTGCCACATTGAAGCAGCCAAAAAGCCAGCTTTAAGTTGCAACAGATTGAGTTAAGAATCAAAAACCCATAGCGTCCAGTTCTAGCTAACAACAAAAAAGGAGACCATAAAAAACAATGCATCAACGGTTTCAGGGACTCCTCAACTTGCCCGACAACTTGGCGACAAACGACAACTGAGAAAGAGAGAGAGAGAGAGAAAGGGAGAGAGAGGGAATGAAAGGGAGATCTTGCCAGCATGACTGGTAATTGCAGATTTATGACCCGAAACATGTGGACAACTTTAGTCCACACCAAAAAAAAAGGGCTAAAACAGTTGGCCATTTTTTGTTGTTGTCGCTCTGCTCGCAAAAGTTTTTGGCGGGAACATTTTTGTGCGTTTCTGCATAATAAATTTTGAGAAGTGGATTAAAATGACACAAAAATATTTCAATTCTTATAGCTGGTTTTTTTTTCCAAATCAACATAGATACATAGATACACACACAGCCAGGACGACAGGACACTTTTGCTTTTTGGCAAACAATATTTATAACACATATTTCTAGGCGTGCTGCAACCAAATGTGGAATGTGGCCGACAAATACGGCTAAAAGCGAAAAATGTGTACAATAAACGTGGCCTTTAGACCCGTTACAGTTGCCCCTTCAGCCCCCCTGCACAGATTTTGCTCTGATTTCGATTCTTTTTTAACTGTCTGACATTTTGACATTTGTCGCTGTCAAACATAACAATCGAAAAAAAATGCAAAAATGGTAATAACAACACACACACATGTGTTGCTGTCTTTATATATATGTATGTATGTGTGCATACAAATGGCAAATAAAATTAGACCCAAATTGCCATTGAAGGCTGCCATGCAAATTGTGATAAATTCAAATAAATCGACTAACAAGCCAAACCAAGTTAATAGCTTTTTCCTTTTCCTTAATTTACGGCATTTTATTCGTATGCGTACTTTATAATTCAACTGCACACATTTATAATATTTTTTAACAAAGTTATGAAATTTATAAAGCTTTTTTATTAACGCATTGGTAAAAAAATATTTTAACAATATGAAAATCAGTTAAGTACTCGAAAAGTAAGAAATTAAGCTGGATTTATTATAATATTATTTAACAAAACAAAATGCTTCAGGAGACGATTATTAAATGTAATAAAATGTAAACAAACATTTACATAAATAAGAGACAACAATTCGCGGAAATATATTATCATATCATATGCATATATTAATTGATTTAAATTGCATAAGAATATTTTGTCTTTTATAATAATATTTGCAAATTTAATGTAAATAAAAAACTGCTCAATAAATATTAAAAAAAAGATAGAAAAGATAACATACATATTAATTATATACGAATTTAAATAAACTTTGTGCAGGTAAATTCAGTTTTATTTTCTAGTTAATATTGTGATCTTTTATTTTCATAACTTTAATAAAAGTTGGTTTAGCTTTCTACTTTTCGTTCATATTTTTTTGCGATTAAATAAAATAAATATATGTATTATTTGCATTTAATCTATTTAATTAATCTGACAAATTAAATCGTTTGTCATGCTACTTTAATTCATGGACATATATTTATTATATAGCTATAAATAAAATGTTTATTTATATTTTGAGATACATTTTTAACTCTCTATATTTTTTCGTTGCATCAAAGTGAGCCTAATTCCATTTAAAAACTTAACTTTGTTATTGTAAACAGACTTGCTCAGAATTGAACAACAAATTTATTATTATAGCCAAGTTACTCCCCGCTGACCCAAGTGCTGAGCTCTATGCGAAATTATTTGCAGTTGCAGGCTTATGAATTTGTAGGCCCCTTAATGCCAACAAGAAGAAGAAGCTTTGTGCTGAGCTTATAAATTTCATAAGATGCACAGCATCAGGATGGGGTCAATGGGGTCATTCAGTGCTGGCTAAGTGCAGCTCAAACGGGTTGAACGGCAATTGCAAATGCCATTACGTGCCGTCCAGTTACCAGGTTGCATTATGGCCAACAACATGTTGCATGCCTTTCCCTCTCTCTCGCACTCTCGCAGTACGTGTGGCATTAATTCAAATAGAACATTGCACGTTGCTGAATGCGGTGGAAGGCTCGGTATTTTTAATATCTATGACTCCGCTGTGACTCTACTGTGCAAAGTTTTTAATTAAGAATTGCAGCTCCATGCAGCGCTAATAAGTTTGGCCTTAGGACAATTGCCAGCGGTGTACGGCGCTTCCATTTCCATCGATTTATGCTCACAAAGCCAAATACGAAAGCTAATACAAATACAAATCAATCTGCATGTTCAAAAAGGAAAAAACAGTCCAAAAAATATGCACATAACTTGTCCTTGCCTTGGCCAGGAGAAATACGACGGGAGAGGCGTCTCTGTTTCGGGACACGCTGTTCTTGTCGTTTCTCTTCGGACGGCAGGAAAAAGTTCGTCCAGAAGGCAAAGTCCTTGCAACTCATACCCTGGATAAAACGGGTATGATGCGAGCTTAACCTATTATGCCGCGATAAAAAAGTAGTGTTTTTTTCGTAAAAAAACACTTTTCTAGGCTAATTTGGACCTTCTAAAATCAAATTAGAGGCTAGAAATTAAATTTAAATTCACATTTTTTAAAACTTAAATTTTTTTTTTAATTATATTTAAATTAAATTTTTTTTTTAATTATGGAATGACCAGATTGAACATTTTCTTGATTTTAAAATTTTAATTTTCCATTTGGAATTGAATTCATTGGTTCACATTAAAAAATCGTTTTGAAAATTAAAAATTTTGTTGTTCGACTAGTCAAACAGCGGCAGAAAATGGGTTAAAATAAATTTATGAAAAGATTTTCAATTCACATTTGAATAAACTTCTTAAATAAAATACACGAATAGCTGGACTATGAAAAATTAGGATACATTTTTTTAAATTTTACAAAGAACGCATAATTAATAGATAATAGAGATAATGTGGTATATTAAAGAAGATACTTTTGATTTCTAAATACTTTTAATGGTAAGTACCGATTTTTACAAACAATTCTACTCTTGAGTAGTGTTAATTTTCAAGCTATTTTTATATTCTTAAAGTTTTGTATTCTTAAGCATTTTTTAACCGTGATTACAGGGTAACTACCAGCTTAACACACTCGACTAGATTATCTTACTTGCTTTTTTTTCCTGTCTGCCTGCATGCGAAGGCAAATTGAAAAACTAATTTTCAACAACAAAATCAAAGCAGGCGCTGTTCAAAAAATGGTTTGCATAAAATTTCCATAATAAAATTTCGATAATTTCACAAGTCTCGGAGAAAAACTGCGAAAAAAAAAGAAGTTGCAGTTGCCCCTTGCAGCTGACACGAAAACTTGGCGTAAAAATCCAGTCACACTTTCTGTCTCTTTCTCTAACTCTGTCTCTGTCTTTGTGCCTAACTCTATCTCTGTCCCAGCAGCATGATGGCTCATCAAATTCGGTTAGCGTCGACTCGACGACAAGTTGACACATTCTTAGCAGTTACATCACACGCCTCACTGTGGCTCTGTGGATCTGCCACAGAACAACGTGTGTGTGGTTCGACAACAGTTCGAAACATTGCAACAACTAAAAAAAGTAAAAAAAAAGAAAGACAGCACTGGTTTAGTACCGACATTGTTGACTTAAAGATACCCTCTATTTATATTAATCAAATTTATACAAAGTATAAATATTGCTATTTAAAATCTGACTCCAAGTAAGTCTGAGAAAACAAAATTTTATTTAGTTTAGTCTATAAAAACTTATATTAAAATATTAATTTGTTTTGAACAGTATAAGAATCGTTTTCATAATTGTTATTATTTTAATAAATCGATAATTTAATTGGTGAAAAAGATTAATATAATAATTTAAACTTAATATTTATGTTACGATTTTAATGTTGCTTACCATATTTAAGTATTTATTTGATAAAAGGAGCAAAAATTATTTTAGTTTAAAACAAATTTACTAAATAAAATTCTGCTAGAAACATTATCTAAATCATTTTCATTATATTTTAATAAGAGAATAAATATTTAAAATGTAAAATAAGCGAAAATAAATCTGGTTCTTTGCATGGTGTATACCCTTTTCAAATGTTTATGGCTACAGGGTGTAGCCAGATTTCGGTTCGCCAAGCTTGACATTTTTGTCAGGACTCGCGACACAGCTGAAGTCATCAATCACTGGATAGTATTTTAGGTGAAAAGCCCCTGACAAGCCATAACCCAAATGGTTGTTGTATTTTCTTGTTTTACTTCAGCAGTGTGAAATTTGAGATGTGTTGAGCGCTCCAAGGTCAACATCAGTTCAACATTATTCGCAATTATAGATGAGATTAAAACACTGATAGATGACATGATGACATAAGAGTCCTTAAAATAAAAAACCAATGTGGGCAACAAACATTGAGAAATATTACTACAACAATAATACCAAAATTATGGTAAATGAGAAAAAACTAAGAGCACAGCAAATGTAATTAGAATATTAAAAGTTGGGGAATAAAATGTGCAAATCGCGAAAATTGTCTATATTTTATTAAAGTCGTGTGATTTTTATTAAATATTTTTGAATCAACATACATACATATGGGCATTTTCAATTAAAATCGATCAAAAATTCACAACTTGTGAAATTTTCTTCTTATTTATTTTATTTTATTTATTTATTTATCCAAAAAGCAAACATTTCTGCCTTTACTTAAATCACATATACAAAACATTCAATAGTTATTAAAATTAAAATTACAATAGTTATTACAATATTACAAGTATATGTAAAGAAAAGAAAGCCTATAAGATTTTACAAGTTAAGTCTAATAACACCACCAGCACGATGGGGGAATTTTATTTTAGCAATATACATTGAAATAAATTAACAAAATGCACCGTTTGTATACTTACGATGATACTAGATAAGATAGTAGTAAGATTGTAACATGAACCAATTTAATACTTCCCTTTAGTAGATTTAACTTTTGTAAACATAAGTCTACTCATTTAAATAAATAAATAATACTTAGAAATATATTGAATGCTTAAATTAAAACAAGTTTTTTCAAGCTGGAAGAGAGAGAGTGAACGTTTTATTTTCGTATAGCTATTTATGAGAGCATAGAGAGTACCAAAGGTAAATTGATAAAATCAAAAAACAAAACAAATAACAAAAAGCAACAAACAAATTCTCAACAGGTTTATTTCAAGTGCGCACATTATCGCGCCCAACTTTATCTATTCACGAGTGGAAAATACTGTCTCTGTCACATGCGAATCATCGGAGAGCCGTCGTATATAAGCGCGTTTGCTTATTTGCGACAAAATTAGTTATAATTGTGCATTGCGGGGGAGAACAGTTAAAATACCCGTATTTTTCAAGGTCAAGTTCAATTGAATTTCACAAAAGTCGATATGCTATATATATTGGCCTTTGTGGGCCTGCTTCTGCTGTGGTTTTACAAGTGGGCAACTGCCACGCATAATGAGTTTGTTGACCGCGGATTGCCCTTTGAGAAGCCCATTTTGCTGGTGGGAAATAATCTGGACATTGTGCTGGGCAAGGTGTCTTTCCAAAAGCTGCAGAAGGAGTTCTATGCGCGCACACGGCAACAGTGAGTACGAATTGTCTTATCTCGAGTGCTTAACTGATTCGATTCCGTTTTATATATCAGCAAACTCGTGGGCTTCTTCAACTTTAAAACACCAATGATTCAATTGAACGATCCGGAGATTATTAAAAAAATCACAGTCAAGGACTTTGATCATTTCCCCAATCACAGCCCGTTCTTTACAACCAAAGAGCGACTCATCTACGATATGTTGAGCCTAATGAAGGATCAACGCTGGAAGCATATGAGAAATACACTGACTCCAGTCTTTACCGCGGCTAAAATGCGCACTATGTTCGGACTGATGAACGAGAGTTTTGCCGAGTGTATGGATCATTTGCAGCAGCAGGGAACAGCTGGCAAGGCTGGTGAAGGCTTTGAATTGGAAATGAAGGAAGTTTTCAATCGATTATCAAACGATTTAATTGCCACAACCGCCTTCGGACTTAAGGTTAGCTCGTACAAAACGCCGAACAACGAGTTTTTCAAAATTGGCCAATCCGTGGCAATCTTTCGGGGCAAGGCCATGTTCAAGTTCATGCTGTCCTCCACAATGCCCAAACTCTTCACGGTAAGTCTTTGTTCTTCATCTAAACCAACAGCCCTATTAGAGACTACCTAAGTTGGAAGCAGCCGCTGCTCCCGGAGCCACTGCGTGCCCACCGCTGATCTAAACGACCCTTATACATATATAACATATCTTGTCTTACAGCTGCTCGGTTTCAGTATCTTTGATACGGACAAAACCGACTATTTTATTCGGCTCGTTGTCGATGCAATGAAGCAACGCGAGGAGCAGAACATTGTGAGACCAGACATGATCCAGCTGCTGATGGAGGCCAAGAAGGAGACCACGCAGAAGTGGACCGATGATGAGCTGGTGGCCCAATGTTTCATCTTCTTCTTTGCCGCATTCGAGAACAACGCTAGCTTCATTTGCACCACTGTCTATGAGTTGCTGCAGAACCCAGACATACAGCAGCGACTGTACGAGGAGGCCAAGGAAACCCAAGAGTCGCTCAAGGGCGAACCGCTCAGCTACGATGCCGTCATGAAGATGAAGTACATGGACATGGTGGTGTCGGAATCCCTGCGAAAGTGGTCCCTGGCAGCTGCCACCGACCGAGTGTGCTCCAAGGACTACACTCTGCGCGACGACAACGACGGCACAGTCCAGTTTGAATTTAAGAAAGGTGATCGCATTAACATACCTATCATTGGTCTGCATTGGGACGATCGTTACTTCCCCGAGCCACACAAATTCGATCCCGAACGCTTCAGCGATGACAACAAGGACAATCTGGTGCCCTACACTTATATACCTTTTGGCGTCGGACCTCGTAACTGCATTGGTAATTCCCGCAAGGAGTTTTATTTATGAATTTGACATAATTTATATCAAATTTTATTGCAGGCAATCGGTATGCTCTGATGCAGGCTAAGGCCATGATATACAATCTGTTGCTCAAGTATAGAATCGAGAGGTCCCCGAAGACTGTCAAGGATCTGATGAGTGACTCGCGTGGCTTCCAGCTTACTCCCAAGAGCGGTTACTGGGTGCACTTGGTGCCCAGATAAAAATTTGAATTGTACAACAAAGAAAAAAAAAATTAGATTTTACTTTAAAATACACATACTTGTGACGAAAACATTTCCATGCCTAACATTTCTAATATCCAAACTCTTTTTAATGATTTATAAGTTTATGTTAATAATGTTCGTGACAAAATTGGATATCAGAAATTTTGGGTCATGGAAATGTTATCGTCACTAGGTTTTTACCTTGTAAGGAGTTTTTTTTTTAAGATATCAGAAATTTTAGAATTCTTTTGATTCTTTTGTACTTTGCCAAAAGGTGTTTAGTGTTTATAGAAATATACTTCAGTTCAAGGGCGTTGGCAGCTATTCAAGCAAGGGGATGGGGGTAGCCCAAAATGTTTTTTTCACGTTTTCACATTCACTCTGGTTAGATTATGGAAGCTATATAATGTTAAGGTTTGAATGTATGTCCCACCCTGCTGACGCCCTTGCCTTAATACCATGTCCAAGATAATAGTGATAATAAGAACATATTTAATTAAGATTCGTTTGCGCATGACTTTGCAAGTAGTGAACATGCATGTGTAAAGGTATTAAAAATTAAAAAAAAATCGTTAGCCAAGTTTTCTCTAAAATCGCCAAAATGTGGCATAAAAAACCAAATTTAAAATGTAACCTTTTACCAATGTACTTTAAAAAAAATCTTTATAGGTATACCTAAGAGCCCTTCAAAATATCTTTCCAGTGATACATAAAACATATCTGTAGCTTATGTCGTAGAACAAAAGTTTCTAGATTTATGAACGGGAATAAGTCCACATTTACAAATTTAAGCTGTTTCAACGCTTTGATACAAACAGACAGAAGGCAACTGAAAATTTCAATTCAAATTAATTTCACTAGCGCGGACTGCCGTTCGCAGTGATTACAATTCGAAAAGAAATTTCAGTCAGAGACAGAAAAATGTTTTTTTTTTTACAATAGTAAACTAGATTTTTTCTTTTTTTTGTGCTTTGTATGCTTTTGTTTTTTTTTGAGTTTCCTACTTTTGCCTGTCAATATACCAACCGTATTTGAAATTCTTTAAGTTCTGATAGTGACTTTGTGATTTGTTTTTGTTCTTCTTATGAATATATTAAAGAGGGCGCTAATGAAATTAAGTAACATTAAACAATAACATTATATTAAAATTTGCAGCAGTGGCCTCAAGTGTTGATCCAAGAAATGGGGAACTGCATCCGTATAGTAAAGACGACAAACTTTAACTTTAACTTATCCATGCACGTTCAGATTGCACTGTCAGCAATTTTTCCTTAAACTTTTGCCATATGCCAAGTTTGCAGTACGCTTTGTTTTCCTTTCTCAACAAATGACAAATGATGTCAGCCCAATGTGACAAAATCCTGCATCCTTCGGGCGTGATACGCATATTATGTATGTACATATGTATGTAAGTATATGTGTCGTCTATACATTTTTACCCAACAGCTTCACATATTCACAGTGATTGCTAAAACTTTCGACAATGCGATCATTGATTATCATAATTGAGAGGCGTTAAGTAAATGGACAAAAGTCAAAGATTAAATGCTAACAAATTTCCACAAATTAACCTTTTTAAATAATGGACAAAATGTGTATAAAAATGGAAAAAAAATACATTTTTACGACAGAATCGATTTAATTTTCAATACAATTTTATTTGTAATCACTTAACAATACATACAAATTTTCATAACCTTTTCTGAGCTGAATTTTAAAAGTGTGGGTTCATTTGGAAACTTTCATAACAGTTTACTGAAGACACAGTTAAGATGCTCACAGTTCATTTGGCAGTTATTAATGTTGTTTCTGTGTTTGTTTTCTTAAATTATAAATCAAATACAGCTTGAAAAACTTGTTTTTTTTATGTATTAAAATGATTCTACAATCTATGCTACAATCCTACTATTTTATCTAGTGTTATCATTAAAATACAAACGGTCTATTTAGAGAATCAATTTTTAAGAAAACGGGAAAAAATATTTAAATAGTAAATTTCTTCCAATGTAGAAACGGTATACTCATTCTAATGAGTTTTTTCTTACTTATATTGCTTAAATAATTAGCTTGAATATATTTCTGGAAGAAATTTTTGATCAATTTTAAGTTTTTGCCCGCGGTTGACATTTCTGTAGAAATGTCCATATACCATTAAACGAAAAATGTTGCTACAAAATATTTGATTAATTCAAAATCTATTGCTATACATTTTAGCCACATAGCTAAGCAAAAAATTGGATTACCAAAAATATTGCGTCACAATAAAAACTGATAATGCCAGCAAATTTCTAGATTCCCGACAGAGGTCAATGGTTATTATAATTCGATGATAATATTCTTATAATTCGACTTTGAATAGAGTATTTAAAATGATTCTCTGTTGAGGAAGATGTCAGTTGTATTCAGTTTCTTCAGATTAACACAAGCCGTATTTAAGTTAAACACAATGAAAATCATTATCGTTGGACTTCTTATCGCAATTCTCGCAGTGCTTGGAGGTGATATGAAAATTGGGCAACAGTTGCACTTAAAACCACATCCCCGGAATGGCTAAATGCTGGAAGTGAACCATTTTACTATCATGGATAATTAAAGTTAACTTTTAATTCCATAAAGAGCGTTCTATCATAAATACTATGATATGGATCTTTTCTATATAGATTTACTTAATATAAACTTATTTGTATGATCTTGGATGTAGAAGCAAACTATGTGTTCATTTAATAAAACAAATTTATGTTATTGTTTTAATTGCTTTACATTTTTAATCATTAATAAATTGACAATATTTCAGAGAATCTATATTTATACAATGATTTAATTATGACTTATTAATATATATCACAATTAAAAACTGTCAATAAACCCGAACTTTAAAAAAATTTACAAAAATTGAAGTAAGTTTGACTATTATGTTTCTTTTTGATGTAATAATGGATATCAGAAGCTGGTTTCAAGTTGTCTATGCAGTTGACCAACAAGGACACTTGCCACGAATTTCATTATCAAGTGTGGCCCAAGGCCATCATGATACAGCGCACTCACCTTAAAGTTACAGCTAATGTGTCTGCTGGTAAGATGAGGGAATAGACACGAAACTGTTGTCGTTACGATGGCTTCACCAAAATGTCAAATGGCGCATGCCTTTTGGCCAAGTAATTATGCTTGATGACTTGGTGGTCGCCTCTGCTCTGCAGCAGTAAAAGCGAATAAGCCAGAAGGAGAATTGGAGGCAAGGAGCACAGGAAAATGGACCAGAAGATGTAACTGAGATAATAATGCAAACTGTTCATTCACTGTTCATTCAACTCGACCTAGGAACCAAAATATTTGTGCAAGTAAATAAATAGGTTGCAAAGTGAATAAATCGTAAACTATTTAAAT
>JBAMBL010001013.1:0-17150 GCA_037043405.1 Drosophila subquinaria | reverse complement strand
GCGACGTCTACTCGTTATACTGGAACTCTTCTTTGCAGCTGCGACTGCGGGGTCTCGACCACTTGGCTGGGACGAATGATTGTGGATGCAAAGAGTCATGTGCTGGCAATTGGAAATGATGCTGTCGCCCACCTCCAGCACTCACAGATATGGAACGTGCCCCAACTCGGTTGCGTTCGGGTGTGGGCTGATGCTAAAATTGCATTAATGCTATTCTCTTCGTTTTTTTCTTCCATTTCTTACTTCGCCAATTCCCCCAACTGGTGTACAATAAATGTGCCAAGCAAATGTCAAATGCTGTGCACAACATCTGTGTGTGTCTCTGAATGTTTTACACACTGCGCGGCATAAAGTGGTCTGCATCGTAAAGTTTCTGCATCTTCATAGAGATATGCTTGCAGTTGATCTTCTCATAATATTTTTAAGCACTTGCAGATTATATTATAAATAAATATATATCTTTATTTTTGATCAGCTTGACTTTTTGTGTTTAACGGAAGCCAAGTTCTTTTTGAAGTTTTTAGAGATTTTGAAAAGTCTATAAGGTATTTATGGTTCACCCTAAATTAAAAAAAAATCGTTTTTCGGCGATTTTCTGACTTGTGAAGTGAATTTCGATAATTGATTTACAATTCACCATGGCTTTTGAAAATGATTCTGAGGTCAAAAGAACCTTGAAATGACTTTTAAATTTACATAAGCTTCGAAGTAAAAAGGACATTACTTGGGCCAATCAGTCAGAGATTTATATATAGAGCTAATATATTTATAATTACTTAAAATGAGATAAAAATTTGTAATTTAAAAAGTTTAGGTAGTTCAATTTTAAGCCAACTTTGATTTTGTTAAGAACATTTTAAGTGCATCGCCATCATCATAATTTTGTACACATGTTTCAATTATTTTCTCTCGACTGTGCTCGACATCAGTTTAATCAGTTTTTAATCAAGAATGTTAAACGGGCTTCCGCATTGTTTACTGCATTAATTCCATTTAATTTAATTGTTTAAAAAATTAATTAGCTTATCTCTTATTTTCTTTTTGCAAGCGACTGCGAATCCGACAGCTCGATAAATTTGCACTTTGCAATTGCGGCTTATTTGAAAAGCAGACAGTAAAAAAAAGCACATACACATGCATGTACATACATATATGTATGTGTATATATTTCCCACTTGCAATAACTTTCGGGAAGCCCACATGAATCAATAAGCTGGAGGCGCCACAAACCAAGCCCCGAGGCGTGGCCAACATTGATTAGTCTTTTTGGCGTTTATGCCACCAGATTAATGATGGCCATAAAAGTGCCAAAACTTGTTGGGCCAACTACAACACCCACTACACCACACACACACACACACAGACATTGCAGCTTCAGGCTGGCTTCTAACAATTCTCAAGTTGGCAACAACAAAAATGGCCAACGAGCCAATAAAACCAACTCCTCGTTGTTACGACCGTCGTCTTCACTTGCAAGCCAAAGTTATTTCCTTTGCCAACGCACAGAAATTAATGTTGTTGTAGTTGTTGTTGATTTTCAATTGCACTTGAGGTGCTTCTTCCACACACCTTGAAACTACTATAATAATAACAGCCGGATGTCCATTGAATTTCTTGCTAAAAGTTGATATTTTTATTGGCCTGAGGTGTGTGTGCGTGTATTTGTGTCTGTGTGTGTTTGTTGTGTCTGTGTCTTGGTATAAGCTTTCAATTTTATTTCCGTTCATAAAATTGATAAATGGCTAAGGAAAAACCTTGAAGGGAAAGTCGTTGATTGGACTCCTAATTCAGGTCAATTATTCATCTGACAGAACGATGCTAATATTTTAGCATAGATCTTATGTGAAGAATTCCCTTAATAATAAGGTAAATAAGGTAAGAAATTAATCAGGACTTAACATCTACAATGTAAGTACATATACATATAATGAAAGGAGAATTAGGACCGTTTTTCAAAGTCCAGATAAATTTTAGCTTAGGAAAATGTTTAAATTATATGTTATTTTCTATTCTTTGTACGTCAAAACATGTTTTATTTAGTCAATGGAAAATTATGCTTTAAAAATAAAAATTATCTTGTATTTAATTTAGGAAAGATAAATTATAATTAAATATTGAAAAATAAATAAATATTTTTTAATATAATTAATGAATTATAAATTAAAAATGTATTACTTTTCACATTAAGCACCATTTCTTCGATAACTAAGACAAGTAGGAGACCAAAGAATTAAAATCATTCTTTAATAAATTTATAAATAACAAATCTAACATAATTTAGTTGTATAAGCATAAAATACAATATAAGGGTAAAGTTACCTTAACCCACGTAATTGATTACTTAATTTGAATGCTGTTGAGAAACTTTTACAATAACTTGACAACCCTGAACGGTATTTACCCTGCGCAATGGATTTTCGCACGCCCACGACACGAAATCCTAGATATTCCCACGGGAAACATGGCCGGGCACACGCGTCGTTGCCAAAGCTTGTCTTAGTCCCCCCTCCATTCCCTTCCCAGACCTCCTTGCGGCATAGACAAGAACCGTTAAAGCTGCTTGTAGCAGTTACACTTGTATCCTGGACACATAAGCACAAGCGTCTGCCACAGCGACGTTTAAGGATAATACGCCACACGTCAACTCCAGCTGCAGTTATTGTCCATGTCTTGGGGTTGTTAACGGGGAGGAGGAGGGTTGGCCTCTACGCCGTAGACGGAAATCATGCAAAAACGTGCCGGGCACGAGTCGAGTTGAAGAAATTAGACAATCCAACGCGTCGTCGCGTCTGTTTGTGACATTTCTCCGACATTTCCCATTGCGCCTTGAACTGGTTTCCTTTCACAAAACGTGTCAAAAGTTTAACCAGCCACCCCCTCGATTGAACCTGGTCGCCAACTGACATATTAATTGTCCATAAAGCAAACAGCAACAACAACCACCGCACACCGTTGATAACCGCAAAACTGTCAGACTTTTGCGGGGTTGCTAGTCTGATAAGCAAATCGATTCAAATCTAAACAAATTCACAGCCGTGGCAAAAGTTAACAATCTGCCATTTGATCTAAGCCTATTAGCTGAACCGAGAGCTCAACTTAGCCAGAGTTCTGCCTGCCTCTTCAAGTATCCGTGTCTTCCCATCTGACAGTCACCTTAACGCTTCGCTGCATTTGGGTTGCCCTTGCAAAGGGATAACCAGCGAGTCCTTGGGCTATCAGAAATGCTTTAAGTTGCTCATTAGCTGTGGCCGCCACAGAAGGAATCTATAAAAGTGACAAGGAAAAGACAAACGTGGGAACAAACTAAGGAAGTTGGGCAAATTAAGAGATGACAGTCTGTCTGCAGAGACAGGTCAGTTATGAAATTTGTGTATGGTTATTAACGAGCTTATTAAGATAATTCTAAAATTGAATATTTATAAACATAGAATGTTGAACAAACGGAAAACAATTGTTTTTGTTTTTTTTTTTCTAAATTTAAGTTTCTGAAATCCGTTTAACTCCATTTACAGATAAATTTAATGCAAAACCGACATCACTGCGGACGGCAGTCCGCGCTAGTGACGAAAGCAGCACGAAGTGTGCGAAAGCGACTAGCATATATACACAGGAAGAATGGAAAATTTGCTATGACTGCCCGATCAGGTCGAGTTATATACCGATCGAAAGGTATCAATTAAACTTACAAATGTGCATACTAAGACTTTTGAAAACTCACCTGGTTCGTGAGATAAACAGGTGTAAGTGGGAGGGGCAAAATTTAAATGATTGGAGCCAATGGGGCCGTTGGAGTCTTTCTGAATTTTTGTGCCAAAATTTTGTTTAAAATAATTTATGTGTAAAACTTAATATTATTCGTCACAAAATTGGATATCAGAAATTTTGGGGCATGAAAATGTTTTCGTCACTAGACTTTTACCTCAGAAAGAGGTTTTTTTATGGGATATTTTTTTCGATGATACTATATATCATTAAAAAATATATCAAACAAACATTTTAAACTTTTAGTTTTGGTTATTATCAAATACGTAATATTCTTCAGTCTTGTGGTATTTATTTGAAATTAGCTCAAAATACGTTTATATATTGTTAAACTAGTTTTCCATTCGCAGTCTTCAATATTCTTTTAGTGGCTTCTTATACTTGTTACAATAGATAGAAATGATACAAAAAAGTTTTCAATTGATTTACTGCCATCTACAAGCTCATACATAATATGTTTTCCAAGAAGGCAGACCATCTCTATCTCAACCATGGCTATAAAAGTAGCGACACACCTTAGGCGGTATCTTTTACGTTCATTAAAGAATTATGCAACTGGTTGATAAATCTAATTGCTACTGTTAATTGCTAATTGTTAACGATCGTACAGACAGCACTCGCAACAGACGACTACAGTCAAATTAATGGCAATTCATTATGCGATACTAAAAGTGATGCACAATTTACGCATGTTAACGTCACATTCGCATCGACAGAATCCCCCATAACATTTAATGTGTGTTTGTGTGTGTATTTGGGAGGTGGTATGAAGATCTGGGAGTGCTCAGAACGAAGCTATAAAACCTGGGAAGGCTTACGGATGCCGCTGTGACTGCTGTCTTGCTTGGCTGCTCATTTATGACCATAGAGCACGGCGATAGTAAGTGAATGTATCTCAAAGATACACTCACGCAAAGCTCAGACTGCAATGCAACTTGAAGTCACCAAAGTCACTGCTGTTGTTATTGTTGTTGCTTGATGCTTCAGTAAACGTCCCAACAGTCTTTTTACTGGGTAGAAGTTCAATGTGCTACTCGACTGACGGGAATTGGGGTCTGAAAACTTCGGTTGACTGTGATTTTCAGTGCAGTTTCAGCCCAAAAGAAAAGCAGATACGGATGGCCAGGGTTAATTTGGTCATGCTTGAAGTGCACCTAATTAAGATAACCAACTGCGATGACTTCGCCTTCAAGTTGTAGGTACAACTTGGCAGTTAAACGAACCGCTGGGATCGACCACATTTGGGAATTACTTGTACTTAAAGCTAGACTGAGAATAGAGTGTGAATCAAAAGTCGAATAAAAGACATCTAAACATACATGAGAAATTATATAAATTCTCATTGTTTAACTGAAAGCAATATTAATATCTGATATCAGAGTATTCATACCTTTAAATTTATACCAATCTATACTATAAATCTTAATTAATATCTATAATTATATAATTTTTATTATTAATCCTGTCTATTTCTACAACAATATTAAAGTGTATCTACAGATTCAATATCATCTGTATCCTAATTCATAACTAATTTACTCAGACTTATGAGTTTATCTCTCTCTCCCCATATAAGGCGCTAAAATTAACGAACATATCGATGAATACTAAACATTTGTTTTAGCTTTTAAGTAAAGTACAAGCTTGGAAACACCTTTTGATTTATTTCCTGGCGATAATAAATCAAAGGCCAAACCAAATGCTTGAGCTTTACAATAAAACGCCCCGATTATTAAGTGCTTTATTCTTATCGAAACAGTTTTGCTGTTGAATCGTGATAAATGGCATTAAAAATGGAAGTCTAGTTTATCGATGGTTCATATGACGCTGCTGACACACTAAAAATTTGTAAATTGGCATATGAGCATTTTTAATAGATTTTGCAACTGGAATAATTAATACATACATTTATGCATTTTACTTGTAATTAGTAATGCTATTTATCTTTCAGATTTAAACTTTTCTGTCTACATATTAAAATTCCTGTCCTATTCTAGGACAGCTAGGAAAATATGATGCAACTTTTATGCAAATCGCTGGGTTGACATTATTCGCACCCTGTCGCTGATGCCATCCACAAAAACAGAAACACACTCTCTTTCACACTCACACACACAAACACACATAATTAGTCATGGCTACGAATATTCCATTTAACGTCAGTCGCCCGCACCAATTTGTTGTATTTTAATTCTATTTGACATTTAATTTATTGTAGTTGGCATGCAAAACGTTTAAGCTGATCCCAGAACTGAACCACCCGACCAGACAGCCACATACCCCCTACCCCTTGCCACTCCCCCTTCGCCTATTTATAGCACAATTAAAGGCATTTGCCTTGAAGCTCATGGAAGAAGGCAACTTCGGAAAAGGAAATTATAAATATATATTTCTTGATCAGAACGATAAGCAAAACATTGGTGATATGCACCTTATAAATTCACTATATCATTTTTGTAATAATTGACATTTTTTTAAATACTTATCCAATAATATTACTATATTTATTATATGAAAATTACACCATTAAGATATTTTACAAAGTTTTCCGATATTTTCTGCAAGAGTATTTGATCTTTCGCACACTGAAGAACATTTTTTGTTTATGCAGTGTTTCATTTTGATTTTCAAGTGTTTCTCTACTCAATTTATGAAGTGAATGCTTTTCGGCTTAATTGGACTGTATGGCTTTTAGCATGAACCAAATTTGGTTGTGATCTCCACATCTATCATTTAATTTATTGCTCTTAAGTTTTGAGGCGCCTTAATTAGTAGATTTTTTATTGTTTTTCCTTTTTATACAGTTTGTTGTCGATACGCTTAGCAGTTTAATTAACATTTGTGTGTAAATCGTATTTTCAATATATTATTTATTATTTATCGACACTAAGGTCATTGTATCGGAGCGGGTTTTAAGCCCCAACACTCGCAACTGGCAGGTTGTTTAATTCCCCACTCGTGTAATCAGAGCATTGAGTTACCAACCGCATTGTTGCATTATGCAATAGGGCGATGATATAAATAGTATTTATTAAACTATTATATGATGTATATACTACTGTGGGCAAAAAGTATCGGGAATTTTAAATTTAAAAAATTTTGGGATTCCAATTGGAACAAATGTTTGTACTTTTAGGTTGGCACTACTATCACTAACATCTGTGCAAAATTATACGTTAAAATATTCATTAGTGTTTAAGCTACGATTAGTTTTGTACGACGCCAAAAGTGCAATTGGCGATTTTGGTTGAATCTCCTCAATCGACTCGAAACGGTGTCCTCGGAGTGGTCTTTTGAGCTTAGAAAATAGCCAGAGGTCAC
Source organism: Drosophila subquinaria (assembly GCA_037043405.1). Classification (NCBI taxonomy): domain Eukaryota; kingdom Metazoa; phylum Arthropoda; class Insecta; order Diptera; family Drosophilidae; genus Drosophila; species Drosophila subquinaria. The sequence continues at coordinate 10,067 of JBAMBL010001013.1, read as the reverse complement.
ACGAAGATAAATCAGGCGAAAAAGGTAGCTGTGGGAAAATTTTGGTCGAGTTTTTGGCAAAATGGTCACGAAGAACAGGGGCAGTATGAGAGGGCGCATTATCGTGTTGCAAGAACCATGAGTTGTCAGCCCATAGTTCTGGCGTCTTTTTACGCATAGCTTCGCGCAAACGAAAAAATTTTAAAAAATATTCCTTGTTGACAGTTTGGTCGGTCGGAAGGGGTTTATATAATGAACTACAACACGATAATCCAAATAAACTGTCAACATGACCTTGATTTTTGAGCAAATTTGACGCGATTTTTTCGGTCTCGGCTCACCTTTAGCCGATATTCGCTCGATTGATCGGTAATTTCCATGTCGTAAGCGTAGATCCAAGTCTCATCGCCCGTAATAATGCGTTTTATCTTGTCCTGGTAGTCAGAAAACATTGTTTCACTCACTTCTACGCGGGGCTTAATTTTCGATGAAATTGACCGTTTTTTGGCACCAAAATCGCCAAATGCACATTTGGCGTCGTACCAAACTAATCGTAGCTTAAACACTAATGAATATTTTAACGTATAATTTTGCACAGATGTTAATGATAGTAGTGCCAACCTAAAAGTACAAACATTTGTTCCAATTTGGAATCCCAAAATTTTTTAAATTTAAAATTCCCGATACTTTTTGCCCACAGCTAGTAATAGTCTTTATTTATAAATATCGTGAACTAAAATATTCGACATTTAAAGAATATTGTATCATCTATACTCACAAACTAAACTCTGAAAGAAATAAATATTGTTGCGCTAATAAATAATTAAAATCTATTTAATTAAATTCATATAGAATACATTCGAACTTCCCCAACTCGAATAACCTTTATCCAAAGAAAGGGTTCGAGTTATGGAGATAAGTTTTTTTTTTCTATCTGCCATTCATTTAGCTCAAGTTAGAGAAAAAACCGAGTTATAGGAGTTCGAGTTATATGGAAGCTCAACTGTAAGTTAAATGTTTAAATTTTCTTTAGCAAATACGAACTCAGTAAGCTGTGTAAAAGATTAAAGGCATACTATATCCAAGCATAGACGCAGTGTCAAAGGTCAGCAACGACAAGGAAATCCCAACGAATCGCAGCAAATATATGCAGGGGATGAAGGCTGCAAAATAAACGAGCGACAATCTCGACCATATGGTACACACACACTCAGACGCGGGTGCACACACACGCACACAGACATACAGTGGCCGTTGCCTTGGCAATGTGACAGAAAGCAAATGCAGAAAAGCGCCTGTCAAAGGTAAAAGCAAAAAAAACGGGAGTAATATCAGAGTTGTTGTTGCTGCTGAAACATGCATACATACAAATATACATATATATATGTAAATGTAAATGTATGTATGTATTTAGACGGAATCAGCAGAAATAAGAGCGCCAACGCAGCTCGCTCCAAAGGAAAATCAATAATACGGCGTTTTTTTTTTTTTGGCTGTCCCTAGTTGTTGTTATTGTCGTGTGCTACCAAAATGTGCCAGAAAAGGGAGCACGCCAAATTGGAGCAGAGTTAACATGCATATATACATATGTATGTATGTGTGTTAAAAAGCTGAGAGGGCTGACTAAAAATAATTGACTGCTTAAATGGCAACTCACCTGTTTTGACTATAATTTAGCTCGTTTGCGGTTGTTTTCAAGCTTGAGTTGACTTCGTGTTGATTTATTTCTTTGGGACGCTTTTTTTGGAGTTGAAGTTCAGTCTCACAAAAGCTTTAAATAATTTTAAATTATGTACCGAGACAGTTGTATTTGTTGTATGTGTGCGTGTATAGCAATTGTACAATAGTACAAATACAAATGTAGCAACAACTCCAACTTCAATTCACTTGGGGCGATTACACAACGCCAACGAAAAAACTTCACGAGCCGAAACGAAGTTGAGAGCAAAATGAAGTAGGCGATGAGATTAAAACTTAAAAACAGACGTTTTATTAATTATGCTTTGTGGCGGCTTTCGCACAGTGATGTTAATAAATTTTGTTAAATATTACTTTGGCGGAGTTTTAGTTTTGCCAAAAATGTACACACCAAACACAGCACCACGAGTACACACACACACACACTCGAACACACGAAGTTGGCGTCGGCCGCCAAACGACAACGGCAACAACTGCGATACGCGAGCGCGCACCAACAACTGAACAGAAACAGCAAATGAAACGTCGAAATCGACGTCGACAGCGACGCCAACGTCTTTTTGCCTGGCTTTACATTGGGCACAGAGAGAAAGAAAAAGAGAGAGGCGCTCAGCTGAGCGTCGCTTTTGAAAAGCTTTTTGCCAACAGCTTCTTTAGCACGCGTAACGGTACAATGCGTCAAGTTGTGAATGTCAATGCAAATCTGGGTGACGGCGTTGCCAGACAAACTTACAATAACGTTAACGGACCGCCAATTTTAATTCATTTTAAATTTAGTTAATTTTCTGCACCTTTTATTAAATCTGTTTGCCAAAGTAATGAAAAACTTTTTGTTAAATTGAATATTTGCTATGGACGCCAGGCATCTTCTATGGAGTCCGGAATTCTGATAATGTCACCCAAATGTACCGGACCTATTCAAAAAAATTTAAATTGTGAAATTTCAATTGAAATTCATTATGAAAGGAAACTCACCTTTGACAGCACGCAACATTTGCATGCGTGGAAATTTTAAGAGCTCTACACGAACCTCTGTTAAAAGGCCGCGTGCGCCAATACGGCCCAGAACTTTAACAACTCGGGCCGGTACGGAGGGTGGATCCATTTTCCAGTTACGAGTATTGAACAAAATCACAACGATTTGAATGACAGCGCAAAAAGGCAAACGTTTATTTTAATATTTTGTTTAGTACGTAGTGACATGTATGTACATACATACATTAATTTAAGTATACTTTGATTAGGTACAGTTTCAGTGTTGCCAGAAGGTTTCAGTCAAAACAGGACAGATTTAAATAAATAAATAATAATAAAAAAAAAATTAAATAAAAAAAATCTGCTTTTTTATAATTTTTTTATTTTATTTTAAAATTAGAAGATAGAAATAAAATAAAAATACGCTTAAAATCACAAGCACATTTATTTAATAATTTTTATTATTTCAAATCTGTTCTCTTTTAAGCGTAGTACGCTCTAGCTGAAAACATTTTGGACGCTCGAAATGTTCGATGTTTTGTGGTCGGGCCTTACAGAATTCAGTGTGACAGCAAAATACCAAAAATCACTAAAAAGTTGAGAGATTGTTGGTCCTTTGCTGCTGTGGTCACACTGTTGCGTCAGCTGTTCACAACAAACAAGTAAATACAATTTCAAATAATCAAAGTGACAAAATGGACCAAATGGACTGGATCACTGAAGTAGCAGCGACCAATACCATAATTTTCGGATTAAAAGTCGCATCAAAATGCTTTTTATCGGTTAAATCCCATATGATTGGCCTCTCTCTCACCTCTTCAATTAGCCTTATTCGTTCTTCATTTTCGAAGACATCAATTCGGGTCTTATTTTGCTGCTTATTTTTTCCCGCCATTGTTGTTCATATATTTCGACTATTCAAAACAACGATTCAATCGATGTTTTGAAAGGTCAAAATAAAGCTGCCATCTGTGGATCAAACAGTGTTGTAAAACGCCAGAAAATATTCTGAGCTGCCCATATTTAGGTACAGCGTACATACGTTTAGAAATGGCCTTACAAAATAATTTCGAGCATGTTTGCAACCCTTTTTTTTATATGAAGTTTTGGCCTTGCAAAAATATTTTCGGCTAGAGCGTACTATGCTTTAACGGGCAAATCTGGCAACAGTGTACAGTACATCATGTAACTATTTGGACAAAAACAATAACTAAATAAACGTATTTTATTGTTTTTAATAGTTACGCTGATTACATTTTATTAATCTTTACTCTTAAATGAGTGGCAGTAAAATGAATAATCTTTAGAAAAAGAACTCTATAAGTCGAATATCTCCATAGGTCGAACATTTACTTTGGATAATGGTGATTCGAGTAAGGGAAGTTCAACTGCATTTGCAAACCATTTTTTAAATTGTCCAAAGAGTTACTCGACCAACTGTATCTGTGATGGAACTGTCTGTTTTCCCTGTTTTTATCCCTGTACACTTTCGAATTTGCCACGCAACAGGACATCCCGCATAATCCCAGCCAGCTCGTCATCCTTCTGTGCGCGCATCTCATCAATTAGTGATTCCTTAAAGCCAGCATCCTTGGCAGGATCAAGAGGCACTTGATGTTTCTGTTTTTCCAGTTGTAATTGAGGCACTTCCACACTCAACGTGGCTCCAATGCGTTCCACACTCAGGAAAGTGGCTTCGCCGACGCCAATCTGTGACCAGCTATCGGTGCCAAACCAAATGGAGAGCGCTTCATTGTAGTCAGTGACATGGGCTCTAAAGGGATTTGTGGGACTGCCAAATCCAAGATGGCTAATCGTATCCCTCAGCACCTTGGCCAGTTTGGGTAGCTTCTGTGAGTAGAATAGTACAGCACCTCCAACTAGATGCCCCATGGAACGAAGACAGCGACAGATGTGCTTCTTCAGAGCCGGCTCAAAGTCCATGAAGACATCGTATTTGCCACCCACAATCACAACTGGAAAGGGCAGCAATTCCAGTGTGCTCGCATCCTGATTTACATGCTTCACACGTTCCAGAGCACGACGTTCCAGATCCTCACGCAGCTGGGGAGTTGCCAGTTGCAACATTTTTTGGGCCGTATCCCGTAATCCTTTGTAGGCGCACTCCAGATCCGCCCAGACTCTCTCCGGCTGCGACAGATCCACCATGATGAAGGCGGACAACTGTTGCAGGCCATGTGTGCGCATTGGAACTTCCAGCAACTGCTCGGCGTTGTCCAGGGATCCCAGTTCCCAGACATTCAGCACATGCGATGTCCTGCCGCTGCCCATGCGGCGTCCATAACTGTACTCCAGGGCCAAAGTTGGACGCGATGTCTGCTCATCCCGATCGAAGAACTTGTTGATGGCCATGGATTTGCCCTGATCATCATTTATTGTTTAATATTTCTTAAATTATTTATTGCTCCTTAACTTACCACACACTTGCTCCCCAGCACAAACAATGTGCGCTCCTTCGGGGAAGTTGTCGCCTCCAATTGACGAAGTCGCTGTTGCTCCTCTGCCAGACGTCCGGCAATCTCCTGAATGCTTCCCATTGCACTCAAACTGTTCTCGTTGCTCTTCTCAAACATTTTGTGAAGTCTTTTCTGCAAATTGATTAAAAACTGCGGCAAACGCATCACATTGCAACATGAAAAAATACGTTTTGTTTACAACTTTAAAGTTTCCTTGGCAACTGTCTGGCAGCCCAAGTAATGCAGCTGTCACCAGTCTGGCAGCCCGCTATTGAAATCTGATACTTGATCATGAACATTAAATTTGTAAGTTTGAATTACAGTCGAACTTCCCTAACTCAAGAATCTCCGATTGATCCAAGAAACAAAGTTCGAGTAAGGGATGACTCCGAGTTCGCTGGAAAGCTTTGTTTTTTAGTAATTTTTTAACAGAAACTACGGTAAAAGTCTAACCTGTACGGCACTCTCTGTTAATATGCAAGTTTGTTTGCAGCCCGATCTGGCAGCGACGCATCGCTGCGCGCTAAATTTGAAGTGAAAATTTGCAATTTTCCAAAATCAATTTAAAATTGAATATAAAAAACTTGAAAAAAACAACAAAATCCAAAATCGGAAACCGACCGTGAAAATTGGGCTTTAATATAAAATTATGTTCGCTACAGCTACGTAGCGGTGGCTAAAGAACTGTAAGCGAGATGAGGGCAGAGAAAGTTGAATTTTTTTAATTTACTACGGCTCTCATGTATATTTTTCTTAATTCGACACACTTAGATAGTGCAATCGAAAATTTAAGTTTATTTGAAGACGACGATTAATTCATAAGTTTCTATCAGGGACCGTAATCATTATGAGTTATATTATAAAAATTACATATGTAGTAATGATTAATAAAAGATTTTTAAGGATTTTCTTCAATGATAATGATTAATCTTGAGTGAAAAAGTAAAACTCTCAAGTTATCATTATTTGTGACTTTTATTTTTTCGACCAAAATTAAACTCACTTTTAAAAAAGTCTACGTAATCGTTTTAAAATTTTGTTTTTGTGTTTCTTTTAAAGGGATATGCAAAAATACTGGTTGAAAATCCTACACAAAAGCCATGAATATAAAGTAAGTATTATTTTAAGAGAAAATAACTAAAATCATAAATAATGATCATTTGTTAGTTTTATTTTTTCGCTCAAATTTAATCCTTATCATTATTTCTTTTGTATATGTATTCTAGTCAATAATAATTATTTGCGGTCCCTGGTTTCTTCTATACGTAAAACTTGTCATTACGATTTACTTATTACGATTTACTTTTTAGCCGTAGCGCACATAATTTCATTTTAAGTTATTGCTATTGCTATAGTTTATGACGCGACAAAACTCCGAGCAGAGCAGAGCAAATCCTTTTTTCTTTTTCACTTTGGCTCTGCAACTGCTCGGTTCAAATCGAGAGCAAATCCAAATACTACGGACTAGCGTAGCATTTTAAAACCCTGGATTTTTTAAATCTTTTCGTTAAGCTCTTTTTTTGTACTTGTATTCATTTTGCTGAAATTTTGCATGTTTCAGTCTTAACACCCAATTAAAATCCTATAGAAAAATTCGAAATATCCATAGTAAAATGATACTTACAACTTTCAATTAATTATTAATTTTGTCGGTTAGTTTTCTGCTTGCTGAAATGCCAAAAGAGGCTTTTATTTATCTAATTTGTAATATGTCATACATACATATGTACAATTATTGCAAACAGGACCGCCTGCACATTTCCTCGCTGACGAAAAAGTTGTCAGTGTATCCTTGGCCGCCCCATAGAAAGCTAACACATTGGTTGGTGATTTTGATATAATGCCACTTTGTAGAGAGAAATCTGCCAACTCCAGTAAGGGTCGCAGGTGCATCACATGACCCTGAAAAGGCCGAGAATTTATTAAAGTTACATCATTAATAATCATTTCATATCCTGAGAAATCTTACCCTTATCGTAGGCGTTAGTGACGTGGCTTAGGCAAAATAATGCCAAGACCAACAAAATTAGTGTAGCTTTCATGTTTTCCTCGTTGTTGGCTTTTCCTTCGAATAGTAACTGTGCTTGCTAGCAGCTTTTTATATCATTTTATACCAAATCTGAAATGTTTCGGTTAATTATATAAGGAATTAGCGGAAAATGCATATTTTATCCATATCTGCAATTTACAATGGATATGCATATTATACTATACAATTTCTTATTTATGCATACGTGTATATATTACTAGGCATTATTTATGTAACGTATTCAATTTATAATATAAAAAAAATTTGAATTCACCATTCACCATATTAACCATTAGTTTATCCAATGATATTACAAGTGCACTGCACAACGCACTGCTTTTATCTATGTTCCCTATTCAGGGGAGGCGTGTCTGAGATTCTATGACTTCACGTTGTCCTGTCTATGTTCTCATTCTATGTTCTACAAAACGCAGCTCTTTATATTTATTGTACCATAAAACGTAAAACATCGCATATAGAAACTTTCTGTTTTCCCATAAAAATAACCATAAAATATATTTACATCGCATACCAATACTGCTTGCGATATTTAAAAAAATTAAATATCGCATTGTTGAACTGCTTGCCATAAAATGTTCCATAAAACGTAGAACATCGTGTCGAAAAACTGCTTTCCAGATTAGTTGCGCAACCAAGCGATAGATGGCGCTTAACACACTAAGAATTTTGCAAAAGATGTTAAAATTCAATTCAAAATTAAATAAACACAATTTCAAAAAACAACAAAATCCAAAATTTTGTAAAATAATTAAGTTCAATCTAAAATTGGTTTAATGCGATTTGCTCTTCGCGTTGCAAAGTTTGTAAAAAAATAAGAAAATTTTAAATTTGAGAAAAATCCAACAAAAATTCTGGTATTTATTATTTTCAAAATTCTGCTTCAAAATTGAAAAAGTTAATTTTTATGTCGTGAAAAAACTCTTTTGAAAATGCGAAAAGTGGGGCCCAGAGGCCAAACAAATAGCCAAACATATAAAATAATCAATCATGCCGATAGTACTGCCTTGCATCCTCGATTGTGGCATTTTTAAAATAATATGTTTCATCTGCCGCTCGGCGCGGACACTATTAAAACACCGGCAATTTTCTCAGGCATATCAGGGTAAGGAGAAGAGAAGGGCCTGCTCTGGCCCGCCGCCATTACAATTTTTTAATTTTAACAATTTTATCAGGTATGCCACAGAAATCTCTTCCACTTGAATTTCACGTCAATTTCATTTCTCCGTGCCACAGTCCAAATAGTTAAATTGGCAACACTGCGCACAATTGATCGCGACGGTGACTGCGGCTGCTGATCGAAAGCAAAAGTGACAAAAATCAAAAGCAGCAAATATCAAAAGCAGCAAACAGTCGAGCCGACAGCTATTTTCCGACTGCGATTTCTGCTGCTGCTGCGACTTCTGAAATTTTCGGAAGCAGAAGCTAAGGCACATGAAATAAAACTTACTGCAGTTTTTTAAACACTGCCTAAAACTATACAAAATACCTATTCTAAACTGATGAAAAAAAACGACAATTCAAAAAAATAAGTGCCATTGCCAACCGTGATCACAAACATAAATTCAATAAATAAATGATTTAAATAGTTTTTCGATTTATTCACTATGCAAGCTATTTATTAACTTAAACAAATATTTTGGTTCTTTGGTCGAGTTGAATGAACAGTGACGCTTTCCATTATTATCTCAGTTACATCTTCTGCTTCATTTTCCTGTGCTCCTTGTCTCCAGTTCTCCTTCTGGCTTATTCGCTTTTACTGCTGCAGAGCAGAGGCGACCACCAAGTCATCAAGCATAATTACTTGGCCAAAAGGCATGCGCCAATTGACATTTTGGTGGAGCCATCGTAGCGACAACAGTTTCGTGTCTATTCCCTCATCTTACCAGCAGACACATTAGCTGTAACTTTAAGGTGAGTGCGCTGTATCATGATAGCCTTGGGCCACACTTGATAATGAAATTCGTGGCAAGTGTCCTTGTTGGTCAACTGCATAGATAACTTGAAACCAGCTTCTGATATCCATCATTACATCAAAAAGAAACCTAATAGTCAAACTTACTTCAACTTTTGAACATTTTTGGAAAGTTCGGGTTTATTGACAGTTTTTAATTGTGATATATATTAATAAGTCAAATTAAATCATAGTATAAATATAGATTCTCTGAAATATTGTCAATTTATGAATGATTAAAAATGTTAAGCAATTAAAACAATAACATAAATTTGTTTTATTAAATGAACACATAGTTTGCTTCTACATCCAAGATCATACAAATAAGTTTATATTAAGTAAATCTATATGGAAAAGATCCATATAATAGTATTTATGATAAAACGCTCTTTATGGAATTAAAAGTTAACTTTTATTATCCATGATAGTAAATCATTTCATATCACCTCCAAGCACTGCGAGAATTGCGATAAGAAGTCCAACGATAATGATTTTCATTGTGCTTTACTTAAATACGGCTTGTGTTAATCTGAAGAAACTGAATACAACTGACATCTTCCTCAACAGAGAATCATTTTAAATACTCTATTCAATGTCGAATTATAAGAATATTATCATCGAATTTTAAAAACCATTGACCTCTGTCGGGAATCTAGAAATTTGCTGGCATTATCAGTTTTTATTGTGACGCAATATTTTTGGTAATCCAATTTTTTGCTTAGCTATGTGGCTAAAATGTATAGCAATAGATTTTGAATTAATCAAATATTTTATAGCAACATTTTTCGTTTAATGGTATATGGACATTTCTACAGAAATGTCAACCGCGGGCAAAAACTTAAAATTCATCAAAAATTTTTTCCAGAAATATATTCAAGCTAATTATTTAAGCAATATAAGTAAGAAAAAACTCATTAGAATGAGTATACCGTTTCTA
>JBAMBL010001012.1:0-15332 GCA_037043405.1 Drosophila subquinaria | reverse complement strand
GGTGATGTATTCGTTTGACGTGCTCTCTTTTTCGGGGCACAAACGTCATTATGAAAGCAAACATCGTAGTGACCGGTTGTATTAAATTCTCTGAAAAATGCCCCGTGTGTGAAAAATACATATGCCGCTCGAACGCAAGTCGTTTGGTTTGTGTTTCCAGAGATATGAAAAGGAGACAAATAAATGCAACAGGAAGCAGCTTCCACAAAGAGAGCAACAGGGATAACAGTGTCGATGCTGACGGCTAACAGGAGCTTAACAGATCTCCATAATCACAATTAATTAATTGGTTACCTACGGGTCATTACAGGAACAACAAGACAAGCATGTCATTGCATTTTATTTTTATTTTATATATTGCACAGCGCACAAAACGAAAATGAGCGAAGAGTATAGAAAACAAAACAAAACAAATTTTCTATATATCTATCTCTGTCGTCTCTCTCACGTCAGACTCTTTTTGACAGCTTTGCCCCGAGAGAGAGCGAATACATCACCATATATAAATCCACCTTGTACTTGGAGACGACGACGCCGTTTTGCAAAGGACAAAAAATGTTTAGTGTAATTATCTTTTAAATAATTAAAGAAAAACGTTGGCAAAGCTTAACAAGAAGGAGAAGAAGATGCAGAAGCAGTAGCAGAGCGTCGCGAAAATAGCACACGAGCTGTGCCAGCAACAGGACTAACACCAGGACGACCGAATGAAAAAATAAACCCAACACACACGCACATATACACACACATAGACATGTAGATCTTCATGAGGACGCTGATAATTATAACTGGAGCTGCCTTCGCCTTGGCCCTAAGCCACACCGCCCACACCTCTCAGCCTCAAAATATTTATAAGTTTCTTCAGTTCGCCTTCTTTGCCTTCGCTGGCTTTAGGCGCCCAAGGGCGTGGTCCACACGAACCGAACACCCAACCACCGCCCACCGCCCACCGCCCATCTGCTTAGCGTTCGAAGCACACGCGATGTAATTTGCATCAAGTTATGCTCATTATGCGTCAATTATTTATGTCAAATGAGAAAGAACGGTGCCAAATTCGAATTCGTAGCAGAAGAGGGGCGCCCATTTTATAAGTCGATTGTGCAAGGTAAACCACAAAATTAGGGGGGATTGAAAGTAAAGGGAAGAAAAGGAACCAACAGAACTATGATCACTTGGCGTTTTGGGCAAGAGACATTGCTTAAAATATTGCCAAAGGCAGGAAATGCATTCATTCATAAATATTCCTATATAAATTGTGAATATTCTTGCTTGTAACATTTTGTAGTGCTCCCTTTTTTTTTTAACAAAAGTGGGACGAAGTTCTCTGGGTGGACATCACTAAAATTTCTTGCCTTATTTATATTTAGTCTCTGTTTAATTTCCTGAAGCATTTTGACGGGCCAAAATGGGTTAAGAGTTGCATATCAGAGTGTGCAGATAGAAAATGGCGCTGTCTCCAGTTACACGTCAGCTGGGTAGACTCCGCTGTCTTGGGGACCGAGACAGCTTTCAAGTTGATGCCTCGCTGGCCCTGTTGACACGCCATTACTGCAGCTAATTAGAGGAGCGACCCAATGGGACGGAGATTCCAAGTCAGAGCAAGAGTTGGAGTTGGAGGATTCCAGTAACTATCTCTGTTGCCTCGACATGTCATGTGACATTGTTGACGCCTCGCACGTCGCTTTTACTGTTATTGTTGTTTCTGTTGTTGTTGCTGTTGCCTCTGACTGTCTGACCCCACTTCACGCGATGCCTGTTAACTTCCTTCCACTTCCAGCTCTCATTTGTGCGGCATTTCCGGTACAATGGCGGGCACAATGGCGGGAAGCCCGCACTCGACTTGTTTGTTGGCGACTCGATGGCGACGTTTCGCTTTCCGCCGCAACTAAATCATTTGTGAGTAGACTGTTGCCGTCACACACACTTCCTCTTCCTTTGCCGCCATCTCTGTGTCTCGGGCACCTTCCCCATAGACGTCAGCATTGCATCTTCTCGTAGACTGTTGCAATTGTCTTTCCTTTCAAATAGTTTCGTGAACCAGCAAAGAGCCAAAAGTTGGCACAGTTAATTCATGAGATTTCAACGTTCTATCTCACCGAGCTGCCATCTCCGTAACCAATTGTCCACTGACACTTCTGGCTCTATGTTTCTTTCTTTCTCCCTCTTCTTTTCTCTCTCTCTCTCTTTGCTTAGCCATTTTCCTGTGCGTCTTTGCTGAGTGTCGCATGCGTTGCAGTTAATTAGAAAACTATTCCGCGTGCGGAACTTTGCCAACTTTTGAACTCTCCACTCGACTCAACTCGATCCAGAAGCGCCATTTAATTATAATTTCCGTAAAAGATTAGTTTATCCTTAATATATGTTGAGTCTTGGTCACTTTGTTTAGCCCGCGGCCTGTTTCAATTTGCATTTTTGATAAAGTTTCTTATGTTTTTTGTTCTCCCGAATCCCATGCAAAAACTTTATAATCTCTTCCTACTGTTCATAAATAAATCGACAAATATTATGTGGACAATTCAAAGCTATGACGTTTAAAGTTTGTTTATGTCTCAGAATTGTTAAAATAGCTGAAAAATGGTTTTATTTTTTCCTGAAATTAATATAATAAAATGGAAATTTCCTTTTCTCTAGCTGCATATGTTTTGTTTGATTTGTGTTTTATTATAATCAGGGCTTTTAAAATCACTTTCATATCATTATTACAGGTATCCATATAGTTGATTTTCACTTATTTAATGTGATTATAACATTCAACTTGTATGCTCAATTCTAATTCACATCTCTAATATGTTAAAACATCTATACATGTCTGGATAAATCACTACATAATTGACCAACTGCGGTCGTTTTACAATTTTTGTAATTTAAAATATTAGAAATATAGATGAAAAATCGAACTAAATAAATAAATTTAATTAAAATAATAAAACTGGTTCGATTAAAAGAAAAAGTAATTAATAAAATAAATTATAATATTTATTTGGATTATTCTTCAGAAACACATTTTAAATTTCGAAACTAAACTTTTATATTGTTATTTTAACTGCGAGCACTTGACTTTTTATAAAATCCTTTACAATTTCATGGTTGTAAATAATAATATTTATATGAAAGGTTAAATGTTGTGCACATTGGATTCAAAGTCACGTCATTCCTCCTGCTCCTCTGGTTTCGTATCGTTTTATGAAAGTAGAACAATTTGTTAACAAATTTTACACGCACTACACAAAAAGTCGCCCTATCAACTTTGTTGTTTGTCGCTTCAACTTGAAGCAGTCAGTAACCGCAGTGTTTTCTTTTCTTTTTCAGTTGGAATTTATTGCATGCAGCAACTGATTTGATTAGAAACGCCCATTGCTGGTTCATGGCGCATACTGCCCACTCCCTCAATCCAATCCTCCACTCCAAGCCGTGGAACGTCCCGCCCATTGGCTTAGCCTTCAGTTGAACGCTTTTGTGGGCCGCCTGCCCAAAAGCAATCTCTTAATTTGTTTACAAGCTTTGCTTTTGGCTTTCTTTGCCAATCCTTGTTCGTTACCTTCATGCGTCCCTGCAATCAGCTGTGTGCTCGTTTTGCCGCACTTCTGAAAACCTCAAAAATATGTAAAAAGCCAAAGACTCGACGTCGACTCGTTTGCAACATTTGCAGCCAGCCTCTATCTTCTCCTCCGCCTTCTCCCCTGTATCTGCCTCTGATAGAGATCTTGCTTTTATTTGTTACTTAGCATATTTTCACCTTGAGGGCAAACAATCTCCCACTAGACACACCCACATCCACAAACACCTACACCTATATATCTACATACATCTACATCTACACCCATCTAGCGCCTAGCAGAGTAATAAATATTTTTTGCAGCGCGCTGCTTTGGCGCTTCAGCTCAAAAACACTTTTTGCAACCCGCAGCGACGCAGCTCAGATTTTTCCCTTTTGACGCAATCGTATCGAGTGAGGATAACACGACTTTGGCAAGCGATTGGTAACAGAAAGAGATAGAGAGAATGAGAAATAGCAAAAATAGAAATAGTTATATAAATTAAAAGGAAGTTATTTATTTATTTATTTTATTTATTTATTTATTGTCAGGCTAAAAGCAGCCGACACAACAATTTATTTAAAAAATATGACATTAAAATTAAAAAATTATATATATTTAAGTCACAAAATAAATTTAAATTAAAACTAAATACTCTGGGGAATCTAAAATGAAAAAGAACATATTTGGCCCAACATTTGCTGCAAGGATTGGGGAAAACCCAGAAAAACCCAATCAGACCAAAATGATATTTATAAGTAGTTAGTTGGTAGTCAGTAAGTTAAAAATTATAATATAGAGGCTTTAACAGTGGGCGGAGAGCGCTCGAAACTAATCGTACGGTACAGACTATAATAATCAGCACACAGAATACGAAGAGGCTCGTGCAGTTCCCAGTTATTGGAACAACGTTGAAGATATAAAGGATTAAAGGTACGTTGAAGGTTATTTCATCCAACAAATCAGCCGAGTCTATATAACCCTGCAGTAATTTGTGGATGAACATTACTCCAAGCATAATTCTACGGTTAGTAAGAGAGGGAAGATTGAGTAAGAGAAGTCTACTAGAATTTGAAGGCAACTGAATTTCCGAGCTCCAACTCAAGCCACGTAAAGCAAAAATTAAAAATTGTTTTTGAACCGACTCTATCCTGGCACGATGGGATTCATATTAAGGAGACCACACACTTGATACATACTCAAAAATCAGACGAGCAAGAGACGTGTAAAGAAGTCTCGTAGTAAAGGGATCATCAAATTCCTTGGACCATCGCTTAATAAACCCGAGAACTCCCATTGCCATATTGACAGCTATAGCAATATGCTTATCAAATTTCAGTCTATAATCTAGAATCATTCAAGCATTCCAATATAATACCATTAAGTGAGTACTGTGAAATAATGCGGGAAGATCTATAGAAAGTCATAACTTTACATTTCGAACTATTGAGATTTAATAAATTATCTTGGCACCAAAGATGGAAAGCATTTAAGTCTACTTGCAAGAGACTAAAAGAAGAAGGATCGCTTTACGATAAACAAAGCTTGACGTCATTCGCATACATGATAACATGGGAGTGAGATAATAAAGATGGAAGATCATTTATAAATAATGTGAAGAGTAGTGGACCAAGATGACTACCTTGCGGTACTCCAGAAGTAACTTTAACTGACTTTCAAAATTAATTTTTAAGAATAACTCTTTTTGTTCTGTTACTTAAATAATTTGAAATCCAAACGAGAAGATTGTACGGAAAACCAAGAAGATCAAGCTTATGAGTGAGTAGAGAGTGGTTTACGGAATCAAAAGCTTTACTAAAATCAGTATAAATAACATCAGTTTGCATCTTTTTCTTGAACCCTTTAATCACTAGGGAAGTAAACTCAAGTAGGTTAGTGGTTGTAGATCTACATCTCATAAACCCGTGTTGAGTAGGTGAGATAATAGAGCTACATAAATGTTGAAGATGAGAGGTTATAATTTTCTGAAACATCTTCGGAATAGCAGACAACTTGGAAATACCCCTATAGTTCTCAGCATCGGACTTAATACCCTTATTATGAAGAGGGATAATATAAGAATCTTTCCATAGCGCTGGGAAAGAGGAAGAATCAACGGACAAAGTAAACAACTTATGTAATGGTCTACATAAAGATTCTGCAGTACAGAAGCAGGTACACCATCGGGACCTGGCTTAATCAATTTAAGATCGCAAAGAAGCAAGCTTTCTGTGATTAGAGGGCTGTAAATACAGTTAGAACAGCTTAACCTATACGGGTAAGTTTGGCCAACACGGAAACTACTCGTAGAATATGTAGTTTGGAAAAAGTCAGCAATCAAATCTTCTATGGATTGATCAGTATTAGCTTGAATATCGTTGAAGACAACAGAAGATGATAATGATGAGGCTTTTCGTTAGAGTTTACGAATTTGTATAATTGCTTTGGATCTTTAGAGAATTCAAGCTTACAACGTCGCAAGTAATTGTTATAACATTGTGAGTTAAGAACTAGACAACTAGAGCAGGTAATTAAATATCGAGAGAAATCATAAGGATTTCCAGATATTTTATATTTTTTAAATTGCTTGGATTTTACATTTTTTAAATGTGATAATTGTCTAGAGAACCAAGGAGGTCTATTGCAACTAATTGGTGATACAAGTAGAACACAGATGTCAAAAAAAGAGCTAAGAGTATTATAAAAATGCTTAATGGCATTATCCAAGTCAGAACATGTGTATAGTTGAGACCAATCAGAACATGAAATCAAGCTGTTTAACTTATTAAAATCAGTTTTACTAAAACTCCTAGCTCGCTAAGTGGCTGAAATGATAGAACAACAGGCCACAATGGTAAATAAAGACGTGCGTTTAGAGTTGGGTGGTAAGGGTCTTCCGGATACGATGCTATTGGTAGAATCCAATACAAATAACATGTCAAGTGTCCTGTTGATAGAATTGCACACCGGATTGATTTGCACCATTTGAGGAAAACCAAGTTTGGGAATACCGTGATGATTTACTCATTTAATTCAATTCTACGAAATCATTAGATACCTCCGACTACTATCGATAGTATATGAGACCCTTTTCGATGTCTTCCATTAGATTCTAAAGGGAGTGAGGAAATGAGAGACAGAACAGTAAAGAATATTTCCACACCACGCTCTACAAATCTTCATCAGCGCAAAAGCTACCCAAAAATAAAGCAACCAACGCAATCTAGTGCAAAGAAAATTGTTGCGAGACTTGACAAACTTTAAAATTTATTGACCTTAATTTAAATTAATTAAAGCTCACTAGATAAATTTTGAAGGGTTTTTTTAATTATATTAAGCGTACATAAAAAGATGATTTACTCATTTAATTCAATTCTATGAAATCATTAGATACCTCCGACTACTATCGATAGTATATGAGACCCTTTTCGATGTCTTCCATTAGATTCTAAAGGGAGTGAGGAAATGAGAGACAGAACAGTAAAGAATATTTCCACACCACGCTCTACAAATCTTCATCAGCGCAAAAGCTACCCAAAAATAAAGCAACCAACGCAATCTAGTGCCAAGAAAATTGTTGAGAGACTTGACAAACTATAAAATTTATTGACCTTAATTTAAATTAATTAAAGCTCACTAGATAAATTTTGAATGACTTTGTTAATTCTATTAAGCGTACATAAAAAGATGATTTTGTTGAAATTGAATATATCACTTTATTTTTGTTGCCTCGAATAAAGGTTATATTAAAAATAAATCTGTGACATTTAGGGAACACTGATATTTCGAATAGTTTTTTTTAAGGAAACTCTCTTCACAATCTTTAATGATTTTGAAAAACACACCTCATATGGTAATGTAATAAATAATATTATATTATAATTATTTGTTCCATATAAAATCCCAATCATTATTTCTGCTATAAAATTCAAATTTCCTAGTAAGACTTTTTTTAAAACCTCATCCAATCGAGACACTTGTTTAAAGCACTCTAACGTAGAGTATACAATTCTTCTTTTTGAAGTATAGAATATATTACATTTTCTATTAATAATAATCCAAGTAGACGGACAGAGAGACAGAGACAGACAGACAGATAGGCGTTCTATTTTATTTTGCTTTATGCCTTTATGTTCTGTTTTGTGTTTACATAAAAGCAGGGATTAAAACCCTAACCGAAACCGTAACCTTTAACCGGTAAAAACCGATTGAAATTTGAAACCGTAACTGAAACCGTAACCGAAAAAAAAAATTTTCGTACACCGAAACCTTTAAGCCGAAACTCTGTAAACCGAAATAACCGTTTAGTAACCGTTTCATTTATTTCATTTCGTTTCATTTCGGTTTCCATACATGCAAAAAAAAAACGAATAAAAGCAAGTTGCAAAAATTATCTGCATTTTATTGTCTTCTGCATATACACACATGCATATAAACATAGACGTAGACATAGACATACAAGCTTGCTCAGTTCATCACATGTACGTCCATACATACATAAATACGCAAATTAACAATTCAATAGTTATTAAATTCAAAAAAATATTTATTAGTGGGAGGCAAATACTCCCGATGTGTTTGATACCAAAATTAGAACTAAAGTACAATTGTGATCTTATGCTGCAAGTCAGCTATGTTAATGCTAAAGCTTCTTTTCCTAAAGCTCAAAAGCTCACAAGAGCGGCTTGTGTTATTAAAAGTTCAATATAGGGATTATGTTTACATTAAGAGATGAAGCTGCGTGTGGGAATCTAGAGCTTTACATTAAATGTTTATGTTAGGAACTGCGCAAAAGAATCATTGTCTTTGCACTTAGAAGTTGGGCTGTTATGTTTATGTTAAAGCTGGGAGTCTGATAGGAACTGCGCAAAAGAATCTTTATTTTTGCACTTAGAGGTTGCGCTGTTATGTTTATGTTAAAGCTGGGAATCTGATACTTTGAGTTTACGTTAAAAGATACAGCTGCGTGTTAATTAAAAGTGTTGAATGAAAAGGGTCTTATAAGAGTGGAGAAACTGAGCAATTGTAATGGAAAACAAATTTGAAATGTTGTTTATAATTGCAATAAGAATTGCTCTGTGACCTGGGTGATAACTCCTCCCTTTCTTAAAATGAATCGTCCCCGATTCTAATTGGTTTCTTTTAAGGAATTCTATTTGTTGATTTAATTTTTGTGAAATGTCAAGCTCTAGCATTGGGGTTTGATTACGTTTTTGATTTTGATTATCATTTTGATTTTGATTACTTGATAATTTTGATTTTATCAAATTAATGGGATTTAAATTGGCAATTGGGCAATATTTTAGAAGCTTAGTCCTAATAAAAATAAAAATGATTATAAATAAAATAAATGTGATTTTAGAATGATTATTTTCTAGTTTTATAACAATTTTTGATAGAATATTTGTGTTTTCTAATTGTAATTCAGTGTTATTGGTGGTTTGATATTCAGTAAATAGGTAGTTTGTGAATTTATTGTGTTTTACATAGTTTAAAATTTTTTCTTTTTCATTGGTGTAGGTGATGTTGTTTATAATTACTATGATTTTGAAAGTAACAAGATAAGTACCTGTAAGCCAAGTTTCGTTAATACAATTTGTTTCTGACACTAAAATAGCGCCATCTGTTATAATTTCTATTGGATTATTTTTTTCAAATAATTTTTGACAAGTTGTAAATTGTTTATTTAGGAGATTTACAAAACAATTTGGAGTAAATATAATTTGGGCAAAACTGTCATAAATTTCTTTTTTGAAATTGGTGATAAGATAAAATGTGTTGTTGCAATCAGCAATTTTTTTGTTGACACATAATTTCCCATCTGTTTGTGATATGGCCTTAGCGTGATATAACTTACAATTATAATTAATAGTTGGATATTTAATAGAAACTATGATTAAACCTTGGAATGAAATAATTGAAAAAGAGGAAACATCCAAAAGATCGATTAAGGTGATGTTTAATTTTTCGTTATTGAATATATTTATCATGTCTTGTTTATTTAAAATTTTTGGGTTAAGTATTCTAGCTTTTGAAAATGTGATAGTATCCAGCAAATTTTGTACGTCAAGTGACAATAGTTTAAGGTGATATTTTTTCAGTAAAAATTCCTGATTTAATTTAATGTCTTTTAAAAGGGTTGTGATTTTCGTAACTTCTTTGAAAATTGCAGAATTAATTTGATTTTGCTGATTATTATTTTGAATAAGTTCATTAACTTTAGTTTGAATAGTTATCATGTCATCATGATCTGGTGTTCCTGTAATCCATTTAAAAATGGTACCTAATTCGTAAATACTGCGCTTAAAAATTTTGTGGGGTGTAAGTAGTGAAAGAAGTGTTTTAATTAAATTTAATTCCATGGTTATTTCCCAATCTATAATAGAATTTATATTTTTAAAAAAATTTAACTCATTCTCAAAAATTTAGTTATAAAAACTAAGGTTAGTAACGTGAAAAACTTCTCCATATGTTTCGTATAAAAAATTTTCTGTATCCTCAAGTAAGACATAGTCATAATTTGAGTAATTGACAATATCAGAACCGCAAATCGGCAATAAAATATATATGACACACAAAACGTTCATTCTAAAAATACATAAAAAAAGGAATATAAATTAATTAAAATTTAATATTATCCTTATGAATTATACGATCTCTATTGTTTATTCTTATTTTATTTCCTAAGTCTTCTTTAACTACCTGCCTTTTATATCTAGACTGTAGTTTATTTCGTTCTCCGTGTATTTTGTCATAAATGATTTCGCCTGTTTGGTAATTTTTAGGTGTTCTCTTTTCGTTGTGATACCCTAACATTTTTGCTTGGGCTGATTCTAGTTTATCAGGTAAATTTGCATGCTTTATTTTGTTGAATAATATGTCACAAGATTTTTGTTGGATTGTTGATTGGATTGAGTTATTATATTCTTTTACTGCTCGGTAAATAAGCTCGGAATGGTCTATTATATTGTATTCTTCGTGGATACAGCGAGAAATTTCAATTAGTGTTGAATGAACTCTTTCTACCTGCCCATTACTTAAACTGTGCCGGGGATCGGCAAAATAAATTGTTATACCTGAACGAGACATGGATGATTTGAATTGTGCTGATGAAAAACTAGGTTCGTTATCCATCATTATGGTTTTAACAAAAGGGAAAGGTTGGATTAATTCTAACACTTTATTTGCCATGTCTGATTTGTTAGTGATTTCTTTTACGACTAAAAACTTAGAATAAGCATCTATACAAGTTATGAATGTTATTTTTTGGGCATAGAAAATGTCAATGTGAAGTGTTTCACCCTCTCTTTCTGGAATAGGTGCTTTAGAAATAGGGATTTGTTTAGGGTTTCTGTTATATTTATTTTTGTTACAATTTTCGCAATTTCGTATGTGTTCTTTAAGTTTTTTATATAATGTAGGCCAATTACACTAGTTTACAGCCAAAAACTTTTTTGCAAAGTGAATCAAAGTAATTTTTTCTTATGGACTTTGGCCTCCTAAACACGAAAATGGCATTTAAAATTTTTTTTATGGAAGCGTTTTCGAAATATTCAAATGTTTTTCAAATTTTCGAGGTTACTCCAACACTTTTGAGTATATTTCCATTTCTACTTATTCGATTTGGCCAAGCAAGTCCAATTAAAGGTAAGTTAATTCTCTTTAACTTTGCTCCATACAGTATAAAGATCGGTTCAGCAGTTCAGATGCTAGCGATTTTAAAAAGTTCGAAAATGGGCGTTTTTTGTGATTTTTTGAGTTTGAAAGCTAACATATCGTCCTGGGAAAAATAGAAATCACAAAGATAAAATTAATTTTAGAAAAGTTTAACGTAAAGTTGATACTGTTCCAAAGAAAATAAGGTATTGTTCATGCAAATCCATTTACAGATGGCGAAGTAATGCAAAAGTGAGTGTTTTTAGATTGTCAGCGGAATTTGCATAAGGCGACGCAAACAGCTACGTTAGTAGCTATGTGCAAGGGCTGTCGGCAGGTTAACATAGCATGTTAACATGAGCTGTTAACATCAAATTAAGAAAAAAACGTGACAATCTAAAAACTCACTTAAATAGATATTACTTCGCTATCTGTTGATGGATTTTCATAAACAATACCTTATTTTCTTTGGAACAGTATCAGCTTTACGTTAAACTTTTAAAATTAATTTTATCTTTGTGATTTCTATTTTTTCCAGGACAATATGTTAGCTATCAAACTCAAAAAATCACCAAAAAACGCCCATTTTCGAACTAATTAAAATCGCTAGCACCTGAACTGCTGAACCGATCTTAATACTGTATGGGAGCAAAGTTGAGAGGAATTGACTTACCTTTAGTTTAAGTGGACTTGCTTGGCCAAATCGGATAAGTAGAAATGGAAATATACTCAAAAGTGTTGGAGTAACCTCGAAAATTCGAAAAAATTTGAATATTTCGAAAACGCTTCCATAAAAAAAATTTTAAATGCCATTTTCGTGTTTAGGAGGCCAAAGTCCATAAGAAAAAAATACTTTGATTCACTTTGCATTTTGGCTGTAAACTAGTGTTATATGCCACATTTTGAGGAGAGCCAATAAGAAGTCGATACAATCAAATACATTGACTGTAGAAAACAAAAGATTTGATACCTCGGTCTCAAACAGAGATCAAAAAACTCAATTAGCAACAAGAAAGAATTTCTGGTGGCTTAATGTTGATGTTTGGTCTCAGACTGATTAACCTGTCCTGTCCCTCTTACCTTTCCCAATCCTTTTTTCCCTCTTCCTTTTTTTTTTCTCTTTCTTTTTCTCATTTTTATCTTAAATTTACACTAACTACCGAAGCAAATTTTTTGTTAGCTTTTTTCTTGCGATTTAATTTCTTGCCACTATACTTAGTTATAAGTACACAATTAAACTTTTTTTTGAAAAGAAAGATCAAACTTAAGATTAATTATTGCCCGAGAGCTCGACCAGAGACTAGCATAAGATTAAAACTGAATTGTACTTTTATTTATTAAGTCAACCTAACAAATTACACTAGTTTACAAAATCAGAAAAAAAATTTGACTTTCATGTCTGAGTGCACTTTTCTTATGGATTTTGGCCCACTAAACACGAAAATCGCACTTAAAAATTTTTTTATGGTAGCGTTTTCGAAATATTCATGTTTTTCCAAATTTTCAAAGTTGCTCTCACATTTTAGAGTATACCACGAGATCCATTTAACCGATGTGGTCAAAAATGCACTCAAATTAAAGGCAACTAAACTCTTTATAACTCTCTCTCATATAGCTTTGAGATCGGCTTAGTAGTTCAGAAGCTAGCGACTTTTAAAAGTTCAAAAATCCTGATTTTTTGTAAATTTTGGGTCTCCACAGCTCACAAATTGCCCTAGAAAAAATAGATATCGCCAAGGTAAAATTATTTTTAAGAGTTTAACGTATAGCCGACACTGTTACGAAGAAAATAGGCTATTGCTTTTGAGAATCTATGGATAAATCGCGGAGTAATACGCTATATAGTGATAGAATTGCTTAATGATTTTAATGTTTTTTTATTGCATACCTTTAATGATTGCAAAGTTTTTTATGGCATACTTTTTGGCTTAAAAAAAAATTGTGACTCCTTCTTTGCCTTTTATTGTATTCGTAGTCCGTTTCTCGTATGAGCGACGGTATAACGGCTTTTGGGATGCAGCCATGATGGGCGATTATATTTGCGTATCACTCGTACGAGAGCAGATTTGTGAGCTGTGAAGACCCAAAATTTACAAAAAATCAGGATCTTTGAACTTTTAAAAGTCGCTAGCTTCTGAACTACTAAGCCGATCTCAAAGCTATATGAGAGAGAGTTATAAAGAGTTTAGTTGCCTTTAATTTGAGTGCATCTTTTGACCACATCGGTTAAATGGATCTCGTGGTATACTCTAAAATGTGAGAGCAACTTTGAAAATTTGGAAAAACATGAATATTTCGAAAACGCTACCATAAAAAAATTTTTAAGTGCGATTTTCGTGTTTAGTGGGCCAAAATCCATAAGAAAAGTGCCATCAGACATGAAAGTCAAAATGGCTGTAAACTAGTGTTATTATAATAAAAAAAAAAAACTGTCGCTAAGCAAAACGAAAATCGAAAACGAAAATAGCGGACTGCAGCTTCGCTGCTATGTCCGTGTGTGTGTATGTATGTATGTACGCTGGTGTCAATCAACTAGTCAACTTCTAGTGACTGCAAGTTAGGAATATATTGTCGACAATTATTTCGCGAGTGAAAATGCAGGGAGCAGCTGTGCGCAAGAGAAACAAAAGAAATTTATATTTTGAGCGCGAGGACATGACCATGTCTATGGCGAATCACCGAAAAGACGCATTTTAATCACGTATCAGTGAAAAGTGCATGGGAGAGTGTTGCGGCTGAAATAAATAAAGAAGGTAAGATGTGCTTATGTGTTGAAAGTTAATAAATTATTTAATGATAATTATCCTTTGTAGCGAATGAATGCAAGAGCGCATGGGCATCTCTGCGGGACAGCCTAAGGTACCATCGCAGCAAGCTTGCCAAAAGCGGCAGTGCTGGGGGCATCGCCTTAGGTCAGCCTAGGCTCAAAGAAAATTTTGATTGGCAATTTGCGGAACATATGGCTTTTGTGCCCATTATGTCGTTTGAGAGACGGTTAGTTATGATCCGACAAAATTTTTATATGCATTAAACACCTTTTGATGTAGTACCAAAACAAGCACCACAATGTTTCTGGACAGCCCCGTAGGCAGCCCCGATGCATGCTCCAGTCCTTTTACACATGCAACTGAGGAAAATCAAATGACTGCTAGCTCGAAGCACGTCTTCTGCTTATTCCTATGTAAGTACTACTCACCTGTATATAGCGTATTACTCCGCGATTTATCCATAGATTCTCAAAAGCAATAGTCTATTTTCTTTGTAACAGTGTCGGCTATACGTTAAACTCTTAAAAATAATTTTACCTTGGCGATATCTATTTTTTCTAGGGCAATTTGTGAGCTGTCGAGACCCAAAATTCACAAAAAAACCGGATTTTTGAACTTTTAAAAGTCGCTAGCTTCTGAACTACTAAGCCGATCTCAAAGCTATATGAGAAAGAGTTATAAAGAAATTAGTTGCCTTTAATTTGAGTGCTCTTTTGACCACATCGGTTAAATGGATCTCGTGGTATACTCTAAAATGTGAGAGCAACTTAGAAAATTTGGAAAAACATGAAAATTTCGAAAACGCTACCATAAAAAAATTTTTAAGTGCGATTTTCGTGTTTAGTGGGCCAAAATCCATAAGAAAAGTGCATTCAGACATGAAAGTCAAAATGGCTGTAAACTAGTGTTACTTGTCGTCGGTTCAGAAGCTTATAAACAAAAATAGTTATATCTCTCAATGATGATTAAATATATTCGATTTAATTCAATTCAATGCTTTAAAAGTCTTAACAGAATGTTACCAACGAAATTAAGTTTTAAGCATTAATATTAAAAAAACTAAATTTTAAATAAGGAACAATAAAATATTTAAGCGATATTTTGTTTACTATATTCGTCTTAAAAATTCATGGCCGAGTTAAGAAAAGTTAATCCATAGTTCTTATGCAAATAATAAATCTACAGCAGTGGTCGGCACCAACACAGTCATATGTTTGCATTGCGTTAGTGTGCATTTTTGTTCGCCTAACAGCGGAATAACAGCGACGTTAACAGAAGCAAATCGTAGCAGTGTGTCGTACGTGAGCGTACGTGAGCGGCAGCGCAGTCGCCACGCAAGTTTCCTATGCCTACGGGATAGGGCCGTGCCGAGCCC
>JBAMBL010001010.1:0-26049 GCA_037043405.1 Drosophila subquinaria | reverse complement strand
TGCTATGTAAGTGAAGTTATCACAGTAAAAAAAATATATTTGGAAAGGTCGCTTAAATTTTGATTCAATGATGCAAAAATTTCCTTAACCCATTAACCCATTAACGGCTAATGGGTATTTAAATACCCAAAAAAGTATTGACACTTTAAAAATTCTAGCTCGGGGCATGTGAGAGATATCGAGGCAAAATTTATTTCATAGTAAAGAGAAATAATAAAAATATCAACGACGATATCTCTCTTTGTAGCAGACAGTCGTGTTTTTTTTGTGCGCTCCGTTAAAACTTTTGTTTTTATTACCAACCGGTGGTTACTTAACTTATTTATAGCTCCTAATTAAACAATATACTGTTTGCTACCTCGCGACTATCTTTTATAAAGTAGTGCATGTTTATTATTAGTATTTATTTACTAATTAATAATATATTTGGGTATCAAGTGCTGTGTTTTTGTCATTTTGCTTTCCTTTAGCATTTCAAGCCGCGCTTTAACTTTGTTGTTGTCGGTGAGTAAAGTTTTGCATGTTCTCTTTGTGCCTGGCTTCCCGCTGAGTGCATTGGTATTATTGTTGTTGTTGTGCATCGCTCTCTAGCTCTCAACTTTTGTACTTTGCCCCCTGCAGAGTGTATCAGCTGAGTTGTTATTGTTTGTGTTTCCACACTCTAACAGTCGTGTAGAGTTTTGATCAGCGTTTCTGCATTGTTGTTGGCCGCGCATTTCTGTTTACTTCTTGTAATTGGTTTTGCTTTCATATTGCACAGTGGTCAACTAGTAGTGAAATTTTAGTTAAAATGAGTTTTGTCTGTTTAAAGAAAAGCTGCCAAAAGCAGATTACTGCTGCGCAGCCAGGTATCTGTTGCTGGCTCTGTAGTAATTTGGTGCATGTAAAATGCGCTGGCTACTCAGGGCTAGTAGCGGATGCCGTTGCCCAACGGACTGGACTTAGCTGGACATGTGAGTCCTGTCGTGAGATTGAGACTGAGATGCGTGTGTTTATGAGGCAGACGAGGAGTGGTTTCAAGGATTTGAGTGTTGGCTTTAACAAGCTTAATGCTCAATTTCTTGCTGTGGATGCTCAGTTCAATAGTTATAAGCTATTGGGTGAGTCTCCAAAGCGCAAGAAATCGACACCTCGTGACTTGCAAACAACCGCGGTCAGCCAATTTTCGACAGTGGAACAGTTCCTCACTCCTACAGCCCCGTCGGCCCCACAAACTATGTTTGCTACTCCAATAGCATCGATGGTTGTGGATGTCCCCATTGTTGGCGCTGTGCCGACGGACACAGCTATTTCTACTCCATTGTCCGATTCATCTGCTGTTGTGAAAAAAAGAACAGGCAGACCAAAATCAAACAAAGCCCCTCCACCAGTTATAGTTACAGCCGGTTCACCGGTTAATCTAGAACCCACAGGTGACAGTATGCCAGCTGTTCCGCCTCTGGTTTCTAGACCTCTGGTGGGGATTCCGCCAATGAAGCAGATTTTTGTTTCCAGGCTCGCCCCTGATTCTACATCTGAAGATGTGATGGCCTATATTCAGGCCAAAATAAGCGATGCCACTATAAAGGTGGAGAAATTTAAGTTTTCTTATGATAGGCAAGTTGCATCTTTCAAGATCAACGTACCCCCAGAACATTTTGCCACCACATCCTCACCAAGCTTTTGGCCGGAGTATTTGGTGGTAAAAGAGTACAAGCCCAAAATTAAAAATCGGAATCCGATTAGGCTTCCCCCCAAAGACCCTGTGCAAAATATTACAGTAGCTACCTCGTCTTCTTCTTCTTCTTCTTCCTCAAAAAACTAATATCTTCCCTTTTGTTAGCTTATCAGAATGTTCGTGGCTTGCGTAGTAAGATTAACAAACTATACGTTGACAGTCTTACTTTCCCATTTCATGTTGTTGTGTTCACTGAAACCTGGTTAAAACCTGATATTCTCGATTCAGAAATCTTTTCAATGAAGTATACAACGTATCGGCTTGATCGTCCTTCCCAAAGAGGTGGTGGGGTTCTAATTGCTGTAGACTCCAACCTCTCTTCAGAAGAAATACTTTTCGTTAGCCCGATTGACATTGAATTTATTTCTATTAAAATATGTTTCCGTGGCGTATTTGTATACGTTACATGCTCATACATTTCTCCATCTTCAGATATATCAGTTTATCATAATCATTTATCTGCAATTCAATCTGTCAATAATCTTCTTTCTGACAAAGACCACCTCATAGTTCTGGGAGATTTTAATTTGCCAAGAACAATGTGGCTACAGAATAATGAGTCCAATTCTTTAACCCCAACGACTGAACATGGCTTTATCGATGGATTATTTGACATATCTTTGTGCCAAATAAACCATGTTAAAAATTCGTTAAGCCGGCAGCTGGACTTATGTTTTGTTTGTGATCCAGCTAGTGTAGTCCTGTCAAGAACCGAACCACTCACATATCCTGAAGATCCCTATCATCCAACATTAGAATTGGTGTTCGACCTTGGCACATCAGTAACTAATTTTCTTTCTACGCCAACTGTTCGAGTTCGCCAGTTTCGCAAAGCTGACTTTTCGAAATTGAACGAGCTTCTTAGCCGATCTGAATGGTCAGATTTATATATCTGTACTGATTTAAGCATCGCCATCAAACTATTTTATAATAAATTGAACTCTTGTTTTGATGCCTGCATTCCTTCAGTTTACCCGACCAGGTCTAATAAACCTCCATGGTTTTGTAAACAACTTTCTTTCTTAAAGAACTTAAAGTCCAGACTTTATAAAAAGTTTAAGGACACAGGTTCTTCTTCTGCATTTTCTCGCTATTTAATTGCTCGGGCCAACTTCACCGAGTTAAACGCTACATGTTATAGAAATTATCTATCTCGCTGTAGGGTACGATTCGCGAAAGACCCTAGGCAGTTCTTTAATTTTGTGAACACAAAGCGTCAATCTTCTTCCTATCCATCTTCTCTATCCTATGAAAATTCGAAGGCGTACACAGATCAGGCGATCGCCGATCTTTTTGCAACGTTTTTTCAAACTACTTACTCTTCGTCTAACTATTCTTTTGAATCTTATCCTTTTGATATGCCTCGATCGAACTGTATCTTCAGTCCCTTAATTAGTGAGGAGTCGCTGATTCGTGATCTTGAGATGGTTAAGCCGGTGTTTTCACCTGGTCCGGATGGGGTTCCTGGTTGTGTACTTCGGTATGGAGCCAGAGCGCTATGTGGACCCCTGCTGAAGCTATTCTCTCTGTCATTAGATTCTGCGATTTTTCCCTCTATTTGGAAGGAGTCATTTATTATTCCTCTGCACAAAAAGGGAAGTAAGTCTGACGCCAAAAACTATAGGGGAATCTCTAAGTTGTCCGCTATTCCTAAAGTTTTTGAGAAGATTTTGACAAGTCATTTACAGCACTTGTGTTGTTCAATTATCTCTCCCTACCAGCATGGATTTGTCAAACGTAGATCCACTACTACTAATCTTCTAGAACTTTCGTCGTTTGTTATCCGCGGCTTCCGTAATAACAAACAAACTGATGTCATTTATACCGATTTCAGTAAAGCTTTTGACTCAGTTAACCATTCTCTTTTATTACATAAGCTTGACATAATTGGTTTTCCGACCACCCTTATTCGCTGGATTTCAAGCTATTTGAAACACAGAACTCAAAAAGTTCTGTTTAATAACTTTTTTTCTAAGTCATTCCGGGTTACCTCTGGAGTTCCCCAAGGTAGTCATCTCGGTCCTTTGCTTTTCACACTGTTTATAAATGATCTACCAACAGTTTTAACAAACTCTCGTGTACTTATGTATGCCGACGATGTTAAAATTTGTCTGCAATATAAAGATTGGCCATGCCACATCAAATTGCAGGAAGATCTTGAATCTTTTCAGTCATGGTGCCGTGTGAATCTTTTAAATTTAAACTGTTCTAAATGTAACGTAATGACTTTTTACCGCAATAACCCTTATTTGGCGTCATACTCACTGTATGGTGGTCCTCTTGATAGGATTACTGCTGTTGATGATCTAGGTATACTCTTAGATCACAAGCTTAAATTTTCTGACCATATATTTAAGATGGTCAATAAAGCTATGTCAGTTCTGGGTTTTATAAAGAGGTGGTCGAAGGAATTCGATGACCCCTATATAACTAAGACTCTTTACGTATCTTTAGTTCGTCCAATTTTGGAGTACGGTTCATGTGTCTGGTGTCCTCAGTATACTGTGCACCAAAGTCGCATTGAATCGGTACAAAAAAACTTTCTTCTCTTTGCTCTACGTGGCCTAAATTGGAATAGGGACGTGAGACTGCCTTCGTACTCTAGTAGACTTTTATTAATAGACCTTCCTTCTTTATCAAATCGTAGAATTATGCTTGGTATTATTTTTATGTGTAAGCTTATTGGTGGTGACATTGACTCTACCGAATTAATGTCACAACTCAACTTTTCTGTTCCTCGTAGAGTAGTATCTAGAAATTTTATTCCTATTTCTCTTCCTATCTGTAGATCTAACTATGCATTGCATGAACCTTTTAGAATGCTGTGTTCGGAATACAATAGGCTTTTTTACATTGTTTCCGAAGCTAACTCCATTTCAAATCTAAAAATTTTGCTACTAACCCATTTAGCTAATAATAATTAGTTTAGTATTATTATTATATTTCTTAGTAATTTAAATCTATATCCGTTTTCATATTTTATGTCCGTAACTGTCTATCTTCTTTCTCTCTTCGCGTCCTTTTAATTTGCATGCCGTTCATCTCGTTTCCGTCCGCCCGCGAACTCGTCTTCTGATCCGCGCGTAACAAGCTAAGGCTTGGTGTCGCTTGGACCACTTGAACGTACATACATAGTACGTCAACGCCCAACGAAAAAAAAATTTGAACAGTTTAGTTATCCTTGTTATACTTGTAGTTTTTTACAGGTGAATATCTAGCTATTTTTCTGCATACAAAATGTTATCGAAAATAGCTGAAAAATGTATGGAAATCGAAAAAATTAAATTTGAAGATAAAAATTTTTTTTTTGTTTCTTTCAACTTCTATGGTCTTCTAGGCACACATTTCCAAATTTCGTCAAAATCGTACCAGCCGATCTATGGGCAGCCATTAATGGGTTAAGTACCCTTCCAAAATTTCGAATTTATGTAAAAGTCACTTTTCAAAACTTTTTTCCTCGATTTTTTACAAAAAAAATATTTTGATGCAAAAAAATTCTTGGAAGAATTCTAAGAGTAACAAATTTTCAAAAATATTTTTGCTAGTATTTTTTAAAAAAATTTGAAAATCCTAAAAATGACAATTTTACATAAATTCGAAATTATCGAAGGGTAACTACTTAATGGGTTAAGGAAATTTTTGGATCATTCAATCGGAATTTAAACGACCTTTCCAAATATATTTTTTTTTTTACCGTGATAGCTTGACTTACATAGCAGTTAAAGTAAAAATAAGGGTGTACGCAGAGATATGCGAGTGAGTGTAGAAAGTTGTAAGCCCTCTTAGATGGCTGTAAGCATAAAATGTAATAAAATACTTGGGGTCGGGGGTGGTGACTCGCCCATTTTTACAAAATACTTCTTGTAGTATGTTTAGCACTAGGAAAAAGCCGCATCAAAATATCTTGAGTAGTTTACGAGTTATTAGTAATGCAAACAAAAAAAAAAACAGGTGAAATTCCCAATCCGACAAGCGAACAAATCGGCATTTGAAATTGTGAGCTTAGATCCTTAAAAATTAAAATTCGCGAAATTTGGGTAAAAGTGGCTTTTTAAATAACAATAAATTCAAAGAGAATTAGATTCTCTACAACACACAATATATTTTAGCAATGGACTCCTCTGGACTCACTTTAAATACCTTATTAAAATTGAGACTTAATGAAAAATACGGAAATATTCTAGCTGCCTCCTTCTTTCTTCTGAATTTAACTGCTTTATAGGCAATTCCCACTGAGACCCGTATGGGGCCGTATCGAAAAAAAGCCGGTAAAAGGCCCGTAAGTAGGCCTTTACCATACAAAATTTTACAGTTAGGTTCAAATCATACCTGTTAAATCTCGATTAGAATTACTAATCAATTAGATTATTTATTAGAAATAATCGTAATGATTATATAATTCACTGTTGAAAAATTTGTAATAATCTAATGATTACGATTAGAAAAAATCAAAAAAAATCTAGAATTATTACGATTATTCAAAATAATCGGAAAAAATCAAAAAAATCAAATATAATCGTTTTGGGTATTTCGGATTATTTTTGATTTTTTCTGATTTTTTCTGATTATTTTAGACTTTTTACGATTATTTAGAAAAATTCAAATTATTTTCACAATCAAAGTAGCCAAAGCTTTTGATTATAGTTGCTTTGTGCTGGGCATATAAAGCCCTCCTGAGGAATACATTTGAGCATTCGTATTTGACCTGTCAAAGTGTGAAGTGCGCTTTGCATCTGGTACTCTGGTTTCGAGTTGGCTGGTGATGGTACTGGTACTTCACGCAGGCATCTCCAGATCAAACTCGATCGAGTCTTCCAGGGCATTACTTGTACTTGTATAATCAATACCATAAACTTACTGTAGAAGTTCATAGTCGTCAAGTCTTTTTTTGTGCAAATCACAGTCCAACTACTAGGATATCTTGTTTTCGATTGTATACGCAATAAATGTGGACCTCTTGAGCGCTCCGCTTAGCTCTCCAATATTCTGCAAGCAATTATTTTCTTGACTCTTTTGATAAAAAAAAAAAATGTTGAATACTATTCTTTTTTTTTTATTGACGGGAAGTATATATTTTTGCTATTCATTCCGAAGAACTTATGACGGGGGGAATCGAAACCAGTTTTTTTTCGAACTGGAACTGACAGGTCAGCAACTCTAACTAGTGAGCTACGGAAATATTGTAGCAGCCTCCTTCTTTCTTCTGAATTTAACTGCTTCATAGCCTTTCCTCACTAATGTACATTTTATATAAATATCGGAGCTATCGATAAGTATGCAACTGTCTGTCCTCATAGCATAGCATTTGCATTTAGCATTTACAAAACATTTGTGATTTGTTTACAAATTCGTTTGACAACTGAAATTAAAAATTCGAGAAAACAAATGGAAGGATTTTAAGAAAACTTCGCTGCTTAGGACATAATATCTGACGGTCAGGAGATCATCTAACTTTTCCCGATTGGAAAACCATTCGGAAAAACCATTGCAAAGGGAACCCAAAGTGAAAACACCATTTCCACGATCTCTCATTGAACAAGGGATTGCAGTAGCTCTCTATGGGTTGGGATCGTCTGTGGAATAACGAAAATTGGAGACAACGTACTTATAGTATGGTATCAGCGCAACTAGAGCAAGAGTCTGGGATTCTTAGATTCTGATAATTCATTATTGGTAAAAACAAGTCGTAGCGCCCTTATCAGATACGTCTTGTACAATACAACGGATTCTAATAAATATTAGAATATTTACCAATAAGCACTACTTTTATATTTATTCTTTTTTAATGAACTATCATGAGAAACTGTAACGATTTAATAATAATTGTTGCGATCGCCAATGTGTAATGTTGACTCATGTAGCCATAAGGGTCGGTTTTTGATTTCTTTTGCTGTTAACTGCAGCATTTTATCATAACTACATTCTTCATTAATTTAAAATAAAGTTCAGTTTGTTACAGTTTGAAATTTGGCGCCAAAATTTGAGAAATCTAGTGATAGTACATTCTCAAATTAAAAAAAAAACTTCAAATATCGATTGATTTCCGATGAATATCGCATTGATTTTAAAAAATGTAGTTACATTCCTCAGAAATGTACTATTCTCCCACCACTAGATCCCATATGAAATGTATAGGAAAAACGTAGCATTTGCTCCAAAAATGCTAAAATGCTGAAATGTAGTTTCAGTGAGGAAAGGCTATTAGACAGCACAAAAAGCAACTATAATCAAAAGCTTTAGCTACTTTGATTGTGAAATTTTAAAATGATTTTGTTTTTTTTAACAAATAGTCATAAATCATCTAAAAAAAATTTAAAATATTCAGAAAAAATCAAAAATAATCCAAAATTGTCAGAAAGATAAATTTTGATTATTTTTGATTTTTTCTGATTATTTTTTATAATCGTAATAATTTTAGAAAATACTAGCAAAATTATTTTCGAAATTTTTTTTTTGCAGTTACTCTTAGAGTTGTTTCAAAAACTTTTTTTGCATCCAAAAATTTTTTGTAAAAAATCGAGAAAAAAAGTATTGAAAAGTGACTTTTACATAAGTTCGAAATTCTCAAAGGATACTTAATGGGATAAGGAAATTTTTGCATCATTCAATCGGAATTTAAACGGCCTTTCCAAATATATTTTTTTTTCTGTGATAACTTGACTTACATATGTAGCAGTTAAAGCAAAAATAAGGGTGTACGCAGAGATATGCGAGTGAGTGTAGTTTTATTTATTTATTGTCAGGCTAAAAGCAGGCTACACAACAATTAATTAATAATATGACATTAAAGTTAAAAATTTTTTTATACATATGTAAGTCACAATATAATTTAAATTAAAATCACTGCGGACGGCAGTCCGCGCTAGTGACGAAAGCAGCACGAAGGGTGCGAAGGCGACTAGCATATATACACAGGAAGAATGGAAAATTTGCTATGACTGTCCGATCAGGTCGAGTAACATACCGATCGAAAGGTATCAAACTTACAAATGTGCATACTAAGACTTTTGCAAACTTACCTGGCTAGTGAGATAAACAGGTGTACGTGGGAGTGAAAAAATTTAAATTATTGGAGCTAATGGGGCCGTTGGAGCCTTTTTGAATTATCGTTGTTTGAATGCAAAAATGTTGTTTAAAATAATTTATGTGTAAATCTTAATATTATTCGTCACAAAATTGGATATCAGAAATTTTGGGGCATGAATATGTTTTCGTCACTAGACTTTTACCTCGTAAAGAGGTTTTTTTTATGGGATATCAGAAATTTTTGAATAAGACGTCAGAAATTTTGAAATTGCAATATTTTTTGACAGTATAGCTTTGTCAAATTTGTTTATTGTTTGTACAGCTAAAGCTATCAGCACTCTTCAACTCTGGCTGCTATGACACTTTGCAGCTGCTGTCCTATTCCCATTCTACCTTTTAAAATAAAAAATAAACGTTGAAGGTATGCCTAAGAGCCCTTCGAAACACCTTTTCAACGATATATAGATCGCATCTGTAGCTTCTATCGTTTGAATGCTACTGGGGTTTCAATTTTAGCGGTTTTTAGAGATTTCCCGCTAAACTAGTGATTTTTCGAAAAAGTCGTAGAACAAACGATTCTATATTTTTGATTAAAAAATGAACCCGAGCTGAGAATTCATGCAAAAATCGGACGCTCTTCATTTTGCGCCACTGGCGATCCTTAAGAACGACTGTCTAATTATAGATTTCATTGTTACTGGACTGTTAGTCAAATGTAATTGCTACTGCAGTCCTATTTCAATTCAAAGTAAAACGTATATATTCAGTTAATAGGTTATATCTTCCAAACCAATCAGCATAAATTTATGAATGATATATCAAAAAACGCGAAATTTTACAAGCTCAAACATATTGCAAATTATTAAATTATTGCAAAAAATGTGGAAAAATTTACTTATTTCACCTGTAGTTTTTTACCTGTGTACTTTAGAAAAATAGTTTGAAGGTATGCTTAAGAGCCCTACCTTTCCAACGACATATACATAGATCATATCTGTAGTTTCTATGGTTTGGACACTAAGGTGGTTTTTAATTTTAGCGGGTTTTAGCGATTTCCCGCTAAACTATCGATTTTTCGATAAAGTCGTAGAACAAACGTTTCTAGATTTTTTATCGGGAACAAGTCCTCATTCAAACTTTTAAGCAAATCAACGATTTGGTACTAACAAACAGACAAACAAAAAGACAAACAAACAGACAAACAAACAAACAGACTGACTTTTCATCTCGTTTTGAAAGGAGCACCAAAAATTTCAAAATTAAATAACCTTCTGAACTAGTGATCGGATTTTGATGATCAAGGTGTCATTCGACGCGTATTTTTGATTAGAATAGTAAAATGATTAGATAAGAATGATTTAAGTCATTAAAAAATTACCAGGAGGGGTGAGGTAGATTGAAGTCACTGACAACAACAATAAGTCTGTGTCAAGCACAAGGCTAGAAATTTAATTTATATTACTTAGGTGTTGCAAATAAACATGAATGTTAGGTGAAGGTGGTATATAAGAGCAAGAAACAAATATGGCGCAAAATGGAAAATTAACCTTTACAGCTACAAATTCAATATCATCAGAGGGAGAAATAACATTCTGATATTGAACATTAATTTGGTCAAGGTCTAGTTTTTTGGAGAATAAATAGAGACAGTTTAAGTTGAAGAACTAGGTATTGAAAGGCTAACTGGTGTTGAAAGCGAACTATTTTTTTGTTTAAATTCATGAACTATAAGATGAGGCGGCCAAAATTTGTGATCGCATATACTCGGAAACAACTCGGAAGACACACTAATTTTAAAAGAAAAATTGAACTTTTTAACTGAAACATTTGCTGAGGACTTACTAGCAATGTAAGCAGACACAGACTCAGATGTTCTATTAATAAAAATCTGCTTACGAGGAGCAACAACTGTTACCTGAGGCGGCGGAGACAAAGTAGGTGAGGTTAAATGACGACTGTTCCGTTGACCTGAAGGGGCTTTAGAGGGTCTGTCTATTACATTCATTCTAACATCGGGCACTGCAGTAGTTGATGAGCCCGGTTGAGGAGCCGAAGAAGTGGCCACAACAGGAGTTGTAGAGGCTGATACGGAAGTTGCCGAGGGTGACGAAGGTGTTTGAAGGTGTATAGAATGGGCTACTGGAGGAGTAGTAGCCAATGAAGAAGCTTTATTAGCCAAAAAAGGGGAAGGAAGCTCATTACATTTGCATGGCGAAGGCGAAAGATAAAGAGGAGGCATGAATTGTGAAGGGGCCAAACTGGGTGAGACAGGTTGAGATGAATAAAGGGCACCCAAAAATTGAGGCTTGTTAGGTGGATTCTCTCGAGTAAAATCGAATTGAATAAAGATACAGACTGAAAAAAACCAACGCAAACCACCAATGACTTTTTCAAGGGCGTCGGCAGCTATTCAAGCAGGGAGGGGCCAAAATTTTTTTTCACTTTCACAATGCCACAATAATGTTGGCAGAAATTATAATAATGTACTATAGTTATAGACCTGAAACTTGGTACATTTTATGGTCATACCATATGTAAAGCCTAAGAAAAAATTTAGACCGATCGAGCCATATAAGAAAAAGTGTAAAATATTTTAACAAATCTAAATGTATAGCTAGAGACCTAAAATTTGACATAAAATTTAGTTAGGCTAAAATAGAATTTATATTTATTTTTGATTTTTTTTTAATCTTACTCCGAAAACTATTTTTAAATTTTTCGCATAAATACACACCTGAAACATGTGATTTTTCACGAAAAGGGGCAATAATGGGCAAAAACAATTAATACCATCTCATTATATATATATTGACGATTAACATTGCGTTAATATAATTTACAACCAACTACAAGCAATCATATTTTTCTTTTTATAAGCGTAGTACGCTCTAGTTGAAAACATTTTGGACGCTCGAAATGTTCGATGTTTTGAGGTCGGGCCTTACAGAATTCAGTGTGACAGCAAAATACCAAAAATCACTAAAAAGTTGAGAGATTGTTGTTCCTTTGCTGCTGTGGTCACACTGTTGCGTCAGCTGTTCACAACAAACAAGCAAATACAATTTCAAATAATCAAAGTGACAAAATGGACCAAATGGACTGGATCAGTGAAGTAGCAGCGACCAATACCATAATTTTCGGATTAACGGCCTCTGCAATACTTTCCCATGCACTTTTGATAAAAGTCCATCAAAATGCTTTTTATCGGTTAAATCATATGATTGGCCTCTCTCTCACCTTTTCAATTAGCCTTATTCGTTCTTCATTTTCGAAGACATCAATTCGGCTCTTATTTTGCTGCTTATTTTTTCCCGCCATTGTTGTTTATATATTTCGACTAGTCAAAACAACGATTCAATCGATGTTTTGAAAGGTCAAAATAAAGCTGCCATCTGTGGACCAAACAGTGTTGTAAAACTCCAGAAAATATTCTAGCTGCCCATATTTAGGTACAGCGTACATACGTTTAGAAATGGCCTTACAAAATAATTTCGAGCATGTTTGCAACCCTTTTTTTTATATGAAGTTTTGGCCTTGCAAAAATATTTTCGGCTAGAGCGTACTATGCTATACCACGGAACACAAAAATTTTTAGGCTAGAAATGCTAAACAACATCACTTTACAGAAGCACATAAAACAAAGTTAAATCACATAAAACAAGTAATTCATGATGACCTTATAATATAAATAGATACCTTTAATTTTGTTTTCCATATTAATTTCCTTTAAAATTCGACGTAGATTTCACTTGACAAAGATTTATAATGTATTCTTATTTGCAACACGAACAAAGTGAAAACTTGCGGTAAAATATTCGTTGACTTCCAGGACTTCGTAAAATAGCAGGGCTACAATTTAAACTGTAATACTTTGATTTTCAAATGCATAAAATAACTCTTTATAATATAACATATAGGGTATTTACTTGACCCTAGCAGCGTTGCAGGTTGAAAACTTTGCAAGCTTGCTGCGTGAACAGCGCTTTACGTGGAAAGCGTTTCACATAATCAACAAAATGTTAACAAAAAACAGCCCACTGCACTATGGTCCAGATGTCGTTTTTTTTGGCATAAAGTCTAATTGTAAAGCTAGAGACTTGAAACTTTACATAAACCTCAGTTAGACCAATTTAGAATTTTTTTTTTTTTTATTTGGATCACGCCTTCTTCTTCCCCCCATCCGACTATGAAAAATATATGTAAAATATTTTTATAAAATCCTAATGTAAAGATGGGGACTTGAAATTTTGAATAAATCTTAGTTAGGCTGAAGTCGAATTTATCAGGCCTGTTCCGGTTTTAACTTTTTATTTTTCCATTGAGGTTAAGTTTTTAAAAATGCTCGTTTTTCACTTTATCGGACTTAAACTCAACACCTCGAAGTGAAATAAATCCGTAGATCTTCGCCGAAATGATATTAGAGCAGGTTAAAGAAATTCAATTCCGCAAAATCTTACCGAAAGTGAAAACCGGAACAGGCCTGTATAATTTTTTTTGTTTTTTAGTTGGACCTTGTCTTCACCCCCCTTCTTTTTTCCTACTCATTGAAAAGTAAAAAAAATTTTTATAAACTTATATACACAGGAAAATATTTCATTCTTTGCATGTTTGCTAATCAGGCAAATGTAGAATTTATAATTTTTTTAGTTTTTTAATTTGACCATGTTTCAGCCCCCCTCCCTATCTAACTACGAAAAAAAACCGATTTTCTAGCAAAAAAATTAGAGAAAAGGGGGACGAACGGGGATGAGTTTTTGGTTTGTGGCTAAAGACAACACTCACAAGTACAATCTGGACCAATTAGTTGCTTTCGGCATGGAACTGCTTATAGGTTATATTCCACGAAACACGGAGAACGCATGTTAGTTTTAAAAAAAAATACACATAAATTGGACATTACACAACACTAAATCCCTAGGACTACACATAAAATAACAATATACATAAAAATAGTGCATACCTTGTAGATTATTTTCTATAATTTAGTTGAATTTTTTGGACCAATTTAACGAGTGTGGCACAACGCAAAGCAACTAAATATTTAGGCGCAAATTTCTATTCGGAAATCAGCTGATCGCTAGCTTACTTTTAAAAGCTCTCAAAAAGCTTTGTAGGCGCTTTTAAAGCTTTTAATTAAAATTTTTATAATGTATTATGAATTTACTTTAAGATTAAAATAAGAAAACAACGATATATTAACATCGAAAAATCGACTTTATGCCAAAATAAACCAAATCTGGACCATAGTGCACTGTGATCATGTACAACGCGCTGTTCACGCAGCAAGCTAGCAAAGTTTTCAACCTGCAACGCTGCTAGGGTCAAGTGAACACCCTAATATTGTTTTTGCATAACTCTTAAAAAACAAAATTGACTTCCTGCCCAAATCTGGTTGGATTTCGGAAGCTAAATCATGTAAAGTTATGAGTGCCCCCCCCTGCCGACGCCCTTGGACTTTTTTATTATCGTTAGAGATAATTTTGTCAAGGTCACGTCCAGAAATTCCAGCACATTTAGTGTGCAACATGTTGTCGCATAACCAACAATTGACAAACTTAAGTTTGTCACTGTCGCGAACGGCACCATATGCACAATTTACCTTGCAGCATGACGTATTTAACGCAAAAATTGCTTGTTGGTTAACAAAAATTGAGCACAAATTAATGCAAGCAACACAAAGAATAGCTCAATCAAAAACTGCACTAGCAAATTATGCTTGGAGCGGAAAAACAAAAACAAAATGAGCTAGAGCGCAAGCACAGAGAAAAATGCACAAGCTAATACACACACAAACCTGTGACAACGAAAAAGCACAGAAAGTAATGAGAAAAGGCGGCGTTGAACACACACACAAACCTGTGACTACACAACGAAACGTCACAGAGCGCGCAAAGCAAGAATAACAAAAATAGAATACAAGCAAAAACACAAAACTGACGCTAAATTGTATAATATATTTATAAAATTAAAAGCCCTTCGATGCACGAATGAAAATTCAATGCACAAAACAGTAAGCCAGAACCACTTTGGCAGAACGTATACATACATATGTATAATAAACTAGGGGGCTCCGCCCTAGTTCGCTTCGCTCGCTAAATTAAAAATAAGGTCTTTTGTTGTCCGGTTTAAAAAATTTATACTGCTCGCTTCGCTCGCCAACCCACAGCTCGCTTCGCTCGCAAAATTGAAAAGAAGGTTCTTAGTAGTCCGCTTTAACAAATTTATATAATACAGCATTTTTTGTAAAAAACCGAAATATTTAACTTCCGCTGTCCGCGGTTTTAATGTTTCTTCCTTGCAATCGAACTTTGGCTTAAAGTCTGAATTAGTGATTTGGCGGGAAAAATCCAGATTTGGCGGGAAAAAGCTAAATTTGGCGGGAAAAGGCTAAATTTAAGGAAAAAGTCAAAATTTAGCAAGAAGAGTTAATCTGTGAGTTTTGTAAGAATATCTCATACAACAACAGAGTTTTTAATTCTAAAGGTTAATTTGCATCCGATTGTTCCTGTGGCAGCTATTTGATATGGTCACCCGACTTTGACCAAATTTGGTCAGAATGTAAGCGAAAGTCCCAAACATATAATCTATGAGTTTGGTTGAGATATATAATGAAACAAAAAAGTTTTTCATACTAAAGGTTATCTTGCATCCAATTGTTCCTACGGCAGCTATATGATATTGTGGTCGGACTTAAACCAAATTGAGTCAGAATGTAAAAGTCAGTCAAAAACATACAATCTGTGAGTTTGGTTGAGATATATTAAAAAATAGAAAAGTTTTTCATACAGAAGATTATTTTGCATCCGATTGTTCCTATGGCTGCCTTATGATATAGTGATCGGACTTAAATCAAATTGAGTCAGAATGTAAAAAAAAGTCCAAAACATACAATCCGTGAGTTTGGTTTAGATATATTAAAAAATAGAGAAGTTTTTCATACTAAGGGTTATTTGGCATCCGATTGTTCCTATGGCAGCTATATGATATAGAAATCCGAATTTGACCAAATGTGGTCAGAAAGTAAG
The DNA here is from genome assembly GCA_037043405.1 of Drosophila subquinaria. Lineage (NCBI taxonomy): Eukaryota > Metazoa > Arthropoda > Insecta > Diptera > Drosophilidae > Drosophila > Drosophila subquinaria. The sequence goes on along the minus strand of JBAMBL010001010.1, from coordinate 10,281 downwards.
AGACAGTCCCAAACATACAATCTGTGAGTTTGGTTGAGAAACATAAAAGTTTTTCACACTACGCATTTTCGTGACCTTTGACCCCGATTTTGACCCACTTACAGGTCGAATTTCGCAAAACGCTGTCTTATTGGACGACGAAATTCTCATCTATATTGTGTGAAAATTTTATCTTTCTACGCTAAGCCGTTTGGCCTCCACGTTGATGCTCAGTGAGTCAGTCAGTGAGTCAGGACAAAGAGTTTTATATATGGGCTAATCCTGAGTTGCGGACGTTACATTTGCACGCAAATTTTCATGTTTAAACTGATACAGCTCGCGTTCAGATTGGTGAATTTAAATGAAATTTTCTGAAAAATGCATTTCATTGAAAGTACTCTTAAACCTATTTTAAGATAAGAGCCTTACTGTTTTCGAAAAAAAAATTAGGCTTGCTGAAAGTTCCGTTGCGGCCGTTACAAAGAATGGAAGTCGATTTGAGGTTAACGTACATTTGCACATATACGAGATTAGCGAATTTTGCATAATAAACAAAAAATATCCAAATACAAAAAATTAAGTGTAATATATGACCATATCAATCCATCATCAAAAATAAAGATAAGTAGTCTCCTTAATTAAAAATTTTAGTTTTTGTCTGTTGCGGACGTTACGTTGCGGACGTTACACTTTTTACACACACACTTCTTTTCAAATTATTAATATATATTAAATATTTTTTCGATACAGTTTTTATCTTAAATAAAAGAAAATTAAACAAACTTTAAGATGAGCTAAGCTCTAAACACTCAGACGACCGTATTGCCCACTATTTTGGCCATTGAAAATACCCCTTTTTTTTACAAGATTTATTGAAATTTAGAGGCAAAAGAGGAATTAATTGATTAAGCTCGGCCATGAACAACCAAACCACCGTAAAATCATTTTGATTTAGTAATTTGAAGCCTTAAATATATTCTATTACAACAAAAAACAACTATTATTAAAAAACATGCAAATTATTGACAATTAAAGGTTTTTGCCCTTGGTTTAAAAATGTTCGGATTAGCCCATATGTATATTAGGGTGTCCCTTATTTGGTCAAAGTCAATATTTTTAAACGCATACGGGCTAGTTCTGTTCATTAGGTCCTAAAGCACTCAGAAATAAATTTTTACCTCAATCGGAGTATGATAACCCGTGCCGACTTGGATCGGAAAATTTAAAGATTATATGGGACAAAAAATTTTTTTTTTTATTTTTTTAATTTTTTATTTTGTTTATTAGGTCCTAAAGAACTCAAAACCAAGTTTTCACCTTAATCGGAGTACGATAACCCATTCAAATCTGCATCGAAACATGAAAAATCATCGAAAAACGTATAATCAGTGCACTGATAATCTTTAAATTTTCCGATCCAAGTCGGCACGGGTTATCATACTCCGATTGAGGTAAAAATTTTTTTCTGAGTGTTTTAGGACCTAATGAACAGAACTAGCCCGTATGCGATTAAAAATATTGACTTTGACCAAATAAGGGACACCCTAATGTATATACATAGATAACAATTTATTTAGCACGATAAATATAAGAAATTAGACTTTGAATAGAGCGCAATGAAAAACACGGCTGACTCAGAAATCACTCAAACTCTCTCAGAGTAGGGCGAAAATATGTATATTAAAATATAACAAATATTTGTAGCGACTTATATTATATTTTTTGATTATTTTTGACTTTTTCTTAGTTATTTTGTAATTGGTAATTCTAATCGAAATTTAACAGGTATGCAAGAAACTCATTATCTCATATATGTACATTAGGGTGTCCCTTATTTGGTCAAAGTCAATATTTTTAAACGCATACGGGCTAGTTCTGTTCATTAGGTCCTAAAGCACTCAGAAATAAATTTTTACCTCAATCGGAGTATGATAACCCGTGCCGACTTGGATCGGAAAATTTAAAGATTATATGGGACAAAAAAAAAATTTTTTTTATTTTTTTAATTTTTAATTTTTTTATTTTGTTTATCAGGTCCTAAAGAACTCAAAACCAAGTTTTCACCTTAATCGGAGTACGATAACCCATTCAAATTTGCATCGAAACATGAAAAAACTGTATTTTAACACTGATTATACATTTTTCGATGTTTTTTTATGTTTCGATGCAAGTTTGAATGGGTTATCGTACTCCGATTAAGGTGAAAACTTGGTTTTGAGTTCTTTAGGACCTGATAAACAAAATAAAAAAATTAAAAATTAAAAAAATAAAAAAAATTTTTTTTTTGTCTCATATAATCTTTAAGTTTTCCGATCCAAGTCGGCACGGGTTATCATACTCCGATTGAGGTAAAAATTTATTTCTGAGTGCTTTAGGACCTAATGAACAGAACTAGCCCGTATGCGTTTAAAAATATTGACTTTGACCAAATAAGGGACACCCTAATGTACATGCACAAATATATGTATGTGTGTTTGCGCGCACAAAATAAAATATTAGCGCCAAAATCCGATAGTGCAATGTATGTATGTCGCGCCAATGACACCATTATAAATGTAAGTATATGTATGTGTATAACACACGCCGGCAAACGCTGTTTTTATACCCGTTACTTTAAAAATAAGTCAAAGGGGATATTGTATTCGTTGCAATGTATGTAACAGGGAGAAGGAAGCATCTCCTACCTTATAAAGTATTTATATTCTTGATCAGCATCAACAGCCGAGTCGATATAGCCATGTCCGTCTGTGTGAGCGCTTAGATCTCAGAGACTATATGAGCTAGAGCAACCAAATTTGGCACACAGATTTCTATAAGCCCCACGCAGATCAAGTTCGTTTCAAAATTTTGCCACGCCCCTTTCCGCCCCCGTTAATCGCGAAAAGCCACCACACGCATAGTTTTCAAGATATTAGGATTTTTTAAGGCCCTATTCTCTTTCAGCAAACAATTTTTTTCGACTTTTTTTTTTTGCATTTATTTATAGCTTGGGTAGTTGTGAATATGCCCCTAAAAGGATTTTTAGAAATTCGAAATACTTAAGGAGATATGGCCATTTTTATCCAGCAATGTTAATGTTAATGCAAGTGAAGTCAAAACTTTAAACGCGTTTATCTCGAAACCACGTTTTTCGAACTGGCGGCCATGATATCTCCAGTTCAACTGAACCGATTTGGATGAAACAAAGTTTAATCGACGTAGAATTGTCACTATTCTGGCCCGTAGTAAAATAAAAATTTTGCGATTTTTTTTACTATTTTTTTTTTACACTAAACTACAAAAAAATGGGTCCAAATTCGATTTGTCAATTTCAAGTGCCGCCATTTTGTCAAAAAAAATTTTTTCATTTCCGACGCTCCGGAGACCCGGAATCGTGGCCGCCGCACAGTGGGGCCATTGCTCATTTTACGTTGCAAAAATCGTAACTTTTAAACCAAATGAGATAATCGAATAATTTTAATGGCATATGATAGATAACTCTTCAACCTATGAAATTAGCATTTAAAAAAGGTGCCACGCCCCCTAATTACTTACTTACGGGCTATCAAAGTTGAAATTTGTGAAATTTGTGAAAAAAATAAATTTTATGGCACCTAAAAATAGTTTTTTTTTTAAATTTTTGATTTTTTTTGTTTTATTTTTAAGGTTTTTGTATTTTAAAATTATTTTCAAAAAATTTAAAAACAATTTTTTTTTTTTCAAAAAATAATTTTTTGTTTTTTGGTGTGAATTATCAAAATTGCATATTTCGACCTAATTCCTATGAGATCTATATGATATAGTAGTCCGATTTCAACCAATTTTACAGATTATAAATTTGGGGTACTCTTATATATCTAGACCAAATTTGGTTTAAATCGGACCACTATATCATGTAGCTGCCATAGCAACAATCGATCGAACTATGGAATTATGCCGCGTGTTTTTATTGTGAGGTTAAATTAGTTTTTTTGGTTTAACGTAGAAGATTGGATCCAGCCGGGTATATAACCATATATATTTATTTAGAGAAATGAATACTAAAGCGTTTTTAAGTTAGTGTTCTGCTATCCATTTCGATCCATGTGAGTATTCGTCTACCAAAGTTCAAAAATAGGCAAAATCTAGTGGTTTTGCAGGGCCGCAGGCCGAACAACTTGGCAAAAATATTTTTTTTGGCGTAAGCTTTCAAAAAAAGAAATATACGCATTCGATAGAGAATTCTTTAATGATAAAGAATCCAAAAAGAAATTTCAAATCAAGTAAAAATTGTGGGTAGTACAACCTTTCAAGGTTGACCAATTTAAGTTTAAAAACCACTAGATTTTGCCTATTTTTGAACTTTGGTAGACGAAAACTCTCATGGATCGAAATGGATAGCAGAACACTAACTTAAAAACGCTTCAGTATTCATTTCTCTAAATAAATATATATGGTTATATACCCGGCTGGATCCAATCTTCTACGTTAAACCAAAAAAACTAATTTAACCTCACAATAAAAACACGCGGCATAATTCCATAGTTGGATCGATTGTTGCTATGCCAGCTATATGATATAGTGGTCCCATTTAAACCAAATTTGGTCTAGATATATAAGAGTACCCCATATTTATAATCTGTAAAATTGGTTGAAATCGGACTACTATATCATATAGATGTCATAAGAACTAGGTCGACATATGAAATTCTAATATTTCACACCGGAAAACAAAAAAAAATTGTTTGAAAAAAAAAAATTGTTTTTAAATTTTTTGAAAGTAATTTTTAAATATAAAATCCTTAAAAATAAAACAAAAAAAATCAAAAATTTTAAAAAATATTTATTTTTAGTTGCCATAAAATTTATTTTTTCCAAAAATTTCACAAATTTCAACTTTGATAGCCCCTAAGTAAGTATCTTGGGGGCGTGGCACTTTTCTTATACATTTATTTCATAGCTTGAAGAGTTACCTATTATATGCCATTTCAATTATTCGATTATCTCATTTGGTTCATAAGTTACGATTTTTGCAAAGTAAAATGAGCAATGGCCCCACTGTGCGCCGTGACGACACCTTTTTTTTTTTTTCCACCACCAACTTTGAAGTCTCATTACTTTTTGAACAGCCCTCGTATCGAGGCAAAAAAAAATTCAAATATCTTTTTGCGTTTTCAAATGAGAATTTTTTCAAAAAAGGTCCAAAAACAGCAAGCTGAAGGAGAATAGGGCCTTAACTCATTACCGTTAGCTACTATTATTACCTATCATCTTATTAAATCATAACAAGATCGGACAAATAGAAAGGTGGTAATGGTTGGGTAAAGCTGTTAAGCAATATAAGTGCCTAAAAGCATGCAATAAAAATATTTTAAATTCACTAATATTTTAAAATTTAATAGATCGGACAAATAGAAAAGTTGGTAATGGTTGATTAAAGCTTTTAAGCAATATAAGTGCCTAAAAGCATGCAATAAAAATATTTTAAATTTACTAATATTTTAAAATTTAATAGATCGGACAAATAGAAAAGTTGGTAATGGTTGATTAAAGCTGTTAAGCAATATAAGTGCCTAAAAGCATGCAATAAATATATTTTATAGCCTTTCCTCACTAATGTACATTTTATATAAATATCGGAGCTATCGATAAGTATGCAACTGTCTGTCCTCATAGCATAGCATTTGCATTTAGCATTTACAAAACATTTGTGATTTGTTTACAAATTCGTTTGACAACTGAAATTAAAAATTCGAGAAAACAAATGGAAGGATTTTAAGAAAACTTCGCTGCTTAGGACATAATATCTGACGGTCAGGAGATCATCTAACTTTTCCCGATTGGAAAACCATTCGGAAAAACCATTGCAAAGGGAACCCAAAGTGAAAACACCATTTCCACGATCTCTCATTGAACAAGGGATTGCAGTAGCTCTCTATGGGTTGGGATCGTCTGTGTAATAACGAAAATTGGAGACAACGTACTTATATACGTAGTATGGTATCAGCGCAACTAGAGCAAGAGTCTGGGATTCTTAGATTCTGATAATTCATTATTGGTAAAAACAAGTCGTAGCGCCCTTATCAGATACGTCTTGTACAATACAACGGATTCTAATAAATATTAGAATATTTACCAATAAGCACTACTTTTATATTTATTCTTTTTTAATGAACTATCATGAGAAACTGTAACGATTTAATAATAATTGTTGCGATCGCCAATGTGTAATGTTGACTCATGTAGCCATAAGGGTCGGTTTTTGATTTCTTTTGCTGTTAACTGCAGCATTTTATCATAACTACATTCTTCATTAATTTAAAATAAAGTTCAGTTTGTTACAGTTTGAAATTTGGCGCCAAAATTTGAGAAATCTAGTGATAGTACATTCTCAAACTAAAAAAAAAACTTCAAATATCGATTGATTTCCGATGAATATCGCATTGATTTTAAAAAATGTAGTAACATTCCTCAGAAATGTACTATTCTCCCATTACTAGATCCCATATGAAATGTATAGGAAAAACGTAGCATTTGCTCCAAAAATGCTAAAATGCTGAAATGTAGTTTCAGTGAGGAAAGGCTATTAAATTAACTAATATTTTAAATTTAATAGATCGGACAAATAGAAAGGTGGTAATGGTTGATTAAAGCTTTTAAGCAATATAAGTGCCTAAAAGCATGCAATACAAATATTTAAATTTTACTTGAATAAGTAGCGGGTATCCTATAGTTGGGAGCTCGACTATAGCCTTTCCCACTTGTTTATTTTACAATATAGGTTAGTACATTCGAATATTCAGCGAAGGCTCGAATTGGTGAGGTGGTGCGACACTGCTTTTTCCGACTCCGAATGAGTGAAGAAATGCGTCGGCTACGCAGCAGTCGAAGAATAGCACAACAAGTATGTGCTTTAAGTTCCTATCTGGCCAAACGAACGATATTGTCGCCAGTCCTGTACAGTGCTGCCAACTTTTTATTAAAAAACAAGGGGGCTCCGCCCCCTGCTCGCTTCGCTCGCCTACCCCCGGCTCGCTTCGCTCGCGAGGAGGTGCGGCTACAGTCGAGTTTGCTCGACTGTAAGATACCCTGTGCCAGTTTCCAAAAAATAAAATATTGACTATAATAGAATTAGTAATATGTATAAAGGCATTTAAAACATAAATAAATACATATTATATAGTAATCCAATTTTAACCAAATCTGGTCAAAATGTTTGGAACCATATTCTGCATATTCTGTCAGTTTGGTTAAGATATCTCAAACAACAAAAAAGTTTTTCATACTTAGACTTGATTTTCGACTCATCGTTCCTATGGCAGCTATATGATATAGTGATCCGATTTCAAGGAAATTTTGGTCAGAATGTATGGAACCACCTCATATGCATATTCTGTCAGTTTGGTTAAGATATCTCAAACAACAAAAAGTTTTTCATACAAAGACTTGATTTTCGACTCATCGTTCCTATGGCAGCTATATGATATAGTGATCCGATTTCAAACAAATTTGGTCAGAATGTATGGAGCCTTCCCATATGCATATTCTGTCAGTTTGGTTAAGATATCTCAAACAACAAAAAAGTTTTTCATACTTAGACTTGATTTTCGACTCATCGTTCCTATGGCAGCTATATGATATAGTGATCCGATTTCAAGCAAATTTGGTCAGAATGTATGGAACCTTCCCATATGCATATTCTGTCAGTTTGGTTCAGTTATCTCAAACAACAAAAACCTTTTTCATACTAAGACTTGATTTTCGACTCATCGTTCCTATGACAGCTATATGATATAGTGATCCAATTTCAAACAAATTTGGTCAGAATGTATGGAACCACCTCATATGCATATTCTGTCAGTTTGGTTAAGATATCTCAAACAACAAAAAGTTTTTCATACAAAGACTTGATTTTCGACTCATCGTTCCTATGGCAGCTATATGATATAGTGATCCGATTTCAAACAAATTTGGTCAGAATGTATGGAGCCTTCCCATATGCATATTCTGTCAGTTTGGTTAAGATATCTCAAACAACAAAAAACTTTTTCATACTTAGACTTGATTTTCGACTCATCGTTCCTATGGCAGCTATATGATATAGTGATCCGATTTCAGGCAAATTTGGTCAGAATATATGGAACCACCTTATATGCATATTCTGTCAGTTTGGTTAAGATATCTCAAACAACAAAAAAGTTTTTCATACTTAGACTTGATTTTCGACTCATCGTTCCTATGGCAGCTATATGATATTGTGATCCGATTTCAAGCAAATTTGGTCAGAATGTATGGAACCACCTCATATGCATATTCTGTCAGTTTGGTTAAGATATCTCAAACAACAAAAAAGTTTTTCATACTAAGACTTGATTTTCGTCTGATCGTTCCTATGGCAGCTATATGATTTAGTGGTCCGATCCAAATTTAAAAACAAACTTGATCTGCGTCCGGTATCCAGCAACCTACATACCAAATTTGAAGTCTCTAGCTATTATAGTCTCTGAGATCGACGCGTTCAAACAGACGGACAGACGGACGGACAGACGGACGGACAGACGGACAGACAGACGGACATGGCTCAATCGACTCGGCTGATGATGCTGATCAAGAATATATATACTTTATGGGGTCGGAGATGCTTCCTTCTGCCTGTTACATACATCACACAAATCTAATATACCCTTTTGACCATTTTCAATGGGCACAGGATATAAAAAGCGGGTTTTGACTGGAGAGAAGAAAAACAGCTGAAAATATTTTGAAAAAAGCCCAAAAAAAAAAACGCATTGTTATTGTCTTAATTTATGTGTTTTATTTATAATATTTTCAACAAAATTTATCCCGTCATTGGTCTTTAAAAACAGCCAGACTTGACGGGCAAAAAGCTAAGCTGGCAGCACAGGTCCTGTCACTGTCGCCAAAATGTTGAGTCGCCAACTCCTTATGATTCGAAAATGAGTCGCCAACTTCGTTTTCCAGATTTTCAATTTACTTTAATTAATTAGCACATCAGTCTCGCAAAATTTGCTTTTTCCCACCAAATCTGTCTTTTCCGCCAAATCGCTCGGGGGTTGACAAGTGAAGCGAGCAGGGGGCGGAGCCTCAAAGTACCTTATAGAAGATGATACTATCGAATATCAAAACAAATTTTTTGTCAACGGCACCCCTTATATATAAGGGGACTTATTGTGTGAAGTGGTATATGTAGTTAGCTTCGTCAATCACTGCGGACGGCAGTCCGCGCTAGCTAAAGGTTATTCTGCATCCGATTGCTCCTATGACAGCTATATGATATAGTAACCCGAATTTGACCAAATTTGGCCAGAATGTTAGAGACAGCCCCAAACATACAATCTGTGAGTTTGGTTGAGATATCTTAAGAAACAAAAAAGTTTTTCATACTAAGCAATTCTGTGACCTTTGACCTTGATTTTGACCCACTTAGAGGTCGAATTTCGCAAAACGCAGTCTTGTTGGACCATGAAATTATCTCATCTATGTTGTGTGCAAATTTCAGCTTTCTATCTTTTACCGATCGGGCTACACGTTGATTCTCAGAGCTAATTCGCTCGCTTAATTACAGAGCTCGCAAATAACAGTTGACCGTTTTGCACGTGCACGCTTGCTCTCTCTCTGAGTAGAAAAATGCGATTCTCTTACTTTTTGTTTTGGGTTGAGTAGGCTGAGTTGAACTATTCAAGTTTCTCTCTTTCAATAAAAATGTGAGTATTGAGCGCTCATATATTGACAGTCAGCATAGGAGAGAAAAAATTTAATACTCAGCGCAAACGTTTGTTATGTTTTATTTTCTTCAATTTGCCTTGTTTACAATGTTGCCCTCTCGTTTCCGTAAAACTCCTGAAAAATATCTGACCTGAAAATTATTTTAATAATTTGTAAAGACATAATTTCTCAATACTTTAATTATGTGTACATATATATTTTTTTATTTATTCTGCATCTAACTCAACAACGGCCCATATTTCCTTTATTACCGAACGCACTTAAATCAGAAAGACAAGTGACAAGACGACAAACGCTCAGACGCATACAAACGCAAACGAGATTTATTTTCTTCGCTCACATCAAAACGGTCAGGGAATAGCCAGTGCAAAAGGGGAACAAATAAAAAGATTGTTAGCTGAGCGAAGTCCGATTCGTTCAAAATACTATGTGAACGGTTCATCTCTGACTCTTTGCTCAAAAAGTCAGTAAATGAGAGTTATTTTTGAACAGCTTGAAAGGGTCAACTGTTATTTGCAAGCTCTGGTTAATTACTTAAAAAAAACTTAACTTACTCAAAAAATACATGCTAACAACGGAAGTTGCAAACGTCTGCTG
>JBAMBL010001008.1:0-13487 GCA_037043405.1 Drosophila subquinaria | reverse complement strand
ATTTTCCAAAAAATACCGAGAGAGAAATTTTACGCTTTATAAAGGCATGTTTAGAGCAGTCCATCTTTGAATTGAGCTTAGTCTTTGTATAAAACTTATTTATTTACATAAGCTGGCTTATTTTAAAAAAAAATTAAAATATTCTAAAAACTTTAAAAAAAAAAAAAAAATTTAATTTATTTTTACATTTTTGATAAAATTTTGAAAAGTAAAAATTACAAAAAACTGTGTTTGACTGTTAACTTACGTACTATTCAGTACGACGCCAACTTTAATTTTTCTCTACAACAAATTCTTTGAAGTATTGGAAATATATATTTAAAATTTTAACCCGATATCTCATCTAGTTTAATAGTTACAGTGCGTTGATGGAAGGGTGTTTTTGAACCCATAGTTAAAAGGAACCATAAGTAAAATGTTGTCCGCTAAACGATTTTATTTTGTTGTCTTTCTGCCTTTTGAACTCCAAGACCCACAAGCATTAGAAATTTGATGAATGATTTGTATCCTATCGAGAGCAAAGGCTTTGAAGAAAGAATTATCGATTTTAACAACTATAGAACGATTTTAAGAAAGGTTTAGCAAAGAAGAATTAAAGGAAGAATCGATAGGTACATCCAGTATTTTTTAACGCGATAAATAGTTAAAGCAAGAGTCGAAGAAAATGTTGAGTTTTTGAAAACAATTCATTGAGATTAATAAAATTTAAATGCTGAATGAATTAAGAGGAATAAATAAATTTTGCTCATCCTTAAATCAAAAAACGAAGGAACAGGGATGATGAAATCTTTTAAGATTTGAAAAGGAAGAATTAAATGGAACAGCAATATCCAGAGCTCTCATTATTCTTTGCCTATCGACAAATCGATTTAATTTAAACGCTACACAAAACTAAAACGAAAGTTCAATTCCTGATAAAAATTAAATAAGGTTTAAATTGATTATTTTTTATTGATCAAATTTCAATAGTAGTTGAAATCAATTTGGGGAATGGCACTTGAAAACGTAACGTGTGAATGAGGAATTGCCGCATGCAACAATAAGGTTCAGAAACGTGAATCTGGATCTGGATCTGGATGGAGCCCTTCTAGGCATATTAAAAGAGTCTGTCCCCTGCTCTCAGGTGATCAATCTGGTTGATCACTTCACTATCTTGCGCTTGACCATCTCGGCTTTGAGCATCTTGCCCATGTGACAGGGATTCATGGCAACCTGGATGCCCGCAGCTTCCAGCGCCTTGACCTTGTCACTGGCGGCGCCTTTGCCGCCCGAGATTATAGCACCGGCGTGTCCCATCCGGCGACCAGGAGGAGCCGTCTGGCCCGCAATGAAGGCAACCACAGGCTTCGCATCAGGGCCCGAGTTCTCTTTCTTGAGATACTCGGCAGCATCTTCTTCGGCAGAGCCGCCGATTTCGCCAATTAGAATGATGCCCTTGGTCTCCTTGTCGCCGAGGAAGACCTTGAGGGCGTCGATGAAGTTGGTGCCGTTGAACGGATCTCCGCCGCAGCCGATGCAGAGAGTTTGACCCAATCCCACTTCTGTGGTCTGGTGCACCGCCTCGTAGGTGAGAGTGCCGGATCGGGACACGATGCCCACCATGCCGCGCTTATGGATATGGCCAGGCATGATCCCGATCTTGCACTGATCTGGCGATATGATGCCGGGACAGTTGGGGCCCAAAAGACGACTCTTCTCCTGGCTGTTGAGCATCTGCATGATCCGCACCATGTCCGCCTGGGGAATACCTTCAGTGATGGCCACTATCAGACCGATCTCGTTCTCAATGGCCGCACAGATTCCCTCGGCGGCACTTGGTGGTGGTATAAAGATAACTGTGGCATCCGGTTTCAGTTCCTTCACCGCTTCCTTCACATCCTTGAACACGGGCTTCTCCAGGTGCTTGGTGCCGCCCTTATTGGGCGACACACCGCCCACAATATTGGTGCCATACTTGATGGCCTCGTCCGAGTGGAAGGTGGCCTGCTTGCCAGTGAATCCTTGGACCAGCACTTTGGTATCCTTGCTGACCTTCAGATTGCAAATGGTCTTCGCGTAGTCCGACTTGAATCGCATCAGCTTGTGCGCATTGCTCACCAGACGCGGAAGGGTTCGGTTACAAAAGGACATTTCGGTATTTTTATTAAAAGTACGGCGTCAATATCAACTTGTATTTTCTGAGATTTTGTTCTGTTCTATCGAAATTGTTACCGAAACTGTAATGTATACTACTCCAAATGAAATGATTCGACTAACTGGTCTAATGCCACACTGCCTACTTTGCAGCTGTCTATCCTACTCTAGATAGAATTGAAAGGCTAACTCGATTCGAATTTGGTAGGTGTACACTGCAGTGCTGCCATAACAGCCCTTTTAGTGATAGATCTATCACTTTTTCGATAGGTTTGTCACCAAAATTTTAGAAAAAGCCCCTATCACCAAATCTATCACCATTTCAATTGCTTTGAAATTAATGTCATTGAGAGCCAGAAATAAAATTGTCAACAATGCCAAAAAATTTATATTAGCAAAAATTCCGCGAGTCGTGGATAAATAAGCCTGATTTTAAGGATTGGATTGACCGCGATGCTGACGACTCCAGTAAGGCGTACTGCAAATTATGCAAGACCAGCATAATAGCAAAAGTAGACAAGCTTCAAGCGCATGCAGAAACAAAAAAAAACAAGCAGAACGCCTCCTCGTTTGCGCAAAAGACAGTCATAAATGTATCGCCTGAAATGAAAATTCAGCATGCAGAACGGGAGGCGGCATTATCCATGTATATTGCCCATCACTCTGCAATTGCTCCTATTGACCATTTAAGCGAGCTGTGCAATCAACAGTTTTGCTCTAAGAGTGTGCAACAGTTACAGCTGCACCGCACTAAATGCAAAAAATATTAAGCCGATGAAGAAGCTGTTGACGATGCATTTCAATTATTATAATATTGTAAAATAATAATAAAAAAATAATAATAATAAATAATTAATAATAATTAAAAAATACTAATACATAAAACATAATAATGCATCTACTTTTGAATGAATTTTATTTAAAAATCTGTCCCGATATTTTGTCACCTTTTCTGTCACCGATTTTAAATTTCTGTCACCTCTTTTGTCACTTTTTCTGGCCTGTTTTTGTTATCGATTTATGGCAGCACTGGTACACTGTACACTGTACAGTAGTCTCGGTCAGTTGATACTCATTAAATCATCAGCTGATTAATTTCTCCCTGAATATGAATGGTATACTTTCAAGAGAACTTTTTTTTTTATTTCGCTTACAGTTGCTCCCAAAAGTATGCTTTTTGTATGCGGACGGGCATACTAGTTTTTGTTAACAAAATTTACCTAGTTTTTTTGGTAAGCTTTAATTGTCCATCTATTTACACATATTTTTATATTTTATTTATCTCAATTTTTTTCAGTTTGGATTTTCACTGTTTCATCAATTTCCACCAAATATTTTTTTTATTAGGCTCAAATTACTAGAGATTTTGATGTCAGAGATTTCATTTTTCAATCAGTATTTCTTTAATTCACAAAAGCCGACCGCAAAAAACTTGTATTTTTTATATACAATAACTTAATTCAATAAATTTTAACTTTTTTTTATGGGTAGATGGAAATAGTTATAATGAAGTTCTTGTACTAAAAACTGTGCAAAAAGTGTGCTTAAGTACAGTGTATTTCATTACTCAAGTGTTTAACATATTGGTAAAGAGTTCTAAAAGAAACAAATTATTTTAATAGCTCAACTCGAATTTATTGCAATTTTGATATTTTAAATTCAATGGACTTGGATTGCAGAACATTCCTGAATATGGGAGATTTTCTCAAGTGTGCAAATTGAGCAGTGCAGATTAAAGACGTGCCAATTTCCATGTGTTGGCCTCGCCTCGTTTGGGATCAATTGACTTCGAATTGCCGATAAATACGCAAGTTAATTCAAAGACTTTGCAGAGCTTCTTTGCCTTATTTTTCTCGATTATGTGTAAGTGTGTGTAAGTGGGTATAAATATATATATATATATATATATTCCGCAATTGGCGAATAAAATTAAGTTTTACACATAAATTATTTTAAACAAAATTTTTGCACTCGGCACATTGCGCTAAAATGTCTCAAATCTTCAGACCAAATAAAACTTACTGTTTTGCGCAGTGCCGAATGCAAAAATTTTGTTTAAAATAATTTATGTGTAAAACTTAATTTTATTCGTCACAAAATTGGATATCAGAAATTTTGGGGCATGAAAATGTTTTCGTCACTAGACTTTTACCTCGTAAAGAGGTTTTTTTATGGGATATCAGAAATTTTTGAATAAGACATCAGAAATTTTGAAATTACAATATTTTGTGACAGTATAGCTTTGTCAACTTTGATTATTGTTTGTACAAGCTATAACAAATTGTCTGGCAACACTGGTCCCCTTTACAAACAAACATGCCCAGCGCAAAAGCTATCAGCACTCTTAAACTCTGGGTGCTATGACACTTTGCTGCTGCTGTCCTATTCCCATTCTAAGTAAAATGTATATATTCAGCTAACAGGTAATTTCCGCATTACGCTGCAAGCAGTGTCAAAGAGCCCTTCGAAATACCTTTTCAACGATATATAGATCGCATCTGTAGCTTCTATCGTTTGGATGCTATGGGGGTTTCAATTTTAGCGGTTTTTAGCGATTTCCCGCTAAACTAGCGATTTTTCGCAAAAGTCGTAGAGCAAACGTTTCCAGATTTTTGAACAGGAACAAGTCCTCATTTAAACATTTAAGCTAAATCAACGATTTGATCCAAACAAACAAACTGGCTGCTATGACACTTTGTTGCTGCTGCCCTATTCCAATTCAAAGTAAAACGTATATATTCAGTTAATAGGTTATATCTTCCAAACCTATCGGTAAAATTTTTTGTGTCATATATCAAACAACGCGAAATTTTACAAACTAAAACATATTGAAATTTAAAAAAAATCGTTAGCGGCGTTTTCTCAAAAACCGCCAAAATGTGGGGGAAAATACCTTATGTCACCTGTAGCAATTTACCTATGTACTTTAGAAAAAAAGTTAAAAGGTATGCATAACAGCCCTTCAAAATACCTTTTCAACGATATATAGATCGCATCTGTAGCTTTTATCGTTTGACTGCTATAAGGGTTTTAATTTTAGCGGTTTTTAGCGATTTCCCGCTAAACTAGCTTTTTTTCGAAAAAGTCGTAGAACAAACGTTTCTAGATTTTTGAGCGGGAACAAGTCCTCATTCAAACTTTTAAGGTAAATCAACGATTTGATCCTAACAAACAAACAAACAGACAAACAAACAAACAAACAGACTGACTTTTCATCTCGTTTTGAGAAGGGCACCAAAAGTTTCAAAATTAATTATCTTCTGAACCAGTGATCGGATTTTGATGATCAAGGTGTCATTCGACGCGTATTTTTGATTAGAATAGTTAAAAATTAAAAAAAAAATCAAAAAGGCTCCAACGGCCCCATTAGCTCCAATCATTTAAATTTTGCCCCTCCCACTTACACCTGTTTATCTCACGAACCAGGTGAGTTTTCAAAAGTCTTAGTATGCACATTTGTAAGTTTAATTGATACCTTTCGATCGGTATATAGCTCGACCTGATCGGGCAGTCATAGCAAATTTTCCATTCTTCCTGTGTATATATGCTAGTCGCTTTCGCACACTTCGTGCTGCTTTCGTCACTAGCGCGGACTGCCGTCCGCAGTGATGTACATTAATTTAATATATATATTTTATTGGCAATATTTCAAAAGGAACCTCTTAAAATTTCAAGAGTTGCCGACACTAGGTGGCTTTCTATTGAAGGTGCAGTTACTCGGATTCTAGACCAATGGATTGAGCTAAACTTGCATTTTGCCTTGGCGGCTACAAAAGAGAAATGCCGAAAAGCTGCAAATCTCAAAGATTTATATAATGATGAAACAAATCATTTATATTTATTGTTTTATAAATCAAATCCATGAATATCAATCGATCTGATGAAAGTCTGATTCGATTGACTTGTGCTAATTTTATTGTCGGCCTTATAAATCAACTAAAGCAAAGGTAAATTTATTTTCATGATTATTATTTATACAAAAAGGCAATCGCGATTTGTTTTTAATTTTAGATTGCCGGACAACTTTCAGGTATTGGAGAAAATTAATATGTTTTCAGTTGAAAATTGCTTACGAGCACAAAAGTCTTCAATTTCCGAAATTTTGGAGCATTTTCAAACCAAAAGCAGTGAAATTGATATGATATTATATCAGTATAATAACATCAACCTAATAAAGTGGCAAAAGATTGAGGATACGGTTCAGTTTTGGGCCGAAGTAAACAAATATAAAAACTCAGCCGGAAAAAATCCGTTTTCGGAGGTAGCCGCCTTTGCAATAACTTTACTGTAGTTGCCATGGTCCAATGCGGATGTATAATATGATTATCCGTTGGTTGCTTGTTGAAGATCCATACAAATAAGTAGTCCAGTAGTTCTTTTAGGAGAAGACGTCAGTCTTCTCCAATGGTTATTTATTGAATGATTTCTTAGAGTTAGAGCTGTCCACCGTGAAGCAGTGAGCAGCCGTTTTACATACATTCTTTTAAGACTTATTATATATAGCAAGAGAGTCAGAGAGAGTCATGCGCGCACATATGTATACACAGCGACGGTCAAGCGTGAGAACGCTGACTTAGCTATTTGGGCGGTCGTTGATATCAAGTACGGATCATATTTCGTCTGCACTTGAATATGCGCAGAGGGCACTTAGCGTTAAGCGCGCTGCGACAAAGTCGCTGCTTATGTATGCATTCTGTTGGCATAACAACAAAGTGTTGCAGCCTTATTCATATGTATGTATATATGTATGTACGCATGCTACATCTCCCTCCTTTTAAAAAATAACGTAATTTATGTAGTTATTTTAAGTATTAATGTTAATTATTTTTGTTTGTGTTTTTTTTTTTAATTTTTTGCTCATATTTTTTTAATATAACAATTTTTGTTAATATGTATGTGTAAATGTATATGTTTAAAACTATGTGTATTTAAAAAAAATATATGTATGTGTTAGTATTTTATTTTAATTGTTGTCTCTTTTTATAAAAGAAAAGAATTTTTCTTTCTTTTTGAGTTTCCTTTTCTTAAATTCCATTTTCCTTTTTATTGTTTTGTATTATTTTGTTCGAACAATTTTCTTTGTTTATATTAAAGTTTTCAATTCAATTATTATAAAGTTTTAATCTATCCTTATGTACTTTTTGTTTTTTCTTTTTAGTATCCCTAATTATTATATTATCGTTATCTTCTAACTTTTCTACTGTATAGGGTCCTAAATAAGTTGGATCTAACTTATGTCCTGTTTCATTCTTAAGTAGGACTTTATCTCCTACCGATATATCTATGTTTATTACTTTTTTATCATATAATTCCTTATTATTTCTCTTATTTTCTTCTAACATAATTCTAGCTCTTTTATATGCTATTTCTAATCTATATTTACTTTCCTTAGCATAATCATCTATATTATATAAAGGTTCTATGGTATCTGTGCTATTAAAATGTTTTAATAAATTGTTTGTTTTACCGAAAACAAGTTCATATGGACAATAGTCATGTGCCATAGATGGGGTTGTGTTGAAACAGTAAACAAAATATTGGATCCATACGTCCCAATCAGTTTTATCAACCGATATATATGAACGTATGTATTCATTAAAAGTTCTGTGACTTCTTTCGACTGTTCCAACTGTCTGGTGGTGGTGTGCAGTTGATGTTATGTTATTTATTTGTAAATACTTGCACAAATCATTTATTATAGAATTTTTGTATTCTGTTCCCATGTCCGTAATGAACGTCTTCATTGGACCGTACTTTAGAATAAAATTCTCAAAAATCGCTTTTGCTACTGTGTTAGCACTTTTGTTTGGAATTGGAATCGCGACTAGATATTTAGTCAGATCACAAATTAATGTGACTGCGTATTCATTTCCATTTTCAGACTTGGGTAGTGGACCAATGGTGTCTACTATAACCCTGTCGAAAGCGTGTATTGGCGTATCAGTTATTGTTAAAGGAGTTTTTATTTTTCTTGTCACTTTTGATTTTTGGCATTTTGGACATTTTCGTATGTACTCAGTAATATCTCGAGTCATACCTTTCCAATAATAATGTCTTTTGACCTTGGCCAAGGTTTTTGAGATGCCTGTGTGACCTCCTTGTATTGGATCATCATGGAATGTAGACAATAGAGCTTCTTTTTCTTTAATTGTTTCTATTTGGGTCACCGGGTTGAGTAGCGCTACTCTCAATGAAATTAATATTTTATTGCCCATATTTTTGAAATTATCGATTGAAACGTGTTCAAAGATATTTTCCCACGGTGCCACTTTGAGTTGGCTGATTTTATTTATACCGGCTTGCGTTTCAAGCCTTTGGAAAAATTGACCTAAGTCAAGAGTTCCATTAGTATATAAATCGCTAACATCATATCTTGCAGTAATTTTCTTACCATGTTTAAAAAAACATAGCATATTTTTTACATGCAAGGTCACTACTTTACGTACTTCGTCATTGTTAATGACTTTATATACGTTGGGCTTTGAAGCTTTTTCTATAGATTGCCGTGGCAATTCTATTTTATCTTTTCCTGCGCAGGAATTTTGTCTACCTTGATATCTTGTAGTGACTTTCTTTATTGATCCATTTATTTGTTGTAGCTGTTGAATGGTTATTCTTGATAACGCATCCGCTACAAAATTGTCTTTACCCTTCAGATATTCGACTGTAAAATTATACTCCTCTAATTCAAGTCTCATACGCGTTAGCTTTGAGCTTGGATTTACCATTGAGAACAAGTAGGTTAATGGTCTGTGATCTGTTTTGACATTAAAGTGTCTACCATAAATATATGGTCTGAAATAAGTTATTGCCCAATGAATTGCTGCCAATTCTTGTTCTGTTGTACTTTTATTACTTTCACCCTTAGTAAACGATCTTGATGCATAAGCAACTGGAAGTTGGAGTCCATTTTTGTTTTGAGTTAAAACTGCTCCACATGCTTGTTTACTTGCATCTGTTATTATGCAAAATTCTTTGCTGAAATCTGGGTATTGTAATAAATTTGGGTTTATTAGTGCCGATTTGAGATGTTCGAAAGCATGCTGACAATCAGCTGTCCATTCGAATTTTACATCTTTTTTACATAATCTTGTTATGTGACGAGAATATTCGGCAAAATTTTTGATAAAACGTCTATAGTAGTTGCAGAATGCAACGAATCGTCTAGCGCTGTCCGCATCATGTGGAACTGGGTAATTTTTAATGACGTCGTATTTTTTGTCGTCAGGCAAGATTCCTTTATCCGTGCATTTGTGTCCCAAAAATGTGACTTCATGCATGAAAAATGAACATTTTTCAGGATGTAATTTAAGATTGTATTTCCTACATTTCTCAAAAACATCAGTTAAGTTTTTGAGCATATGTGTTTCGGAACAACCAATGACTATTAAATCATCCATATAAAGGAAAGCTTGAGAAGGTTCTAATCCGGAAAATGCTATAGTCATCATTCTCTGGAAAGAATTTGGCGCTATTTTTAAGCCGAATGGCAATCGCGTGAAGCGATACGAGCCATTGCTTGTTGAGAAAGACGTTATATCTCTTGAACTTTTTTCGAGTTCAATTTGATGAAATCCTGACATTAAATCAAGACATGAAAAGTATTTTGCTCTTCCTAGTTGATCCAAAATGTCATCAATTCTAGGGAGCGGGAATTTATCCGACAACAGTTTTTTATTAATTTGACGATAGTCAATTACTAATCGCCATTTTTTCTTGTCAGAACCTGGAAGAGATTTCTTCGGAACTAACAAAAGTGGGCTGTTATAAGGGGATACAGACGGTTCGACTATTTTATTGTCGATTAATTTTTGTACTTGTACTTGTATCTCATCTATTTGACTTTGAGGGTTTCTATAATTTTTTATGTAGACTGGTTCATCATCCTTCAATCTTAGCTTTTGTTTGTAGAAGTTATTGGTAGTGATTGATTCGGTTTCGAGTCCGAATACGTCACTAAACTGGGTGCATAAGTTAGTCAATTCGTTTTTGAATTGTGGTGGAAAATTTTTAGCTAATTGAGATAAGACAGTTTTTTCTCTATTTTCTGGATTGTTTTGAACTATGTCGTAGTTCGAAAGTGGTTCATATGACAAATTTTTAATATCTACTACTTGATCGGTACTGGTCGTATTCAGTAATCGGACAAATGCATTTTTGGTTGTTGCAACTGTGTTTGCAACATAAATGCCTTCTTTAATTTCCTGGTTTGGAATTAGTACACTATCTTCATCTGATGATAGGTGAATTTTTCTGACTACTTGGGATCTTGCTGGTAGAACAATGGAATTATTACCAGAACTGTATGTTATTGGAACATAAATTGGGAAATTTAGATTATTTGGTCTCATTATGAGCCAATCTTCATTTGGTTTGAAATCTAACTGGCAATTGAATTTCTTAATGAAGTCAATGCCTATTATTCCATCACAAGGTATTGCGAAATGCAAATCTACTAAGTGAAAATCGTGTGGAATTATGTATTTACCTGTCTGTATCTCTATTGAAATCAGTCCTTTGGACTGTATTATGTCTTGGCCTATGCCTTGAATATTGATCTTCTTATTTATTTGGATATCATGAAAGATATCAGAATTTTCCTTTAACAGAGATATGTCTGCACCAGTATCTATTAAAAATACAAGTTTTTTATTTGTCTTCACATTGAAAAAGTTTACAAATATATTCAAACTAAGATTGATGGTATGAACCGCATAATTTTCTACTGCTGAATATCTGAGGGTTGTTGAGAGTTTCCCTGGTTGTTCTGGGTTACTCTAACATTGTTTGTATTGTTATTATTTTGGTTGTTTCGGCCTCGGTTGGAATTGTTGTTTCCATTTCCTCGGCCTCGGCCTCGGTAATTGTTGTTTTGATTACCGTAGTTATTATTTCCTCTGTATTGGTAGTTACCATTGCCTCTACCACGATAGTTACCACGATTGTTACTACCGCGGTAGTTGTTATTCCCTCTTTTAGAGTACATCACTGTATTCACACTACCAGTAAGTCTTGTACTAGTACGGATGTAGCACTAACGGCAGCATCCATGGTAGTGAAAATACCAGACTCCATGACGGTTTTAACACTTTCGTGACTAGTTTTACTAATCATTGTGTTAACGGCTTCTGTAGTGCTGAGCGTGTCAGCATTTTCAGATGGTATGCCTTGGTCAATATAAGCAGCTTCAAGAAGCTGTCGCAGATTTTCTAGTTCAGTTGTGAACTGAGTGGCTGTTTTGCCTTTCTGCGTTAAAGTGTCCATTTTTGCCTTTATGTTGGCGGGTGTTTCACCGACAACTACGGCTTTTAATTTTGCAATAATTCCATCTATTGTGGTTTCATTTTTTATTTTATTGAGGGTTGTGCCCGTTATTTTTGATTTAATCAACTCTATGGCAATTTCCTCATAAGTTCCCTTTGTTAAGTTGACAAGTCTTAATGCCGTTAAGAATTTTTCAAGACGGGTTTTCTTTCCGTCGAATTCTGGGACTGCTTGTGCAATTTCCCTAATATATGCCCTCTGGGCAGCGCTATGTCGTCAGGCATTGTACGGCTATTATCAGTACTTTCTTCACTTTCAGATAAAATATCTTTGGAATCCAGTGTGATAACAGCAGGGATTGTTAGATTTGTCAAATCTTCTTCTTCTAATTGAATATCCTCAGTCCGAACTTCAAGATTTTCACCAAGTTCCAACTTTGCGGGTGTATTCAAAATAGAAGGTATTGTTAAAGTTAAATTATGCTTGTCTTTAACTGTTTTGATATTATTTCTCAGTCTTATTAGCAACCTTGACGTTTCTGACCAATGTTCATTGGTTAATACATCTTTATGCTGATATATCAATAATCGAACTTCGTTAAAGCTGTCGATCAATGTTATGGAGTGCCTATTAACTGTATCTATATGCGTTTGTCTATTTTGTGCTAGACCTTTATATGCTTTATCAAATGTCGTTTTAAAATTTTGGATTCGCTCAGAAAGTTCTGACCATTCCATAATATTGACAAGCTACTTTGTTTTTCAAATTATTCTGGGATTTTTTTTTTCTTTATTTATTTAGTTTAATTTGTATCTTATAGCTATTATGATATTGTCAATTATGGTTAATCATTGTTGTTTTGTGCTGTGCAAGTTTAAATTTTGTCCAAATCATTTGCTTGGCTCATAAATCTTTTCTTTAGGCATTTGTTATGCAGTTTATATATTTTATAAAAACAATTTGCACACATTATAACAACTATGATTATCAGTAATATATTTGTTAATTCCAAGTCTGTGTTGTTTGATTCAACTTTATTTATAACGTTAGCAGTGGAATCCACTGACTTAACGTCTACTAATCCCATTTTGGAGTTCTGTTCAGAATTATGATTTGATTCAGTTAGAAAATCTTCGGAAAATTTACTTATTGCATTACTTTTCATAAATAGAAAATTTTTCCTGCCTATGGCTTTAATTTAATTCAAAATTTGCTTTGGTTTCTAATTAAACTGACTGAACTGAAAACTTATTATTTTTTTTTTCATTTTTAAAATTTAAAATTTATTTGGAATTTAAGATTTGGATTAATTTGTTTGCTACTGGGTAATTTACCCAGTGCCTGAGACGTGTAAAATTTTTTTTTTTACATAGCAACCTGCCTAGTGTTTTAGTTTGGCTTTATGGGCCTCACTTCTGATTGGGCGAAAGATATTACGCTCAATTTTTACAATTTGTTTTGATAATATAATATATATATATAATATTTTAAAATTATTGCTGGTGTCTGCTGCTGTTCCTGCTCTTTCCCGTCAGCTGGTCGTCACCAGTATGGTTGCGCTGACGCTCCCATCGAAGGCGCAAGGGGCGGGGGTGCCTCTCGCGCTTGTAGATTTCTCAGCTGCTGTTGTCCTGGGCCTATGGGCTCAGGCGGAACCGGTGCCGGTCTTCGCACAGGTTATTGCCTTACCAGGCAAGTCGATCTGCAGTGTGGGCTGTCCAGAGGTCCAGGGCAATCTCTTGGGCAATGCTCGACGTACTGAGGCACTTTGCTTTTGGGAGGTGGTGTGGTTATTGTTTTGTCATTAACAGCTTTGATATTTTTGATATTCACTGAGTGAGCATGTGGTGTAGGGTTTTCTTTTATTTGTTTCAGCTGTTGCTGATAAAAATCAAGCATGGCCTGTAGCCTTGCTGTTGCTTTCCACGGTGTGTTGGCCTTGGGTGAATATAATTGCCACTTAATGTGAGCAATTTCTTTATTCAATTTGTTAACGCGGCCACCGCGACCCATAACACTCACTATACTCTACTCACTCAGTTTTATTTTTGTGTTAATTGTTGCTCCGCCTTTGCTTGTAGTTGTTGCCT
>JBAMBL010001007.1:0-68811 GCA_037043405.1 Drosophila subquinaria | reverse complement strand
GCACTATGGGGCGAAATCCGAAAAATCGACTATTTAGTCATTTTATCAAGGTATTAATTTTACTACTGTTTTGGTATTAACATCTTAAGAAAACTTCAAACTGTAAAGTTCTGTACCAAAAATGTTAAATAACAGAAAAATGTTAACCCTGACAGCTGTTAAAGTCAGCTGTTGCTTCCGAAAAGCACGTTCGTTAACAGTGCAACATTTTTACAGCCTATTTTCAAATTGGTATTGCACAAAGGCTAATCATTTTTTTTACAATATTTAAAATGGATACCAATTATACAGGGTTTGTACTATGTGTTGGTTTTACTAGTATTCTGTATTTGTACGTGTTCTGTTTATATTTTGTTATATTAAATAATGCTTTGAAAGATAATTTCTTGGAAAGAAATATCAACTTTGCGAAGGAATTTAGCAATGATGCTTAACGAGCCTTAATGTAAGTCCAACTGTATGTCGTAGATCCATTCAATGTTATTTAAAGGCAATATGTCTCAATTTGAACAATTTGCGATAATCCGCGCAAATAAATTTTTTAGGACGTAACCTCACAATTTTTCCATGCTGATTTGCTCGCTTGTCGTATGAGGTATTTGACCAGTTTTTGAGGTATTTATTATTAACTCGAAAACTACTTCATATATTTTGATGCGGTTTTTTTTCTAGTGTTATGTATACCCCTAGAAATTTTTTGGAAAAAGAGGCGTGTCAAAATCCCAGCCCCAAATTTTTTTGTTTTTTAATTTTATGCTCACAACCATATATTAGACAACACAACTTTCTTTGTCTAACAATTAGTTTTTCTCTTTATTGCTAATAATAAACAAGCTCAAAGCTTGTTATTTGGAACAAAAATTATGAGCTTACTTGCTACCGATACCAAAAAAAATATAAAAAAAATTAAGGCCGGGGGTGGTGACACGCCCACTTTTCCAAAAACATTTCTGAAGGTGTACATAACATGAATAAAAAAACCGTATTCAAAAATTTAGCTTATTATAGAAGTTATTAATAAATATTCGATATTTCGGATTTCGCCCCATAGTGCACTGCACTCTCTTAAGATACTTGCCACACACACACACACACACACACACACACACACACACACACACACACACACACACCACACACACACACACATGCCCTAGACTGAGAGCGAAACGAAACGATGCGAAGCGCAAACAAAAAGTTCAAGTATCCTAACAGTGTCTTATGAGTGTTTTGTCTGATTGTGAGTGCATATACACATGAGTGTGTGAATAAGTGTTTAAACAGTTACACGACTTGCTCTCTTCTTACAGTTGTTGTTGTTGTTGTTGTTGTTGTTGTTGTTGTTGTTGTTAGTGCCAGTGTTAGCCTTGTTGCCATACCAAATTCACTTGCATTCTCATTGCGCCTTTGCCGCCTTTTGCTGCCCATTCAGACAAAAGCACAAGTTAAGTTAAGTCAACTCAACTAAACTGGGCCGTTTATCTATATTGTTTAATTTTGTTTTTTTTTTTTGAATTATACATATGTGACTTGACTTCTTATCAACCGCGCATTTCCTCTTTGCACTTGCATATGCATTTAGCTGATTATCTTAATTTGTGCACCTACAAATGGGCTTCAATCAATTTTACAATTTGTGGGAAACAGTTTATTTAACTGTTGTCATCCAGTACAATAAATAGAGCGCAATAAATGTTAATTTTTAGCAAACTACAGCAGATAATGAATTCATCTTTATTGGATTGTAGATAAGTAAAATTAAGAAATTCTCAGTTGTTCTGCCCTTATTTAATTTAATTCTAATGTTGGTTAAGATGCTGCAAAGATTCTCAAGATCAATTTTCAATAAATTTATGTATCACGTATAACTTCTGTGTTCCTTAATCGAAACAAAATATTCTTTATTTTTCTCTCTCTACTCTTGTGTTCATTAAGAATAGACAAAGAAAGGTATAATAGTTTTAAGTATTATTTAGTAAAGTAAATTATAAAGTAAACTAAACGTTTTATTTAGTTTATTGATTTTTCAAATTAAAAAAAAAAAACTACTATTTTAAAATCGAATTATTCTGATTAATTTCTCTGGCAATTTTCTTTAGCTTCATGATCACAAAATTTCAGATGGAAAAGGAATTTTGAGTCGGCTTTCTTGAGACGATCGTCGTGTTCTTCTTGTCTATTTCTGTTTCTTCTTGTACATAAGTATAACAATTGCTGGGGAGCTTGGAACAATGACAGTGGTTTCGTTGCAGACAAAGACAAAGGCAATCAACAGGCAGACGCTAGAAGTAGAATCTGCCACTGAAAGCAGCGGCAAATTAATCTCACAGTGTGGCAACGTTTGAGAATGAGGCCGCCGGGAAGCATATGGCAATGCTGCGTGCCGACAGGACTTTAATCATTGAAAGGGGCGGCCAGACAGACAGACAGACAAGCTTGCCAGACGCCAGAGCCGCCTTAGCACGTCAGTCTGATCCGCAATCCACAATCCACGTTTCCCCCTTCTATCTTTTCTCTTTTGTCCCGCTTCGCATTCCGTCCGTCCAGTTCGTCCGTCTGTCTGTCAGTCAACATGAATGTGTTTTGAATTATTGCGCTGTAAATTTAAAAAGGATGATGCGCCTGCCAGAGAGCGAGAGCGAACTCCTGGTGCTCAACTCAGCTCAGTTCAGCTCTCAACGTGGCCCTCGAAAAATGGCAAAACAAAAGGATATTGTGACAAGGATTTATTAGTATGTCCTCCGACAAGGAAGGCGCACATGGCAGTGGGGTAGTCAGTCAAGTCTCGTGCTCGTCCTCGTCCGCGTCCATTGTCTTGTCGCTGCCCGTTGTCATTTATGAATTTCAGGGTTGATTTGAGGCACTACAAAAACATCTCGCTCTCTCTCTCTCTCTTTCACACTCGCTGTCGCTCTCCCTATCTGTGTCTCTGTCTCTCGGCCTTGTTGTGGGGTCAGTCGAGTGTCAAAGCGCAATTATTGCTCATTGCAACGCTCACAGCTTCCGGTACATGGACAACAAACAGATCCTGCGTCCTTTCAACTTTGCAACTTATCCCAACACACAACTCGATTCTCGATGCTCAGCTGCGATTTATTGCATTCAATCTGTTTTCCAAAATATGCTTTGCAAGTCTTTGTCCCCCTCTTTTATTTACACTTTGCTTGTTGCACTTTGGTTTAATTACATAGAAAATGTTGACGGAGAGATTTCTAGTGACAAATGTTTTGTTTCTGTTGTTCTGTGATGGAAGACTTGTCCTTGGAGACTTTTGAGTTGAGTTCAGGTGGCAAGTGAGGCGCAACTAATTATGGCTGACTGATGCTGGTAATTTTGCGATCAGCTTTAATGGATTCCGACAACTCTTTAAGCAACAGAAATGATGCCAGCTTCAACTTCAACTTCAACTTCGAAAAGGCCATTTGAGGCACGCGAGTTGCGTGCTGAGAGTTGCGAGTTGTGAGTTGTGAGTTGCCCCCAATCATCCACTTTGGGGAGAAACCCTAAATGGCAGCAAAAACATTTGACTAATTTATTTAATGGCCTGGTTATTACACGAACACAGGCTGGCAATGGGATTCCAACCCCAACCTCCACCCCAACCCCATTCCAGCTACATTTTGGAAGCTGCCTGCATTTACCAGGCATTGAATAATGGCCAAATCTGCTGCAAAAGTTTTATTGCACTTGCCAAATTAATTTGCCACAAAGTAGAAGGCGCCAACCTTGTTCTTGTTCTTGTTCTTGTTGTTGTTGTTCTTATTATTTGCCTGGCACTTTGCTAATGTGGACTACTTGGCAATGGCAATGGCAATGGAAATGGAAATGAAAACGGCATAGCAAGGGAAATGGAAATGAGTATAGTAAACAAAATACAAAAAACAACAAAAACAATAATTTGAAAATGGTAGATGAAATCTGTTTTTTAAGGGTGTCGCAACTGTTTTGTTGGGATCCAATGTGAACCTGGATGTGGAAAGGGGAACGACGACGAAGAAATGAATCTCCATCCGCTCTTAAATGTGCGTTCATTAATTTAATTTTCCATTATGCAGCGGCAAATGAAAAGTGTCATAAGACCATCGGACCATTGGACCCCACACAAAAACAAACCCATGACCATAAACAAAAGGCCACGAAAAAGGCGCTCAGAAAACAGAAAGCAGAAAACCAAAACCAAAACCGAAACCAAAACGAAACGAAACGAAAATTAAAACGAAAACTGAAAGGTCTGAATGGCAGCACCTTTTATTTTAATATTTGGTCATTAAAAACAGTTTCCAGTCCCACCAAGCCCAAGACGATGAAAATGTCGAAAAAAGATCCATATCCGTATCCGAACCCAAAAATCTCATACCTCTAATCAGAGCAAATAAATGGGAGCACACTTCTGTGAGATACCCAGTTGGGAGATATTAGAAAACAATGTAATAATGTAGATACAGAACTATATAACAGATAAATGCATCTCTAAAATTGTATATTTTTTTTTTAAGAAACAATGAAAATTGTTTGCTTAAAATAGAAAAACACTTTTTTACTTTCAACAATTAAATAAAAAAAATAGACCATTATTGTGCTTTTGACCCAATGAAACACAGTATACTCTTTTCAATCAATTTATAAATATAGGGTATAATGAATCCGAGCGACGACGTTTCTGATTTTTCTTTTGTGCTTACACCTATAAGGCGAGTTTTTGTTTTTTATGATGACAGAGCAAAATGCCGAGAAAAATGCGTAAAGGAAAAACAAATCGTTGCACACGGCAGCAACAGCAACAACAACAGTTACAACGATAACAACAACAACAGCAATAACCTTTAACGCCCCAACAATTAAGGCTAAACGCTTTTATAACATCAATTTTGGGACGGGGCAGTCGAAAACTTTGTATTATGGTAGGGGGTAGGGGGTAGGGGGCAGAGGGTTGATGTGGTCCAAGGAGAGGGGTGGAAAGTCCTCAGATTAATGACACTGCGCGATTTTTACGATTGTTTCTTAAGTTACGAAAGAAAAAAACAACTTACGACGCAATGCTCTGTTTTATTTTTCCTTTTCTTTCAAGTTTTTTTTTTGCGTGGAAATTTATGAAATTTTACCTTTTGGCCAAGCAATTTGCTCCATTTACATTCTTTATTAGCCGACGCCAAGTTAGCGGGGCTAAAAACTTTTTTTCTCTTTATTTTCTTTTGGTGTGTGTTTTGTTGGCCAAAGAATTTCATCATCGTATGCAAGTTACATAAAATCGCCATACAAAAGATTAAACCGACCAAAAGGTGAGGCATAACAAAGTTTTCATTCTTCTCTGGTAACTGGTTGGTGAGGGAAGGAAAGGAGGTGAGTCAAATGAGGGGTGTAGACCGATGCTTGACACATGGCTAGAGTCGAAATGGGGAAATGGAATACGGGAAATGGAAAATTGGAATGCAAACTTTGTCAATTTATGGGTCACATATAAATTCTGTGGCATACAAATAAGATCTGTCAATAGAGTTGCATTTGGGGACACAAAAGAAAGAAAATGAAATGAAATTAATTATAAATAAATATAATTGAATAGAAAATATCTGCCCCATTTAAAGGTAACTTCAACTTAAGTCAAAGATTGTAAGTCGAGTATCTAAGAGTGCTAGTATCTATTGGAGATGAAAGTAAATTATTAAATTTTTGACTTAGCTGATCAATAAATATCACTCGTTTATTCTGCTTGTATGAATTTTGAATTCAACATTCGGAAGAACTTAACTTATTTTCAGAAATTCAAGAAAAACATGAAAACAATTGAGACTTAATATAATTTATTTAGAAAAAATTAATCGATGGTTAAAAATGAGGTATTGAGTTTACCAAATCATTGTTATAGTTTTAAATATTTCTATGATGTATCCTAAAATTGCTTTCCTAAAATTTTTTAGGTATGCTGCCTATGAAAGGTGCAAACCGATCACTTAAGACTTTCTACCATACTCTGCACCATATTCAACTCGATTCTGCTTAAAAAATACTCATATTGTTGATAAGCCAGAAGATTTGCAGTCTCTGTCCTTAATCGAAACTGATTGCATTATTGTGGCATTTTAAGCGTATACTAGAAATGCATTCTTAATATATATTTTATGTTGACCACCACCAGGCAATGTCGTCATCCTCCCATCAGCGTCTCGTTCTCTAACTCGTTCCACCCACAAGGAGAATTTAATAAATTCATCATCTTTCATTTAGTTGCTGCATCCAAGTCAGTTACATTGCTGTCCCTTATAGAAACGGAGGAGGAAAAGTAGGAAAATTATATAAATGTGTGTAGTATAAAGAAGGGAAATCATAAGAAGAAAAGAAAAATATCAAAATAAAAATAAAAAAAATGGGAAAAAATCTCGCAGACAACGTGCACTAAAGATGCGAATACAGAGTCAAAAGCATGGGGGCGGGTGCGAGGAGGGTGGGGGGGAGGCGTGGCAGCGACGTCGGCATCGGAGTTGCCCAAAAAAGCAAAAGCAAAATCGTGACTGTCATTTCAACGAAGCGAAGTTATTTTTCATGACAAAGCAGCCGAGGACTCTCTTTCGCTCTCTCCCTCTCTCTCTCTTTCTCTCTCTCTCTCAGACAGATAGACAGACAAGCTAGCGGTAAAGCAGATAATGGGAACAGAGGAGAGTAGCGGTGGGGCGGGGGGTATAAAAGGGAGTGGGTGGGGGAGTCATCACTGGAAGGAGGAGGAGAATGATAGGTGCACACTGGCAAATGGGGCGGGTGAAAGAGTGCAAGCAGGAGAAGAAGAAGCAGAAGAAGATGGCAGGCTGAGGAATTCCAGCGTTAAAATACCTTTTACTGGCACATTACCAGCAACGCGCGTTGCCCAATAGACTCCCCCTTCCCCTTTCCCCTTTCCCCTTTTCCCCATTCACCCTTTACACCCCCTTGCAACACCCTCGCCCTTGGACGAACCACCGAATAAAAAAAAAAAAAAAATGAAAGTTAACTCAACGTAACTGCAGCGCTGCTAACGTCGACGTCGACACCGCTGCGTTTTTCATGAAATTATTACGACTTTGGAAATGGGGTCGTACAAAATGTCGTTATGTTCCGTTCAGAGGGAGTGAGAGGGGAAGAGAGAGAGAGAGAGAGAGAGAGAGCTCACAGAGAGAGCCTCCTGTTCGTCGTACGTTTTAGTTTATTGTTGAAAATTTCTTGATTGTGTCTGCGGAAAATGTTTGAAAATTGGTTAAAGTTGACAAGCTCTCTTTCTCTCTCTCTCATTCTCTCTCTCTCTCTCTCACTGTGTGTGACAAAGAGCCTTTGAATTAGACAAAGTAACACTACAATCCTGGTATTTGAGAGTGCTAGTAAATTTAGAAGATGTACATTTTTTGATAATTTAATTTCGACTTATCATTTCTGAATATGCAAGTCAATTTCCCGCTAAACTTCTCACAACCTGCCAACAGATCAGAGAGAGAGAGAGTCTGATCAATATGAAGACTGAACGAGGCAGAAAGAAAGAGAGAGTAAGAAACATTCTCAGGCAATTCTTAGCTCTAGAATTGAAGCAAACACTGACGATAATTCTGGGACTGACCCACAAAAATTGAAACCAAAATTGAAAATAAAAATATGTATATATATATATGTGTGTGTGTGTGTTTATATATAAAAAAAGCGTCACATGGACTGTCTATCTGTCTAGTCACTGTCGAGATCTTTGTCGCAAGCTCGTAAAGATCGCATTAAAATGCCATAAAAAGCGAGACATTACTTTTATTTTTTAAAGTCTACCTGTGTATACTATATACAGAAATATTTCCGTTTTTTTTCACTTTTCGTTTGACTTTATTTGGTTGTGTTTTTTTTATTTTATTTTGTCACTGTCTCGGCTTTCTCGCGTCTCTCGCTAATGAAGTTTTTGTCCATCATCAGGCATCCAGTCATTTCGTCGTTATGACCATCATCATCATCATCATCAACATTGAGAATCTAATAAGCGTGAAATAATTGACATTTAAGCAAAGCGCACGCACATAGACAATGGAAAGACAAGACCACAAACCGCTGGACAAGTCAAGTCCATCCATCCCATACCCACAATCATCCACACTCACACTCTCTTCCCTCCCTCGCTGAATACGGCTTCGCTTTGTAGGCCAACTTGGTCGCGATGGAGCCCAAGACCAAGACGTAGACCAAGTCGAAGACCAAGACGATAAGTCGAGAATCATGACAGATGACCGCACGTACTCACTACAGAGTACATTTTACGTCTCACGAACGAAACGCAGTCGAAACTTGTATAAAAAATGTAGATATGGACAGAGAGAGAGACAGAGAGAGATGGAGATGGCGAAAGAGAGAGCGGATAGAGTAAGTAACTGAGATGGAGACAGACTGCGATTCTTTGGGGCTACGTTTCTGGGTCATGAACCAAAAATGTAAAATAATGAGTTGGTTTTATAAAAATGTCGTCGTTCCCTTCAGATTCCATTCCCATTTGTGGTTGTTGTTGTTGTTGTTATTTTCTAAATCTATTTTTTTGAGGTCTTGTCGATTTGCCAAACTGTTATTTTTGTATTTTTTTTATGTTACTTTCTGACATTTAAACTGGCGAGTGGCACCTGTGCGTGGGTGGATCGGATGAATTGGGGGTAGATATGTATGTATATAGGCAACAGTGTGGCACATGAAACATCTGTCAATGCGACACGTGATGTGTTTTCCAAATTTTTGCACACCCGCAAATTGTCGTTTAAAGTGTGATAGTTGGGTGCCAAGGTAATCGGATTAGATGCACAAATGATAGAGCTGACTTGTACATAAAAAAGTAGAGACTAAAAAACACAAATGACACTAATAGGCAACATTATTTATTTTCCAGTTCTATCGCTTTTTTTTTTTAAGTTTTTCCTAAAGAAGATCATTATGGAAAATTGTTCGCAGCCTCAGAAATGCAAATATTATAGATTCACTGATGGAAAATATTATAGCTCTGTTCGATAAGTGATTTGTGATGTTGACAATTTATTTACTCGATGAATAATAAGAATTTTTATCGTTTTTTACAGTTCTTAATTTGCTAAGTGTAAAAATATTTTATTTTCTATAAATCATGAATGATTTATAAACCGCATGATCGCAGAGTAATGCCGTCTTTGATAATAAAGAAATGCAATAAAAATTATTTATTATATGTTCTACCCATTTACAAATACTATATATACTTTCTTTAATATTATGATATATTTTAGCAAAACACTTCTTA
The DNA here is from genome assembly GCA_037043405.1 of Drosophila subquinaria. Classification (NCBI taxonomy): domain Eukaryota; kingdom Metazoa; phylum Arthropoda; class Insecta; order Diptera; family Drosophilidae; genus Drosophila; species Drosophila subquinaria. The sequence goes on along the minus strand of JBAMBL010001007.1, from coordinate 59,558 downwards.
GCCGTACGTAGCTTTTTTGCATAACAATTTCAGTATATTGTAGAAAACATGCCTTCATAATGTCAATATATTCCCAGCTCCCTTCTAAGCTCCTCAATCTCATGCGCAACTCTCTTTTCTCATTGTCTCCGTTTTTCTCTTCTCATTGCAGTCAACGCCGCCATCAATGACCTCAACTAACTCGTAAATGGTAAGTGCAAAATTGTCTGTAAAATGCATTTTAAACTCACAATCAGAACCCACACCACGCCCCCAAAATGTGTGTAGCCCCTCGTTCAGCTTCCCTAAAGAATAAACACCCTCATTGTGTGCTCGCCCTTGCCCTCGACCTTAACATCTATGTATGTACGTTTGTACATATGTATGCATGCATGCATGTATGTCTGTATGATACGAATGGTCACGCCCAACGCCTCGTAATGCGGCGCCAACTAAATTGCTTTGCAGCTCAATGTCGGGGCAGCTTTACCTATAAACCAAAATGAATGACTAAACGAGCGCCCATCCTCGCTCCATCCCTTTCTCCCCCTTTAACTTCCCTCCCGCTGTGTGGTTAGGAGAAAGAGTTGGAGGAGAAGAAGTCGGAAGGGGGAACATGAGAGTGCAGAGACTGCAATATAAACGGCTGTGAATGCAAATAGATGCGATGCGATGCGATGCGATGCGATGCGATGCGATGAGAGAGCGTAGACAGATGTTGCGATGCTGATGCGAGTATATGCAAAAATCTCATGCTGACTGCAACCTCGTCATCGTCATCGCCATCAACAGCAGCAACAGTAGCAACAACAACAGCAGCAACAGTACACAGAAAAAAATAAGTTCGAAACTCCGGGATGAAATCAATCCAACGCTGTTTCAGAAGTTTAGTAATCCCAGATTTTCTTAAAACAAGTACTTGATTTTTTAACTGCTTCTCGGCAAATAATTTGACTAACGTTGCTCTATAAGAACACATTTAGAATTTTTAGTTAAATAAAATGAGACATATGTATATCCGCTAAAAAGTTAAAGTCACACAATTTAATGATTGTCGCTCAACGGATTTTAAATCTAATAATCAACAAAATTGTATCGGCACATCGTGCTAATTTAACAATAATATTTTGAATACATATTTAAAAAATACATGCTGAAATCAAGAATTTTAATCTTGAATTTTAGAATGAATGCATTTTTTTCCAGTTTAGTAACAATAGCAAAAGTCGCCGGAAAATGCAATCGCATCAATAGCCGGGTTAAGGGAAGCTCTCGTGGCTGAACACGAGCCAGCAGACATCGCTGATGCTGCATGAAACGCTGGCCACAGTCAACGTCATCATTATCATTGTCATCATCATGATCACGTTCATTATCATCATGTGAAACTCTAAATGAAACATTTTGTTTTCCCCCATTAACTTTGACCACGCGTTAAATCCTCACCCAGAGCTATTGGCCTGATTTTTTTTTTATTAGAACGTTCCTACAGTGTTGCAACAGTGGCAGTTGCAGAGAAAAGGAGAGGAAATGGAAAGGGGAATGTGATGAATCAATCCTTACCGAATGTAGCCTCATTTTGCGTTTTCCACTTCATTCAGAGAGAGAAAGAGAAGAGAAACTGAATAGACATTGTAAGCAAAATGCAATTGCCGTCACATTACGCCATCTGCCGGCAACTAAATGAGTTAAACAGGCACGATAACGGAAAACATAGCACCCGGTATAGCAGTCAGAAGATTAACAAATTAACTCCACCCACTAACGCAATTATCAAAAGCCTTGTCCATTGCGAGGAACTGAGCTTTGTGCTAGTTAAAATGAACGTTCAGCATGAGAAAAGTTCGTTAGTTTAAATTCGTATAATACTATTTTCGAGCCAGTGCTAGTTGAGTTCGAAATTTCAAATTAAACCAAACTATAAAGCATATTTTATGGTGAATTAAAACTACTTCATTAGGCTCGTGCTTGAAACCTTTTCTAATATTTTAAAATTTAGTTTATAAATTGCCTTCTTTTTTTTATTAATTTTTTCAATATTTGCTTAAAATCTCTGCTAACAAACCTAATGTAAAATGTATTAAAATTCGTATCGTATTCAAAACTGTTTCTCAGTTTAAATTTAAATAATATTTATATTTATTTAAATAATATAAATGCTCAAATAATATAAATAATATTTATATTTATTTAAATAATATTTAATCGTATGCTCTTTTTAATAATAAGTATTTCAATAAACTTTCACTTGCTTTAGGCTTCACTAACAACCCTTGCAAAATCCATCTCTGGTACTAAAATCGATTCATAAATATGTGTATATATAAATTACATCGAGTTTTTAACGTTTTTACTTAAGAGCATTTCTAAAAAAGTATCATTTAAAGTTTTAGAACAATAAATTATGTTTTGTTTAAAGTGGTTTGAGTAACACTGTCTGTTAATTAGCGTCTGTCGCAATATTCCTTATCTGGCTGCATTTTCAGTCACTGTCAGTATTGCTGTTACTACAATTGTTGTTTTAGTTAAATTTGCTCAACAGACGAATACACATACCAGGGCCATAAACATCTTACGTTGACGTCTTTAATATGCAATAAGCTGCGCTGTATTTATTTACACAGCTCAACAAATACCAATGATTTTTTCATAACTCATTGGCACTACACAAACGCGTCGTTGACTTGCGACGCATTTTAAATCATGACATAAACACTTTCGCACTTTGGCGAAAAAAACGTCCCAAGGAGCAAAGCGTGATATTTAAATAAGCCATGTTACTAATCGATGGAAACTTAAGCCATTATGGCTTAAATTATGGCTTTTTTGGGATCAGGGCCAGTCAATTAAGAGATTCACATTAAATTTGATAACTGATATCTGATAACTGATACTTATGTGTGGCAAGCAATTAGCAATGCAGTCAAGCGACCACTTGAATCTAGAACAGATACAATTGAGCTAAAGCAAAAATAACAAAATTATCTAATCGGCTTTGCAGCACTAGTCTTCCCAGTCCCCACCCTATTGCCATATCCCTAGATAAATATTGTCGCAAGCTGTCAACAACGAAGAAGATGACAACGACGCGTCGTTCATCGTTCGTTTATGTTCAAGTTATCAGAACGGTAGAAAGACACTTTGCTGTAAACCGAACTGTGCAATTATTTGCACAACTAATAATTCACTTTAGTGTTTCAGTCAGTGTAAATATTGGCAAAGCTCTGGGCTCTGTCCGCCTGTCTCCCTGTCTCTCCAGTGTCTATCTATTTTTAAGGATAGATGGCATAATGCAGCATGGCTGTTGCCAACGCTTATCACAGAGACAACAACGGTGCGTTCTGTACTAAATAATTATATGCACAACATCCCCAACTTTTTATAAATTTTTTATCTCGTATTTTTATGTGCATTTTAAATTGTCATTAGCATGAGCTCGTCAAATTTAGCGATTCGTAAAAAACATGTAACAAATAAAACAAAATCTATTGACAATGTGTCGAGGTTGTGATACTCCTTCGGTTTGAAAGCAACCTGAGACTTTTTCTGTAATGTAACTTAGCTTTTAATTGATTTTTATGAGAAGAAATAGGTTCGTCAATATCTTGCATGAGTTACACAATTTGTTACTAAAATTTAATACCTACTGCAGGGTATAAAATAAAAAAGAAAAATATGCAAACAATGCACAACTGTTTTTTGTGCCAGCTCACTGTTCACAGTTCATATTACTCAGATCTCAGATCTTGGATCTTGGCATGCAAGTCATGCATTGCATGTTTTGGTGAGGCCAAGTGGGGATTGGGGGATAGAGAAGGTGAAGTAGGAGGAGGAGGAGGAGGAGGAGGTTGATGTCTTGGGCTTTGAACTAAGACGTTTTTTATTGGGGTCTTCCCACATATGCACGTGTCTCGCATATGCTGTCTAACACACTCTGTGTGTATGTTTCGGATTTAAAATGTCAACATCAATGTTGGCTAGAAGAACTCCATAAGCTGCTTATGTCTGTTCGCAGTTTGCCCGTTTTGGGAGCTGCGACGGCCTTGAGAATGTTTTTTTTTTCTTTTTGACTTGTTTATTGCTTTGGCTAAGCGTTCAATTTCTGACAATGAGCACAAATTGAACGAACACTGTTGTAGCCATTGATAGTAGGTTTCCCCTTGATGATTTGCCGACATTTCAAGCTGACGCTGAGAACTGACTAAAAAAAAAAAGAATATTATACTCGTACATACTCAAAAAATCACTGCTTACTCATCATTCTATTCAACATCAGTTGTTCCCAGCTCATGCATTTCAATTAAGCTTTCATTCAATTCAATTTCAACAATTTACTCATCCTCAAAATAAACAAATTATTTGGCATTTCATTCGAAAAATTGCTTAAGTCTAAGTTTAGTTGTTCAGTTTTGAAACAATTACTCGAATTAATTTTATCATCGTAATCTATGCATTTCATTGAGTTTCTTTTTTCACTTTCAATTATTGCATTGATCCATTTAACTTACGAATCACCTATCGTTTAATTTGAAATATATCTTGAGTGCATTTAAATCCATTTTTGTTTCAATTTCAATTGTCGCCTTTAAGCCATTGATTCATTTGGATTATCCTTCACATTTGTTATTTGTCGCAACGAAGCAGATCTTCAAAAGAAATCTGTGTTAACTGTTCCGCTTGATTGCCACTTTCAATCAGCGGTCTTCGACTCTTTCAATCAGTTCAGAGCAGGCGTGGTCGCCGATTTGCTCGTCATTCACCTTGGAAATCTTGAAATGCACATTGAAGCGGAAAAACCAGTAATTAAATGGCTTCACTTGAACGCTTTGCTTTTCTACTTCTTTATCTCTCTCTCTCTGTTTTATTCTCTCTCAAAAAATGAAAATATGTGTATAGAAAATACAACAAAAATGTTGCTCCCGCCTTTTTATTTAGTTGTTCGCTTTGTTGTTTTTGTTTCTTGTGTAGCCAGACGACGGCCCCAAAACACAACCAGACAAACACTAACCCGTCCAATTTGTAATTGAAACTTTCATTTTAATTTTTTCCACTTTTCGTTTTTGTTCACAATTTTTAAGTTGTAATGAAAAACCGGCGTCTACCGACAGACGAACAGACGGACAGACAGACAATTGCTCAAGATCTGTGAATGTACATTTACACGGCTAGCAGTTGACATTGCTAGCTGTGAACACAAAATTCCCCACTCCGATAGTTTAATACATTTTAAATACCCTGTTGTCATAAATTGAAAAAGGGAGTGTAATTAAGGGGTTAACCCCACTTGTAGCGTATGAAAATTGTTAATTTTCATGAATTTTTTGTACGAAAACTACGAAACTTTTTTAAACGACCATTATATCATTTAAGGGGAGGTTCTTTTGGATTTGGCCGAAAATCAAGCAAAATTTGAGAATGGTTTGTGGGAGAACGAAAATACATACGAACTTCTGCTTTCGAACTTTGATTCGTTGTTTATTGACGATTAAAAGAAAAAAGTGATTTTTGAGAAATTCAAAATGGCGGCTTAAAAATGGCGGATCTCGTCGACCTCGACTCCCAAAATATCGCTCTGCTTCTTCAAGTGTGGGGCCTCTGGTAGTAAAGTGAAATTAAAAATGTATATAATTTATTAAAATAGATAAAATTTCCTATGGCTTATACCTAACTTCAATTAATTTTGGTGAAAAAAAACCAATTTCATGGTCGTTTAAAAAAAAAAAATGAAATTTTAACACTTTTTTTTACTTTGATCTCGTTTAAAAATTATAAATAAACAATTTTTTATGCCAATTTTAGGTATAAGCCATACAAAAAAGTATATACTTTAAAACATTTTTTGAATGAAGGAAATCGGATCAATAGAACAAGACCTGTACTTGAAATTAGATTAGAAAACATGGTTTCGAGAAAAACGCGTTTTAAGTTTTTGGAAAGTGACAACGGGTACGCAGCGCGCGTGACATGGGTACGTTTGACACGCCCTAGCTCAAGAAATACGCGTCGTATTGAAAAATCCTTTGGCACGTATATTCTATACATATATAACTTTCATTTTATGTAAAAAAAAAAAATCGATTTTTTCAAAAAAATCCAAAAGAACCTCCCCTTAAGTAATAAAGTAATTTTTTTTATTGAAAAACATTACATAAATTACATAGTTTTACGGTTACGGATCCTGTGTTTAATTGAAGGTTTTAATAAATATCCATCCAAAATTTCCCTTTCTATTAATAAAACGGTCGTTTCGTTAAAAAACTGCCAATTTTTTTCGAACAAAATCATGCAAGTGCAACAAAAACAAATTTTAATGTTTCAATTGGGGGTAACCCCTTAAAAGAGGGTACCTCGAATGAAAGAAATTTATGGATACTTTTTAAATAGCCATTTTTATAATTTGTTTTCTGATAAATAGATAAATGAGCTTCCTCGGAATAGAGGATATTTGTTAGCCGTAAAAACTTTCATTATTATTAATATTACTTTTGCTATTTTTTGTAGTTTTGCTACATTTTATTGACACGCGAATGTCAACAACAGCAACAGGAGTAATAAAAGTAAAATGTACAAATTGCAATTATGTTGAAATTCAACAAAAGACAATGACTGCAGTAGTCAAAGCTTTGTCACATAATCAAGTCTTTTTTATTTGGAAATTGCAATTGGAATTGCAATTGAAATTGAAACTGATATTGAAGTGAAAATTGAGGATGGAAAAGTGAACATTTTCATGACATTTTTATGTAAAAAAACGATCATAATTTGTATGTTAATTAAACGTAAAGTGAATGTATGGAAAAAAAAATAAAAAATAAAAAAATAAAAATAAAAAGCGGATGAATTGAAATGAATCTTAAATTATTAAATAAAAATAGGAACTATAAATTGACTTAACAAAAGGCAGTAGACAGAGAGTGGGAAACTCTAATTGCGTTTCATTTGAATATATAAATTTCAAGTATTTCTGCATTTAATATTTGCTTGAAATTGAGCTGACAAATTGCTTGAAAATTAATATGTTTGGTAATGCGATTAAATTGTGATTAGCATCCACTTTCTTATGATGGAAATCGATGATGTGAATTATGCTCAACTCAACTGTCTTTTGTATGTTGTGTTGTCGTTGTTTCACCTGTTTTTCCATTCCTACCTATGTACATACATATATCTCACCTGCTGTCTCTTTCCTTGTGGCTCTTCAAGTGTCAAACGTTAAGACGAGTAAACAAATTGGCTTGAAATTTGATGAGTTTATGGCGCTTCCGTTGTGTCTCGCAAGGGTGCAAAACGTTGTGCAACAACACAAAAGATTCAAAGTGCCAGAAGGATGGGGTGGAGGGAAAGGGGAAGAGGTCGGGAACAGCAGCAACGGTGTCTAATGAATGACATGCCATCCTAATGAATGACAAGAGACAGCGTTGCCAGCTGCCAGTTGCCAGTTAGCGGCTGTTACCTGTGTGCAAATCAATGGCTCAACTTGAACAAATGATGAAATACGATATTTGGCCGCATGGCCAACATGGTAGTCAATGTTGTTGTTGTTGTTGTTGTTGCTGACGTTGATGTTGCTGTTGCTGTTGTCGTTGTCGTTGCCGTTGGCTGCGGCAACACAAATAGTCCAACCATAAAGTGCAGTTAGTGTAAACGAAACCCTCAGCCCCAAAACATAACTAACGGGGCCAATAGCAGCTCTTGGCCAACAGGCAAACGGATTGGATTTAACAGGAGAAGCAGAAGCAGAAGTAGAAAAAGAAAAAGAGATGAAGACAACAAATAAAAAAGTGCCACTGTACAGTGGACATGTCAACTTAAGCTTGTCAGGCGTCAGAAAGAAAATTAAATACAATAAATAACGCATACGCCGCATAAGCCAACGAATGTCGAGCTATATGTATGTAGGCAAGCTCAATGATAAAAAATTGCCCGTAAATGAACAAAAAATAATTAAAAATGCATTTTTCATTAAGGCATTAAAATGCACAAACACACGAAGATAGAATGAGACAGAGGGGAGGAAGAGGGAGGTAGACAGACAGACACACACACACACACACACACACACATGTATACATATAAATTTATAGGCAAACAATCAGACATTCACAGAGATACCGGCAGCCATTCATTTAATTCATTTATCTTGGGGGTTTGGCCCCGACCAGTTCATTGATTACGAGTACAACAACATCGCCTGCTGTCCAGCACAGAGGGTATACACACATAGTGTACAAAGTATACAGGGTATGCAGGACATTACGCCCTGAAGCACTCTGGCCGCTTTTATGTCATTTGGAAATTATCATTAAAGCAAAAACAAGGGCGAGAGGAGGGAGGGCTACAGCACAGATATGACCACTTCATTTTGCAAACAACAAACAGCAACAACAACAGCAACAAGCACAATAATGGAACCAACAACAACTTGAACAACAACAACTTCAACAACAACTAGAGGCTTGCGGCGCGTGACGGTCATTGAAACAATGCGCGAAAAAACGCGTGTAATTAAAACAATAAAAGGCAGCAACAACTACACCAACAACAAGAGAGAAAAATATAACAACAACAACAACAAAAAACGAGAGAAACAAAAAAAAAACGGCAACAGCAAAATGTTCAGTTAAGTTTTAATTTTCACAAGTGTGAAAAATACTATTGAAAAGGCCGCACACAAAGCGCGCCTCGGCAACGAGCCATTTCCGCCTGGCAGCGATAAAAAAAACACAAAAATTAAAAAAAAAAAAAAAAACACAGCTCTGAATGAAAAGCTATAGAAAACTGGAGAAACAACAACAACCCAACGGCATGAAGAGAATTTGTCGCTCTTGTCGCGAACAGTTTGCAGAAGTCTGTGATTGTGGTCAGCGTGTTAAATTATATGCTTGTCTTGTTCTTCAGTCGAGTCGATCTGACTTGTTCCTATAATATACATAGTATGTACTTATATAGACACACAACATACTAGTAATGCGACTTTGACGGGGGCTTAAGAAATCTGACACAAATTCCTGCACACGATCAATCGCAGTTTCAATGTGGCAACAAAAACAAAAACAAAACACGGCCAAGTTGTCACCATCAGCATTAGGGTTGAAGGAAATGGAATTGAGCTAGAATTTATAGTTGCAATTTAAATTGAATGACGCTTGAACTAAAGACAATTTAATATGGAAGCTTTGGTACATTTGCAATTATGCAATCGTTGATTTGAAATGGAAATTTAACGCAAGTTTAAATACAATGCAAATGATTTTGAATTTGATTTGAATTGGTAAACAGATTGTTTAAGTTTAAGCTTAAAAAACTGAATCTAAATGTGTTCAGTAAGAAAGATCTTGTGAAACTGAAAATTAATTGTTGATCTACACATAGTAGAAAGTCAAACGTTAATATCTTCTCTTACCCAACCAAATCGGAAGTAAAATAAAAGGCAATAAAAATAAAACAGATAACATCTATATACTGTTAACATGACATCGATTAAGTTTATAAAATAATACAAAGCGATCACTTTGAATTAAATGAATGTCTAAATTTGTACAACTTTATAGTAAAACATTGCATTGAATTCAATTGAATTGTAGCTAAATAAAGCAAACATTACGTTGGCTCAAACGGATTGTCATTCAATTGAAATTGAATTGATTTGATTTTGTAGAATTGAACATTGAATAACTTAACGAATACTAGCCAAACAGTGGGAGTAAATTACATGATGCAGTTTTGCGGCCAAAACTGAATTGAGGTTGGCAAAAAGTGAATGGCTTTTTTGGCCAAAAGTCGTTGATTGTTTCTAAGCTGCCGAATGAAAGTGAAATGCGAGCAACACTTTTTTCATTTGTGGTTTTTTGATTTGTATTTTTGTTGGCCATATTTGTTGGCTGATTTGCGAGTCATTTTGGCTGACATCTTCGCGGGTCGCGTTCCGCATTGTTCCGCTTATGCAATAAGCTTCGATCCCAATTCCCAATCCCAATCCCGTGACAATGATGTGTCACATTGTGGAGACTGTGACTGTGACTCCAGTTGTGGCTTCCACTTCATTCAACATTGTCTGTTGTCTGTCTGCGACATTGTCGTCGTAACTGTAACTGCAAATCGGAAATGAACAAATGGCAGAAATCAATTTTCATTTGCTTGACGAGCAACAGCAGCGATGACTGCAGTTGTTAGTGTTGTTGTCGTTGTCGTGTCGTTGTTCTGGTGTTGTTCAAGCAAAGTGAAGTAATCACAGTAAACAGTAAAGTAAATAAATAAACTGATGAGCATCGCTCTTCTTCATCTTCTTGTTGTTGAAGGCAACACAAAAAATATACATTTATATAAAAAGAAAAAAATCCAAGCTGAAGAAATGCCAATCATGCGCAATAATAACAACAACAACAACAACAACAAAATATGATGATGATGATGATGCCACGAGGAGACGAAACTGAAGAGAGATGAAGTCAAAGATGTTAGAGGCAACATGTCGAAAATCAATTTAATGCAGTGCAATCAAAAGTTGAAATTGAACACTGTGCGGGCAGCAAAGTTGAAAGTGCTGAGAGTGCAACACCAACAACAACAACAACAACCACAACAACAAAAGGCAAACAAATAAGCGCAATAACAACAACAGTTACAACCTCTAGCAATTGCTTTGATTAGTTGCATAAATGCGGCAAAGACTGCAACAGAACGAACAGCTGAGGCAGGGAATCACATTGTAATAATTAATAAATCTACTAATTTTTATCATATTTTAATTAGTATTTATTTCAATTTCTTAATTTACTCAATGCAATTAAACACTTTCAATTTGAAGCCAAACTGAAATATTAATCACAATTTCAATGATAATTGCTGATTAAAGCTTTTGGAATGTACTCAATCAAATTCATTTCAGCCATAAACAATATTTTGAGAAAGATTTGTTTATTGAATTCATTTTGATTTGCTTGCATTCAATTTAAATTGTGTGCGTTGAAAACTGCTTTTAATTTAGTTGATTCACAAAATATATCGTTTAGCTCTAATCAAGTGCATTTAAATACAGTTTGATTTTTCGGTTCGTTTTAGTTTGAGAGTTGCGCATATTGAATAACTTACAAGACATTACATTCTCTATTGGCCAAGCAAACCTCTTTATGTGTGTGTATGTGATAATCTGTCACAAATTTGCATAAACACGCCATTATATGCGATTAACATAAGCATATACACGAGTCTCATACATGGTCGCTATCCACATGGTTGACCGCACCAACGCCACCTTCACTTTCAACACACGCTGTTTTGTTTTCTTTTTTTCTTTCTCATTTTTTGGAAAATTGTGTCAACAATTTGTTGGCCGCGTTGTTGGTCAAACGAGCCGCAAAAAGAAAAAAAAATGAAAATAAATAAATAATCTGTGAATATTTTCAACATACGAGTGTGCATCTGAATTTCCGGCTATCTGCGTTGAATGCGATTCAAGTGGGCAGATTGGGAAATGCAAATGGCTGAGCTATTCCCACATTTTGCCACGCCTCAAGTGGCAAGTGGCAGTTAATGCAATATCTTCACCCATTTGGCAAATAAATCATACTATAACAAACAAAGAGACAAGCAATTATATTCAATTAAATCGAATTGAACTGAACTGAAACAGTTGAACGAGTTAAAGTCAATTGAACGTTGACTTTGTGCGTGCTTCAAACTAATTAACAATAAAAACAACTAGTAATAATCACGTGACTAGTGCTTGGCTAGCTTATACCCTGTACTTAAAAGTTGAATTAAATTAAAGGATGTACAAAATAAATGGATTGTTAGTCACTCTTAGCAACATATCGAAACCTATCAACCTTTATGCCTACAGGGTATAAGCGAAATGTTTTCAGTTTTAGATTCGCATGATTAATGACGTGAAAGTTGCACGACCTTTTCGGGGTCTATTCCCGTTACATTTGATCCCACACAGCTTCGGTCTGGTTAACGTAGCGTATGAGTAATCGCTGAACGATTTCCGGAAATTGCCGTGCGACATTTATTTATTTTGCTGATGCCGATGCCGTTGTCACTATTGCCGTTGTCGTTGTTGCTGTTGCTGTTGAATATGTGTTTATTTTTGGTCAAATTAGCAATTAATCGAAATAAATTAACACATTTAAAGTTCGATCGGCTGAGTTCGAACCGTGCATGGAACGAGAACGCCGCTGATTGCCTCCGCCTCCGCCTCCGCCCCCACCTACGTCCCTGTCCTCGCCCACAAAATGTTAATAATATGCTAATGCCGCCCGCAGCTTCTGATTTATACACACACCACGGCTTTCAAAATATCGCGAATACATTTCGTCAACGAAAACAGGCTCGAAAACAAAACAAGCATCAAACGATATGTAAATATAAAAATTCCGAATTATTTGGACTGAAGAATGAGTCATGTGTCTGATGCTTGAATAGCTGTTAATCTGCTCAGGGAATTACGTATCGTTTTCATCATCATTAATCAGTCATAAGCGCGAGACACTTATTTGTTCGATATTGATAGGCTGTTTGTTATTTAAATCGATATCGATAGGCCGTAAATCAAAGAGCATTACAGGATCTGATACGAAGAAAAGCAAAGAGACAATGCTGAGGAGCTCATACATGATTTAAATTGACAGAAATCCCAGACAAACAATGAAGAAAATTAAAGATTAAATATTAAACATTTTCAAAAGGTTTTAATACAATTTTCAAATAATAAAAAAATTAATAATTGAAATCATCCAAACATGATGATAAACAAATTGATAATTTAATTTATAAGTTAGGTATGTAGATACATTTAAATATGGTTTGTAGATACATTTGTTTTAAAACGAGTATTCGATCATCCCAAATCTCAATTGAATACGAGGAAAAATTAGAATCTTAATCGAAGCTGTGATAAAAGTGAAGAATACCAGAGTGCCTTAACCAAACGGAATTATATTTATAATAATAATTATCTCTGGGATTCTGATTGTCTTGCCATAAGCTTAGCCAAGTTACTAGCTGTTGCCTGTATTCTGTTTGGCATTTCGAACTGGTTGCATTTGCCGTTATCGGACGAAGCAGTGCAAGATTATTATTATGTATATTGTCCATGGATTGGTGCATTGACCAACTGTAAATACTCTGTTAATCTATGTGAGTAAGTGCTTCGTTGACCATTCAGTGTGGCCCATTTAAGCATCTGTTTCAACGTCTTCAATCAATTGATTGATTATGAAAGCACTTCACACAAAGCATAATAAATGATGATGACGACCACGAAGAAGATGATGATAATGATAATGTTAATTATAATGCCAGATGATGATTATTATGATATATGAACTGTTACCATATTTATTTATTATTATTAAATAGCGGCAACTTAGACGGTCAAGTAAAATGAAAAAAAAAAGCAACAGCAAATTGTTATTAATGTTTGCATTAGTTTATTTATTTGTTCGATTCGCTTGCAACAATATATCTCTTCCTCTTCTGTTTTTATTGCATTTTACTTTGTTGCGTTGCACTCAACGGAAATGGGAATTTGAGCTGGTAAACAAGTTTGCACAGGTCACTTGAATTGAGAAATGAGAGTGTCTGTCTGTCGACCATAGCTGAGCTCGATATTCCAAATAAGTATTTAGTAATTAATTGTGCACAATATTCTACTGGATGCACATGTCTGCTTACATCAATATGTATACATATGTAACTACAATAGAACCGCAGCAATTTCTGCTTGAATAATACGAGTGTATTTATGTGATAAATACGAAGCGTCTAGCTCTTGTCCATTGCAACGTAAATAATCCTATTCATTCAATTTTGGATGCTATTTCCGAGTATTTTCATATTGTTTTGTTTGGTTTAAATTGTATCTTAAGACGCAACACGCTTCATGTTTCTCTTTGGACAAACACGAAATTATAATGTTTATTTCATTATATGAAAAGCATCTTGGAAGCGCCGTGTATTCTTTTGCATTATCGTGTCACGGTGGGATCATCTCGATAAATAACTATTAAAAGTTTTGAATTTCAAAGCTCAATATTAAATTAATTGATGAATATTTATATATTTATTTGGTGAATCAACTTGTGTAATTCCTTCACATTCGCGTCCACTTCTACTTATTAAACATACATTTTTATCACTATCCACTTCAAGTAGCGCATTTGATCACACATAAAACATAGAAATTTCAAAAGATAAATATTACCAGTTGTCCATTGCCAAACGTCGCGTGTTTTTTTACTTTCTTTTCGTGTCACGACACGCGTCCAACACTAAAATATCCATTTACATCGAGTTGAGAGTATATTTGAACTGAATTAACTGAATGCAGTTTCACTAACAACTAACAACGTCGCCTTGTTATAGTTTCAATCTACATTTTTATAACGCTACATCGACAGACTTACAGACGGACAGACTGACAGACCGGATTGAATCGTGCGTCGACGTCAAAAATGCGCCGTTGACCGGCGTGTCGGCCATGTGCCACTCGCTGGCTAACTCACTGAAAAACCGGCTTGACACGTTGCCAAAGTTAGTTGAATTTTTTTTTGGTTTTGTTTTTGTTATTTTTTTCTCAAATGCCAATGGCTGGCGCATTTCGCAGGCGACTTTTACAGCGCGGCAATTGTTAAACTTGAACTTGCCAGGCGATGCGTAGCCACAGCTTCTGTAAATGTGTGTGTCTGTGTGTGTATCAATTTGTGGCCAACGGCAATCAGCTTTGGGGCGTGGACAAAAACCGGGATCACTTTGACCCATTGGCCAAAATCTCTTGTATCTGCATATGTTAATTGTAAGATGTGAGACGGTGGAAGGGAAATGAAGAAGATGGACTTAGAGTTGAAGCTGTTCTCAGGTGTCGTTGGCAGTTGCCGGTTGCCAGTTGCCAGCCTGCTAGTTACCAGTTACCAGTTGGTAACTCGTAGTTGGCCGGCTTGTGAAAGTTCAGTTGGAAAACTTTCAAGTGCAGCTGCAAAACTTGACATGCTCTATGGATTTTAGCCAGGCAGGGCAGAAACTTCAAACAGATTCGTTAGATTTACTTGTCTGGCTTAAGGGTGTCCCGCCTTTATCTCAGACGAAAGATGGGAGATGGTAAAATTCAGGCCAATACTCATATACTCATACCATAAATGTTGACATTGAAGACATGCCATAGCTTCAAGGATAAGCTGCTCTGAAATTATTTGGTAATAAATGTCATCCACAGCAATTCAATTGAGTTCCACGAATGAGAAACCCTTGCGAGTACAATATATAAAAGCAAGTTACTTATTCTTGAGGAAAACTCTTTAAAGAACTAGTTAAACTCGGTCTCTGAGTGGAAATAAAGTGGAATGAACTCGAAGTGAACCTCTTGAAGAGCGAAAGTTGATGTGCTCTTTATACTTTTGTCAATTTTGTCAAAGCTTTCGCATAAAACGTCAACATTTTAGTGCCTCGCTAAACTTTGCCATTTTTGGCATTTGCTGCCTGATCTCAACCAACCAAATAAAACCCGTTGACTAATAGACAAAAGATGGTTGGCTGCGACGTTGATCGATCCGCATGATGATCTTCACTTAGATGGCCAAAAGACTTTCTTCTCGGCAAAGCATTGAATGACCGTATGATCGATCCAATGAAACCGAACCAAACCAAACCAAACCGTACCAAAAGCTGAGCTCAGCTCAGTTTTAAAAACTGAACTCAATTTGACTGAATGTCCAGTGATTAATTGTTTACAAGACTTGGCTTAAAATGGAAACTAAACAAAAGACAACAACATTAACAACAACAACAATCTGCAAGTTATTTTGGCATTTCTGAAGAAATATCAATGGATTTTTGTGTTATACGCATGACTTTCATGTCTTTTATATGCATAAGTATTTCTTTTATTTTTTCGCATTGTTTCGCATTTTGTCTTATACAATCCGAAAAATAACAAACACAACAATCTGAAATGCAACCACAGCTAAATTTATCTCACTTTATGGCATGTGTGGGCGTTTGTCATTGTTGCCACTGTCCCTTTTTGTATTACCTCTGCTGTGAGGGCTGTGAAAGCAGACCTGAGCCATTAATATTCGTGATGAGCATTTGGCAAAATCTCTGACCAGTTGGGGCTTAAGAGCTCAAGTAATGGATTATTTTCTATGCAATTGCCAGTTAGCTGTACTTTCATCAATCAACTAATTGTTTCAATGTGTTACTTTTAGCAATTTCAGCAACAATGCGGCCTTACCAATTTGAATGTTCCAATATTGGGTTAACCTAGAAAATTAAATGCTTTCATAATCATAAAACTATTGATTACAGAATAAATTTCAGAAAATGTGTGAATATTTGTTTGATTTTATTAGAAATTTAAAAACGTTAAAAAGTTCCTTTTTCGAGTGAATTTCTTAATATTATTTGATCAGTAAAAATATTTTGAAAAAATTTCATTTTAATGGCTGATTTTTGAATGAACTTAAATAAGCTGAGCTTCAAGCACAGTCTTTTTATTTAATTTTTTATTTATTTATTTATTTTTAAACACTGTTGATAAAACAGGAAAAAACTATAATTAGTTTTATCATTTTAAAAAAAACTTTATTTATATTAAAATCAAATTAAAACTGTACGAAAAAGGAATTTTTGAAGGAAAATTCTTTATGGTTGTAAAAGCGCATTAAAATGTATTTCTCAGAATGAATTAAAAACTTAAGAACGCAGGCAAGCTTTTGGTTTGTGAACAAATTAAGCTCCTCTTGCTCTTATTCTTAGCTGAAACTAGTTAATCTAGTGTCATATGAGTTGTTACATCAAATGAAGCTCGTGTCATGTGAGCACAATATTTATTACGACTCAAGAGACATTTCATTAAGCACATGAGCTTGAAACAATTACGAGTATCTAACAAATGCTTTAAAGTTAGTTCAGTCACGTTGCTGCTGCTGTTTTTCCTCTTGTTTCCATTACATTGTGTGTTTTTCTTTGCCAAGTTCATGGCAGACATTAACAACAACAACAACAAAAATAAAGCACTTGGCAGAGGACTTGAAAAGCGAACGCCCTTCAATTTTTGCAACATTCTTTTTCGGATGCATTTGGCTGCACTCTAATTACATTTCAAGTGTGGCCATTGGCCAGACCCAGAGTAAGCAAACTTATCATCATCATCAACATCTCCATCTCCATCTTCAGCACCATCATCATTATTAGTGTCGTCATCATCATGATGATGATTGCTGCATACTTGAGCAATACAAAAAGGGGGCTAAACTCTTGACCAAAGACTCTTGCCTGTGCGCTCAAGCATAAGACTATGTTTTCTAATTTGGCTTTAACCTTTGCCAAAGAGCAACTGCCATTATCCATAGGGCGCTTGGTAACCAAAGAGCAAAAAAGGCAAGCAAGAAAAGAAGAAAAGAAAAAAAACGATGTAGATGTAGATGTAGACACGAAAACAGCCCAAAAGTGGAGGTAATTGAACCGTACTACCAACATAATAAGTATAACCTTGACTTAACCGTGGATTTTGCAACTCTGTGACGCTTCGCTCGTCGCACTTCCTCTTTGCTCACCTTTGTGGCAGAGACTGAAAGGTAGGCAATGACACGCCCACAAAATGTCGCAAAGGCAAATGAAAAATTCGCGCATCATTTGTCATGAATTCGATTTAAGTTTGTTCGCAATTGCAATTGCAATTGCAGTTCTCGTTGTCGCTCTCAGCTCCAGTCCCATTGCCGGTTGATCCTACGAGCAACTTTGCAATCGATTTGGAGGACTCTCTACGAGAGGGACAGCAATCAGTTGGCCAAAACTTTTTCTACTCTGAGCCCATTGAAAATGGTCAAAAACGGGTATTATGGTTATGAAAATAGAATGTTACAGACAAAAGCAGGCCATATAGAATATATTATCTATTAAAGAATGGATAATAAACATACAGATAATAAAAAACGAGAAACTATTTCTACCTTTTTATTTATTTAAGTAATTACATTTCATCGTGAAAAGTGAAAACTTAAGCCTCGTGGGTAAAGGCTATAAATGTGCATTTATATTTAAAAAGGTAATGACAATATAGAGGTAATACGTCCAAATATCTGAAAATCAAAGCACAGGGTATCTCGTTGTCGTTCATCCTCGACTAGGGTGTTTTAACTTGTTTTCTTCCGTTTTATCTCAACTTGAAATATATATTTGTATTTATATTCTTTTTCAGTGCGTATTGCAAATAACTGTATAGCGCCTGTGGGCGTGGTCGAAAACTGAAAAGCTTTGGGCAATTTTAAATTGCCATTGAAATTGAAATCATTAAAATAATTTGATTTGCCGCCCAGCTGCAATTGCATTAATGAGAGTATGTGCAGCTTTAAGTACGCTTAATTTAATATTGTTTATGCTAATATATTCATTGTGAGTTGAATTAATCATAGGCTAGGAAGCTTTTAAACTTGACTGATCATTATTAAAAGCTTTACTTGATCCATAGATTAATCCTGTGGAGCTTCAGATCATATGATTAGATATGTAAATATTACCCTGTTTTAGTTAATTTGCTTAAATTGTCTTTGAGCTTAAATCTGACATCAGTTAAAAAAAAGTTATGTACTTTTTACTGGCTATTAAAGCAATTGCTTAAGTAGTTCTTTACTGGCCATTACTTAGGCTCATATTAAATTAAATTTAGAAAAGGTGTTTGTCATATAAATTTTTGTTTCCAAAGCAAAATTTGAAACTATTTCTACTTGATATTAAAGTTTTTGTCTAAGCTTAACTTTAAATTGATTAGACAAAAATAAGAAGTATTTTCTTCATAATTCTCTCGTTCTTTTCACATACAATAAAATGCAAATATTTGAAATGCTTTCGTGCGATATTTTGCATCGATGCAAATTTGTTAACAAAGCACATTTGTTATGAATTGAAACGTTTTTACTGGACGCTTGTGTTGCCTCTCAGCTTGACATTAATCCGATTTGTCATTGATGTTTTTGTCGTTGGTTTTTTTGGTTGTTGTAGTTGTTGTCGTTGTATTTGCGGCAATAAATGCAAGAGCAAAGTCAATGACACCTTGGGCAATAAAACAGGCCAGTTCCTGTTTGACATTTTGGGCTAATAAAGTTGGTTTCACATAGCGTTCTCTGACGTCCCTCTGTCTCTGTCTCTGCCTCCGCCTCCCCCGCTCCCATTTCCCCTGGGGGGCTGCTTGCAACGCCCGGTTAACCACTTGAGTGCATTGCACTTGACCGCATCATAAATTTTGCCAGTCATTGCGAGAGGCCGTTGCAGTTTAGTTGCCCCCGTTGCCTCATCTCGTCTTGCCACTTGCCACTTGCCGCTTGCCTCTTGCCTCTTGCCACAACGCCGCTTGCTGTCAACTTTTAATTTGTTTTAAAAACTTTTTGATTGTTTCGCTGTTGTTGTTGCCGCTGTTGTTGCTGTTGCTGGCATGCAAATGGACGCACACGCTCTGGCGCCATGGAGTCTTCTTGGTTCTCATCTTGGGTCTCCAGTCTCCGGTCTCCGGTCTCTGCTCTGGGCATTCATTTGCAGTTGCTTGATTAAATTGTCTTGGCCTCAGCTCACTGGGGCTGTATTTAAAGTTTTTAATTTCGTTTTATTGACACTGCTGCCTGACCAAAACAGGAAGAAGAGGAGGCAGAAGAAAAGAGGCAGCTTTGAGCTCACTCGCTGACCTCAGTTACAGTCAGCTGCCACAGGCTTTAAGCCTTGTCGCTGGCGCAAGTTGTCGCCATTATTGTTGCTGTTGCCGTTGCTCTTGGAGCAGCTACTGTTACTGTTCTTGACAGTTGCCTGACCCGAACACAAAGCCAAACAATTTCCAGGCCAAGACCAGGCCAAGTCAAAGGCATCTCAACAGCTGCTGTCATTACGACCTGCCCCGCACGCATATCAAACGTAGCCCAAGACAAGAAACTCCACGTCCAAGACAAAGATGAAGCCCAAAGCCAAAACCGAAGCTGAAACTGAAGCTGAAGCTGAAACTGAAGCTGAAGCTGAAGTCGAGCTGCTTCAAGTCGAAATCGAAGATGTTCCTTGATGCTGACTTGAAAGACATTTTGGCATTGTATTCACTTTGTTCTTTGACACATTTAAGTAGTCTTGAAGCTTAACTACAATTTATTAATATTTCCAATAAATTAAATTTCGATATAAGTTTTGATAATTCTCTGTGTGACGGAAAGTGCAACTTACTAATAACTTAATATTATTACCATTGCGAATTAAATAAATTGCAATTCATTCCAAATTTTAGCGAAGAATTGTAATTAATTTCTCACAATAATTATTGGCATACATATTTGCTATAAAATATTTAACTTAATGTTCTTTTGGAGGACAGTAGGCAATTATTTGCTCAGTTAAATAAATAAAAGTATAGAACATTATAAAATTTAATATTTTCAAAGCGTTGAATTTTATAGTTTTCAGTTTTATTGGCATTAAAAATAAATGAAATTATTGATTCGAAGTTAAATGTTATAATTTCATGAATGTTAATAAAGTGCAATTTAGCAAAATTGTATTTTAGCTAAGTTTATCTTGCATATTTGCATAGGAAAATCTTGAAAATCATTTGATTACCTTGCCGCACGTGGCAATGTTGCTGGCGTTGCATGGGCGCGAGAAGTAATAGCAACGGCAACATATGCAAATGCACCGTTATACGTGGTCATTGCAACTCACGGTGGTAACAACAGCAACAGCATCTGCAACGGCAGCAAGAAACTTGTGTCAGCCTGGCAACAGTCGGCAACAATATGCGAATGTTGCTGACACAGCAAGTTGCATGTGAATGTTGCTATGTATAATATATACACGCACACAGTTACAGACGCTTACACACACAAAGATACATTACTTTGACAGCCAACACGCGTCAGCTGACGTCGCAGCAGGGACAAGTTTTGCATGTTGCTGCTGCTGATGCTGCTTCTGTTGCTGCTACTTCTGATGTTGCTGCTGTTGCTGTACCCCCAACTAGTGAGTCAGCAACATGCGCGCGCGTTGGCATTCTAATTTATTTATGTTAATGCAATAAAAACACTCAATTTGCTGCACATTCGAAATAAATTCTTGTTTCTCTCGTTGTTGTAACTGTTGCTGTTGCTGTTGTTGCACTTCGCATATTGGCGACGTTATCGCAACAGCAGCAACAGCAGCAGAAGCAACATAAAAACATAGCTAACCTTGTTATTGTTATTTAATTTCACTTTTTTGTTGGCATTGCTGCTATTGCTGTTGTTGTTGCTGCTGATGTTGTGTTGTTGTTGTTGCTGCTGTTACCGTTTTGCGTTGGCGTTTTTCGTGCTGGTTTCTCTGTTTTGTTCTTGTTGTCGGCGTTGTTGTTGTTCTTGTTGCTGCTGTTGCCGTTTTCTGCTGGCCGCATGATTTACGGTGTTGGCGGCATTTTTTTTTGCTGCTGCTGCTTTGCCTGTTGATGTTGCTGCTGCTGTTGTAGCTGCACCGTGGTTTGGCCAAGTGCTTGCATCTGTTTGCCGGCTCGACATTTGAAACTGTGCATTTGAAAGTTGTGGTAGAGCATAATGGGGTAGTGAATAGTATTGCCAAATAGGTGGCAAGTGGCGACAGGCAGACAAAATAGATAAAAAAGTGCTTCAGAATAAATAGAAGAATCCCGACGAAGAGATACCTCGTCTCTAAATAGATAGTAAATATATAATTAGAGTTGGGCAGATGGAGATATATTCAGCATTATCTTTATTTATATAAAAAATGTATTTCCACTTGAAGAAACAATTTTAAAACTAGATTATAAATTAATTTATTTACACATAATTTATTTTATTTATTTAATGACTATACTTATAATTTAATAAGATTTCGATTTGTTTAGAGATATATATATTATTACCTTTTAAAACCACTGTGCACTCTATTTTGCATAGGTCTAGTTATATGTATTTATTTTATTTTATTTTATTTTTTATTATTTTTATTTGTATTTTTTAATGCTGCTGTTGCTGCGCCCACTTTCGAAGTCGCCGACGCCAAAAGCAACTCTGTGTGCGTCATTTGCATTTGTCATAGAAAAAAGGTCGCCTGGCCTAACGTTGTTATGGCCGGGTAGAGGAAGGGAGGGAGGGTGGTGAGGGGAAAGGAAGTGTATCTGTGGGTCGTTTGCTGCACTGCCAGCACGATTTACTTACTTTTACTCTTCAGCTTCAGCTTCAGCTTCAGCTTTAGTGTTATCTCTTCAGTTTCAGCACCCGACCATAGAACTTGCGAATGTCTTTATTATTTGCACACTGAAAGTTTATAAACACGCCTATCCTTTTTTGTGTCCGTTTGTTGTTGTTGCTATTGTTGTTGGGCTGCCCAGCTTTTTAATAAAGTCATTTTATTTACATTTGTGCTTTTGTCTTGTAATTTATTTACTTTTTTATGCTATTACATACATTTTGTACGAGTAGCTTGCATATTTGTTTTTTGCCGTCTGCTCCTGTTGATGTTGTTGTTGTTGGCATTGCTATTGTAACTGTTGCTGCTGTTGCTGTTGTTGTTGCCTCAGCCGAAAACATTTTAAATGCCATTTTAATTATATTTGCTCTTTTGTGCGTTGGCTGGGCGTAAATTCCACTTGGCTTTGGTCGCTCACTGTGCAAGTTTTTCAATTAAAATGAAATAAAGCGACATAAATCAAGTCTCTCTCTCTCTCAGACACACACACACATGTATGTACATAAAAAGACGTCTGACGCAACAACAACAAATAGCAAAAAAAAATATATATATATATAAATTAAAAAAAAAAATACTGTTTTAAAACTAACAGCAACCGCAAGTAACTTCATTTGGCTCGAGGCTAACGCTGCGTATGAGCAATGTGTCGAGAACTACAAGGAGAGCGCCTTCCCCCATGAACCATAAACCACAGTGAACACTCCCACTGAACAGAATTCAGTGTGGAAATCTCAAGTTGACTGACATTTGCATGCAACTCGAAGTAGAAAGCCAAATGAAAATCGAAATGAAAATTAAAATGGAAATGGCAATGGCAATGGCAATAGCAGTGGCTAACTTGGCATATACAGAAGAATAAATTGAAGGGTTTGAGGTTGCAGCTGCACTTGCCACACACATTCGCACACACACACAGAGAGAGACATTAATCAAAAACCCGAAATCATTCAACAAAAGCAAAGGCAAGTTTGAAGAAAAGGACAAGAGAGACAAAAACAGACGTTGTCCAAAAATTCTAATTTATTTTAATTGTTCTATATGGAAATACAGTAACGGCACAAGAATTGTTATTTAAATTTATAACAAATAGATCAATAAATAAATGTCAAAGCAAATCGAATCGAACTTAAATGAATGAGAGTCCAAACAAATGATAAATGTGCAGTTTGGGGTCAAGTAAACTCTTGGCTTACAGCTTCCCATTCCGCCCAAAGTGTGTCACTGTTGGCAACACCCAATAACCCACATTTATGTAGTATTTAAAAGCTGCAAAATATACGTTTACGTTTAAGGCCAGTTATTAATATTCGACATTCGGCTCGTGCCATTTCAAATGACAAGCATTTATGTGGGCTTAATTTGAACTCACGCCGTTCACTTCACTTGCGAGACAAACGACAACGAAAACCACTCGAGCGTGGGTGGGGGGGAAATACTTCCCTCCCCCACCCACACCGAATCACCCCTACCCGCACCCCTTTCCTTGTTGGCACTATCTACCGCTGCTGGCTTAAAAAATATGCGAGCAGTGCAGCAGTTATCAGCAGCGTCAATTGCAATTGTTTTTAATAATTCACTTTCACTTTTGCGCCCGCAGCGCCCGTACTAAAAGCCCCAATCCTACACCTCAAACAACAGACACACGCACACACACTCGCACACCCAAAAAACCTTGAGCCGCATTTCTGTATTCTCACCTAGCAACCGACAACTGGCAACTGGCAGCAAGCGACAACATCAAAAGTACAAGTATGTACGAGTATATATATGTATATAGAGCCATGTCTTGGCGGATGTTGCCTGTTTAAGCTGTGGGCATGGGATTTGGATTGGAATTGGGATTGGGATTGGGCTCGAGTCTGTGCCTAAGTCTCGGTCTCGGCCGCAGCTTCAGCCTGTTGCCACTTGAATTTGGATTATTTTTTTGTATTTTATTTTGCATACATACATAGAGAACCGAGAATATATATGTACATAGGTATGCGTGTACTGCGAGTTTCCCTTTATTTTTCAATTTTTGTGTTTTTATTTAGTTCGTTTAGTAAGTGGGGTATATTGTATCCATTGCAGGTAAATTAAATATTTATATACACATATTCTTGATCAACTTTAATAGGCGAGTCAATCCAGTCAAGTCTGTCTGTGTGAACATTTAAATCTCAGAGACTGTAAGAGCTAGACTGACCAAAATTGTAAACCCAGATCTAGATCTAGGGACTCGAATTTCTATTAAGAGACGTTAATAATTCTAATGGCTCCTTTTTTACATCGATGACTCCCTTTTATTATTATTAATCAACATATTTAATAATCATTATAATATTTAACAATAATAATATCACTTATAATGGTTATTAGTTAAAGCGCCTAAAAGTGTTCAATAGTTGTTATACCATCTCAATTCGTTAATACAATTGATGTTTATCAAAATTTATTGACGGGTATCTTTCAGTCGGCAACTCGAAAATAGCGTTTTTATATGATTTTTTATCGAGTCGCACACTTGAGACAGGGCAGGCACAGCTTCCCCAGCAGCCACCGCAAAGGGCAAATAAAATTAATGAGCTTAGAGGTAAACCAAAAGCCAAAAGCCGATTTTAGACTACATTTTTTTCTTCTCTTTTTGTTTTGTTAAATTGAGCTTCGTTGTCTGGCGACGGCTTTAAGGTCGGAACAAAAGAGATTTTTGACTCTAACCGCCTATTTTCCATTTCTACTCTTTGCAGCAACCAAAAGAATAACAAGATCAACTACAGCTCCAGCTACAGCCAGCAATAGCATTATCAATATCAGCTGTCCTTGAAACAGCAAATTGACAACTGGGAGAACAATTGTCCAGGTAAGTCAAGAGTATTAACTGCAACTAGATGGAGAAAGACAAACTGAACTTGCATAGACAATGCCTAAACTTAAACCTTAATAATTTCAATGTTTTTAATAATGTCAAATCTTTCTCTGGAAGCGTCATAAATAAAACTGAGAAAACGCAGGAATTTTAACTTAACAGAAGAGCTAAAAAGATTTATTTCATAATAATATTTAGTGTAGCTGCTAAGTATATTGCAAAGAGAAATTCATTCTTTTTTATAAGAAAGTGAAAAATTCATGAAATATCAGCAACATTTAAGAACAAAGTTTTTGGTCTACAAGTTAATTGTTGTAAGTTATATATCATATTAGATGGTGCAATTGTCCATATATATTTTAGATTTGGATGACACATATTTAATCATTACCAACTTTTTAACTTCAACATATATTTTGTTCTTATTTTGAAGTTGATGAAGTCGCTGTTGATGTTGATGAATTCAGCTTTTGTGCCCATCGCTGCTTTAACCCATAGGTTCTGTTTATTTAAATTTCTATCAAAGTCTTGATATCAACTTGAAGATTTATTTTATCCTTAGAAATGGCGCTTATTGTTATAAGCGATGCAAACAAAATCAAAATGTATTTAATTTGAAATCGAGGAATTTGGTTACTTTCAGAATTTCCCAATCCATTTCCATTTAATTTGCTTAGCTCGTTTTCACGTTGCGCCATTTTCAGACATTTTTTTTCGCTATTGAAAATAAATTACTGTTCTCTTTATTTTCCTGCCGTTGTTTCTGACATCGTTGTTGTTGTTGTGTTTGTTGTTGCTCGCTAGTTGTTCAATAGACGTACACACATATATTGTATATTCACTGAAACCTATGTACTTATTTTGTTTTAACTTGTTCAATGTGCCGTACCAATTGTTGTTGTTGCCGTTTTCTTTTTTTTTCCTTTGGTCATTTTGCTTGTAAGGGCAATGTTAAACCATTCTCTCCCTCTGGCCCAACGTAATTCGTACTTATTTTGTTGTATTTTTGTATCAAGTGGCAGGCCCAGAAATGGCCAACGGGCACAACAAACCACACGAATTTCTCCCCCACAATCGCCCACAATCCGTACAAGCAGCAACAGGAAGAAGCAGAAAAAGAACAAAAACAATAACAACATTAAGCGACTCGTTTTATCCTGCTGACTGAGCTTTCAGTTGAGGTAGAGCCTGGAGCAGGCTCTTTCTGCTCTTCTCTCCTCTGCTCTGACTGCATTCCTCGCATGGAATGGCAACTGGCAACGGTGTCTGCCTGGCTTTGATTTTGATTTTGGCAAAGTTTAGCCGGCCAAGAGATTTCTCTGAGCTGCTCGGCACGCTTTCGCATAATCGGGCGTATTATCTCTGTGTCTCCCCTTTCTCAGTTCATGCATCTAATTTATGTCCAAGCCCACAATACACATACTCGTATCAAGCCAGAATCATACTAAGTCCGTTGCTAGAAGCCAAGCTAAACATGAGAAGAATACACAGAAACAGAAACAGAAGAGGAATTGGAGACGGAGCTGGAGCTGGAGCTGGAGCTGAAAGTGGAGCAGAAGCGCCGCCAAATGCTTTCATTTCATTAATTATGCAGCGAAAATCAACAAGAATTGGTATAGAAACCCCCTTGTAATTCCTACAGAAAACTCCTTTCAATTTTCCGCATAAACGAGAGAATGTGTATGTGTGTATGTGTGTGTGTGTGTACTGTAATACTCTGTAAGCGAAAGGGACTGTAACGGGTATGCCAAGAACTGAATAAATTTTTAATCAAGCAATAAATTGAGATTCGAAATGTACATCATTTTAATTTTATGTGAACAATACTAAGGCAAAAATTAAATTCTAGAAAGTATCAGCAATGATTTATCAATTTTTAAAAAATATTTTGAGTATTATTTCTGATTTTTTTTCCCAGTGTACTTTGATCGCTAGTATTTACTGTGAGTCATCGTCATGTAGGCGCTAAAATGTGGAAGCAATGGAAAGAACTCGGTATTAAAGTATTTTTCAATACTAACCAAACTATTTTGAATTATTTTTACAAATTTATATTTGCTGAAATTACTTTAAGAAGTTTACTCTGCCAATAACACATATTTATCGATATATAGCACACTGATCAAGCAATTTCAAATACAATTAAGTTTTTACTATATTTGCTAAAAAATTGGTAATTTTAGATTAGCATTCCAGCATTTATGTATATTTTCTTGAATCAATTTAAAAACTGTTTGCGTAGTATCTGCTAGTCAAGTCATTTTGTTGAGCTGCATTTTCTGCCTGTTATGTTTTCTTTTCAAATTTTATTTTTTGGCTTGTTTTCTGTGTGTTGCGGCCACAAATCTGTTTATGTGCTGCAGCAGCCAACCCACCCCCCCCTCGCTTGGGTTAAGCCTTGGTTAGGCCTTCAGATGGCCTGCTTCTCTAAGCTTAGCCAACCTCTCTCCATGTGCTTTAACCCGTAGAAGGCTGCGAGTTGCCACAGCGTACGTTTTGTGCATTTGACTTTTATATGAACTAATTCATGAAAAATGCATGCTGCTTGTCCCCCCTAACCCCCTAACCCTCTCTCTATCTACCCCCTTCTCCGTTGTTGCACCCTATGCTGCCAGTTGCCTGTTCCGCGTGCCCAACAAATGAAGAAAAACCGGCCACCATAAATCGTCGTCGTCGTCGACAACTCGGACTCGGAGACGACGACGACGTTGCTGCACTGCATCAGATATTATACGAATGTGACTGCGAATGTGAATGTGAATGGCAAATGTTGTATGTTGAATGTTGAATGTTATATGCTGAATGTACATACATATGTTTGTATGTTGAATATGGGCTCTCTGGCGTTTTACTCTGTGCATTTGGCTTTGTTCGTGTGGCAAATAATTAAATTAAGATTTTTATAGCTTAATTGGATGACTGTCGGGCGCCGAGGCAAAGTAACCTGATGAATGACTGCCTGCCTTCCAGCCTGACTGGCGAACTGGTGAACTGACAAACTGACAAACTGACAAACTGGCAACATGGCCAGATACATTTGCAAACTTGCAACAGCAAGTGAAAGGCAACAAGTCTGGTCTTGTCCAGCGTTTGGGGGAGGCAAATTCAATGGTCGTGGGGTTGGCCAGGTCTTGGGTCTTGGCCTGAGCCGTTGGCCGTTGGATAAACATTGCAGTTGCAAGTGAGCATGGAGCATGGGGCATGGAACGAGCTTAAAGACCATTAAACCTCAATTTAAGACAAGCAACTACAAATGATTATTATAGATTTTATAGATGCATTTATTTTCTTTCAAACTTTTCTTTTATCTTTCAAAATGTACAAGAACGTTTGATTTGAGTTTTTTTGTTTAATATTCGATTTACTTGATAAAAAAAAAGAATCTATATTATTTAAGTTAGTTTCTTGTTTTATTTTCGCTTTATTATTATTAAATAAAATGTTATTATTATCTAAGCTAATAATATTTATTTGTTAACCAAGCTGAAATAAAGTTACGAAATTAGATTAGAAACAGTTGACCTTATGATTTCATCTAGTTTGTCAAGGCTATGTTTATAACCCACTATAGAAATTTTTGTGATGCTTAAACTTATGTAGAATACTTTCAGATTAAAATTCAATAACTTTAAAATTAATTCACACTTCTAGAAACTTGATGAGTAAAGGGATTTTCAATTTCTGAAAATCTTCTTGCTCTCTTCATCAGCTTTAAGATCTATTTATCGATCTTTTGTCATCTTAAGATCATATCGCTCTCTCCTTCTCTCTCTGCTGCTCATAGCAGTTGCTCTTTCAGCTTTAATGCAACGTTGCTGTGGCTGCTCTCGTGGTAACTTGCAGTTGTTGTGCCTCTTCTCTCTCTCCCTCTTGCCTCTTATGCTCTCCCATAGACATATAGACTATTCATGCACTCAGCTAAGTAGTGCACATTGCTCGCTCATGTGCCACATTGCATTTGTTGCCCCAGGCCGTGGCATTTGTTGCCGCTGCTCTGTTGTTGGTTTATTTATATATTTTTCTTTTTTTTTTGGGTTACCTGGCCAACAAGCAGCAACAGCGGCCAACCAACAAATGACTGCGATGCAGCGCAATCTGCAATCTGCACAGAATCTAAGCTCACGACAACGACGAGCCACAATCCTTGAACTTTTCGCATTTCCAATATGCATACAGGCATGAAAATCCGTTACCACTGTGTTGCTAGACCCTGTACTTAAAAAAAAGTGCAAAAGAATAAATTTCTGTACATATGTACTATATATAGTTTGTAAAAAAAAAAAATGGTGCTTCTACGAAATACACACATATCGCTTATTTACTTGGAATTTCAAAAAAGCCGCGTTTAAAATTTTCAATTTATTAATGCCTTGCTGTAATATCATAAATTTTTTGACTCACATGAACAGTATAAAAAAAAATAAATCAAAATATCGAATGAACATAATTTTTTTAATTATATTTATTTTATTTTTTTAATTATAATAGTTTTCTTGTAACGTAACATATTTAGACATTTTGGATTCATTGTCATTGTCATTTTTTTTTTCAATTTTTGCCATAATTTATTTATTTTTATACTATAAGTACAGAGCCTCTTACGGTCGAGCTCGCTCGACTTTAGTTTTTTCCACAAGTTGCTGTTAGTCTTGTTGTTGCTTGCTGCCTTAGAGGCTCATGACAGCTGTTTGCTGAGGGCCCAGGGTTGCATCTGCAGTTGCCTTTCATTAACATGCACTGCGACGACGATGAGCACGGAGACGTGGCGAGGCGAGGCGAGGACGAGAAAAATTACGAGGACGACGGTTTGTGACGGCGATCAAAAGCATAAATTCCACATGCAAATCGCTGAGTACAATGTGGGTGGGTTGTTTGGTGTGGTGTGATGTGGTGTGGCCGTCGTTGTTGCCGTTTTTTGTAGCTTTGCCTACATTTCGTTTTCTTTTCCGAACCTGTACTTGTTTTTTTTGCTCCAAAGCTAAAATTCTTACAAAGCAACAGCAGAGAAAGGAAAACCGCCGATGTCAAATAGCCAACTGTGCCGAGAAGCAACAGCAACAACAACTAACAAGAACAACAACAACTAACAACTAACAACCGACAACAACAAATAACAACCAACAACTAACGACGACGACTGCAGGCAAACAAAATGGCCACCCATGGCTTCGGCCTATGAAATACGCACAACAATGTACCTTTTTTTCCTGATGCTTAGTTGGTATACCCTGTAGCTTGAACATGCGAGCTGGTATGCCCATCTATAAGTAAAGAAAAGTGTTAAAGGCCACTGCACAACTGGTATAGCCCTTAGTTAAAAATTATTATTGATGTTGTATTATAAAAATTTGTAATTTTTTTGTAGATTATCTGTTAAGCTCTCTTTTACCTTTCTAACATCCTTTCTAACATCTTATTTATACAACTGTCAACACATCTTTTGATGCCGTTTTACTGCTGAAAAAGCTGCAGGTGACAGCATCGCCATTTTCATTATTTGCATTTACGACACTTCTTACGCATTTTAGGCCAACTTAGATTAAAATTACAGAAAAAAAATTTTTGTTTTTCGGAATAAAATTCGGTTCTTTTGGATTTTCTTAAAATATATATGAAATTCTTAATACTTAATTCTTATTAATTATTTTTTTTAAAAAAATATGCTTAAATCGATTATTTATGCATATTAGCTTTTAGTAATGCTGAGACATTGATTCTTGATTCGCCTATAGTCTTATCTTTACCAATTTGTTCCGGAAACTCATACTTAGATATATATTTTTAAATATATATTTTTTTTAGTTTTCTTTCTGTTGAGAAAAGATCTAAATAGAACTTTTCTCTTACGTGTTTTAAGTTTGAAGTTGTCTTCAGTTTTACGTAGCTCGTTAAAGTTAAAGCAGAAGATGCATCAAATGCATCTATTGACTTTTTGCCGCCACATTAAGCGATGAGTGAGAAAAGGATGTGATGAGCAGGAGGAGGTGGTGTGGCAGGTTGTCTTCTATCAGAAATTGATGCGCCACAATTTTCTGGCTGTCTGCAATGAGCTGCCTCTGCTGCTTCTGCTGCTGCTGCAATTGTCTGCCTGCTCACTGAATGACTGACTGACTGACTATGCGGACTGTCGTCGTCAACGTCTTGACAATTTCGGCAATGTGCGTTGAAGCATAGCACGATGCCACCGACGTTGTCGTCGACGTTGACGTCGTCGTCGTCGTCGTCGTCGTTGCAGCATCCTTGGCGCATTGCAATCAAAGTCAACGCAGTGACTGACAGCGGGACGAACTTACAGATACGCCGCTTTACGTTCTCTGTGCATGTCATTCAAATGCTGTTGACAACTCACAAGACTTTTCCTCCTCTTCTCTTCTCTTCTCTCCTCTCCTTTCTTCTTCACTTCCCTCCCCACGCCACAGTCGGTGTCTGTGTCTGTGTCTTCGTCTGTTTCTGTCTCTGATTCCGTTGCAACAACTGAGTGACTGCCGCTTTGGGGATGCCAACCAGCTTTTGACTGCTTCCTTATGTTGTTAGCAGAAACGTGACAAGAAAATCAAACACGCAAAAATCTGCGACTACAGCAACAACAACAACAACATTCAACTGCTGCCTTGTGCCCATGATAACACTATAGTAGGACTTAGGGCACCACAGTCAACCACACAGAAAACCACAAAAAAATAGCAACAACAAGTACAAAAGTAAGTTTATCTTCGGCACGCCTTAGATTCGATACCCTTAAAGAGGCTGTATTCAATTTTTGGCCGATTGTTTTTAATATTTACATATATACTATATTAGTCAGATTTTTCAACATTTTTTTCTATTTCTTTAGTTAACGCCATCTTAAAGCAGTCTTAAAAATAATGACTAAAATTTAAAATTTTTTATATTATAAAGTTTAATTATACAATATATGAATCAAATTAAAACTAAGGTGAAAGTGAAAGAAATTACATTTTTGATAATAATTTGATAATCTGTTAAATTTATTAATATATTGGTTGATATAATTCAAATGCCAAAACATCATTCTAACAAAATGCGATTTTTCAACCGATTGATCTTATGACAGTTATATGATATAGTGAATCGATCCGTCATCAAAATTCAAAGATTTGTCAAGCTTTGCCCCATGTCCTAAGATTCATAATCTACTGAAATCAAATCATAAAACAAAGAAAAGCTTCAAAAAATCGAAATTTTAAGAAAATTGCGAACGCTAAAATTTGTCAAAAGTTACATGACTAACTGTAGACCTTATGGAATCTGTCACGTCGCTTTTAAGGCGTTACACAAATATTGAGAAATTCATAACATGCTGTGTAAGGGTATCGAAAAGTTAGAAGAAGGAAACTGGAGACGACAGAGGCATCGGACGACAACATGTCTTGCAGTTAGTTAGCTGCATGTTTCTGTGGCATGCAGCTCGAAAGCCAAAGCTAAACATTTCGTGTCGCATTTATAGACAACGTGCCGCTGTTTTTTTTATCTATTTCCCTCTCTCTCTCACTCTCTCTATCTCTTCTGTCTCTGCTGTTACTTCTGTCTCCTTCGTTTAGCGTGGGCTAAACGTTGATTTGCTTTTCGCAAAATTGTTTCTCAATTCGTTGCCCAGCTCGTTTGCAAGCCAGCATGTGTGTGTGTGAGTGTGTGTGTATGTGTGTGTGTGAGAGTGAGTGTATTATTGTGGTGTGCCATCTGTAAATTGCCATAATAAGTTGGCAGTCGCCGTTGTCAGTTTCCAGGATGAGCCGTGCAACAACTTGTGTGTGTGTGTGTCGCAAATGCAGATGCAATTGCTGTTGTTGCTGAGGCAGCTGATTGATGTGATAAGCCCCCCACCTCCTCCGCAACCCCCTTTAGATGGGGCTCAAACCGTTAGTTCAGTTCAGTTTAGTCAGTGCAACGTAAGCGCTTACGTAAGTGAAATACGTGACGTGAGACGACGAAAGGTGCAACAATCAGCAGCAGACAATGTTCATAATTCAACTACAATTTAAGACGGAGACAATATAAATAATATAGCAATAAATAGTAAATAACACAAAAAACTAAAAAAAAAAAGCCAGAAAACGTAATTAAATTAAAAAGTAGACTAGACAGAAGAATAAACCCCGACTTTTACATTTTACTTTTTATATTTAATTCTAACTTTTTTCATTTTGATTAAATTCATTTATAATATAATTTATTGTTAAATCAATTTATTTTACATTTTGAAATTACTTTTGCTCAACAGAACTTGGTTGACGTTAAATAAATAAATAGATAAATTTATTAAATTAATTTTAAAAAAATACAAAATGATCTTAAGGAAGGAAGAACTACGCCATTTTTAATCAGTTACGTCCTTTATGATTATTATGTGAACAACAATATGTAAAAATTCATAGATTCATTTGCTAATGTTAAATTAAATCCCAAGTATCGTAAGCTTCTTCTAACGTACCGACAAAAACGTCAGAAAAATAAATTGATAAGCAATAATCAAGAGACAAATACTACAATCGTTTTCGGGCCGTCAAGTGCGTGTATCTGAAATATACATTCGAGGTGTATTTTATCATCTGGTGATTTTATGAATTTGTTATCTACCATTTCCTTAACGTGATATTAACATTTTGATTGGCAAGCATTTCCGTCGCATGTGCGTGAGAGCCGGGGAACATGCCATAAATACAGATGCAGATACAAATACACAGAATCAGATACAGATACACAGATTCAGATACTTATAAAAGGCAACAACAACAGCAGGAAGCCTGCGCTTGCCTCTCCCAAACATTTGTATTAACGATATTTTCTGTAGGATGTCAGGCTCTGGTAGGTGCTGGCAGGAGGATTGGAGACGAGCTGCAAATGTGGGGGAGGGAGTGACCAAGTGGGCAGTTTGCGCCATTTATATGGCGACTTCTTGTGCAGTTTTCAATTTGCATTTTTGGCCGCCGCGGCCGTCAAGCGACGCCCGTTTCATGTCTTTTGACAATTTGCCGCATTGTTTGTTAATTGTTAAACATTTTAAATCACTGACAACGATTGCAGTTGCAGTTGCCATTTCAGTTGCTGTTGTTGTTTGTTTTATTGCCGCTGCTGTTGAATTTATGGATACTCGTTTATACATACACATGTACATAGATACTTCTTCTTCTTTTTTGTGCGTACTTAAGCGATAATCGACGATTGGCTGATTATTCGACAATTTTTCATGGCAGAATTTGAATTGAGATACACAATCTGAAAATGTGTGGCATGTGTCTGCGGCACGTGCAACACTTGAAATATATGAATATATACAATATTTCAAAAATAGGTACTACAACTCATGAAGCCTTAATCAATTTGAGGCCAAAATTTCAATTGTAAATTGTCGAGCGAAAATCGAAAATCGAAAATTGAGCAACGAAAATTGCAAGTGTTGTCAAATGCAGAAAGGCAAAAGTATCTTTTTGTGTGTGGATGTGAATGTGCATGTGTAATTGCATTATTTATAATTAAATTTGCCAATGTGTAATGTATCCGACAGGCAGCAGTAGATAGACGACGTCAAGTATAAAGATAAAGATACCAAATTTCATTTGACAAACAAAAAAAGAAGGAAGGAAAATCAACTTTGACGACATAACGAAAAATCATTTGCTATCAATCGACAAAAAAAAGCCGGAGGGGCAAATTGAAAGACAGAGAGAAAAGGAGGGAGGGAGAATGAAAGAGAGAGAAAGAGCTCTCTGACTGAAGTTTAAAACGAACTTCTCACGACTTTGGCACGCACACGTACGCAAATAAAAGGATGTGATGCGAATTAAAAACTCAAACAGCGGATACGGATACAGATACAGATACAGCTAGAGATACAGATACAGCTAGAGATATAGCTGGAAATACATAGACAGCTAAAGATGGTATGAGCATATGTTATGCTGTGCGTAGACGCATCCGTCAGATCTCGCAACAAACGGTGGCACGCACGCTACTTAAGTTCATTTGCGCCACTTTGCGCCTGTGCATTTTAAGTGTGTGCGACTTTTTTAATAAAACGTTGCCTCATACCCTAGATAGATGCCTTTTTTCCCCTGCATAGCTCCCTTCATCGCCCTATCCAGCTTCAGTGAACTAGAAAGTTGTGCATGTGTCAGATACAAATGTATCTCGAGTCGTTAAACGGCTGCTGCGTTTGTCCAACAACAACAATAACAACAGCCACACAATCCAAACGGTTCACTGTGCCACTTCACCAATCCCCATTTCGTTTCATTTCATTTCATTTCTATTCTTATTCTCTGTCTCTGCTTTGGCCTTAGATTCTTTAGCTCGCTTAGATGAATATGTAGATAAGTCAATAGATGAATGAACGATACACTCACATATTTAAGCGGTCATTGCTCATTTGGTGGCTAAGACAATGGCTTGAAAGCTTATTGAATTTCAGCGACCGAAACCGAGTGAAGAATTCAACTCAAGTCGCTTTTGGGTTTATTGAGATCTTTGAAACCGTTCAGATCTTTAAGTATCACGTCGATAATAAGTAATAACAACGATCGTAATTTTGAGGCTTACCATTGGCAGTTCTACCATAAATCTTTTATGCGGATCGAGAAAGCTGTCGTAAAAGCCAATCAATGGCAACAACGGCCACTAATGTGCGGCTGTTGCTGTTGTAAGTCAAGTCCATAATCTATAAAACACTCAACTACCGAACATTAATGACTCAATCGAATACAACTCGAATTCGAATGCCAACTCACAATTTGTATATGCAAAGAATTTTAATTGAAACTTCATAAATCTATCAAAAAAACCCATCAAACGGGTTCGTCTTCCAGCAGCATCATCATCAGTTGAATGGATTCAATAAAAGTTTGACAGCATTTATAAAAATTAAGCAAACAATAATTTCATTATGAGACAGCGGAAGCAATAGAAATATTATTGTACAGTGTTGTGTAGCAATTAAATTTCAGCTGCTTAATTTAATTAATTTTATTCAATACGTTTTTGTTGCTTTGAAAGTGGAAATTCAGTTTTTTGAGAGTTACATATGTGAAGTAAGTTTATTTGTTAATAAAACATTTTGGGAATCTTAGATATATTAAACATTTTTTGAACATTAATATTAAATAATTTAAACATTAAAAATACATGCTTATGTCAATGTGACATTATGAATAAGCATGCCAGTAAAATTGGGACATTAATCTTCTTTCAGTTGATGTCAAATTATTGAATGCTGAAAACTTCAGCTGAGCTAAGGCTCCACCGATATATTAAAATAAAAATCCAAATTATAGTTCATCAAATCAGTCAAATATTTTTCGAAAATTCAAATTCAAAGCTCTCTTTTCATTTTAAACCACTGTAGTGGAATCTACAGATCAAACGCTACTTGCAGCTTGCAACTGGTGTCATTTGATTGATCTGTTGTGAGCACATGTGCTGCAAGTGCAAATATTCGAGTAGCAAGGCATAAATAAGTTTCACACGATCTGTGGCATCCACAGTCACAGCCACAGCCACAGCAAATTGATGCTGAACTCGTCGTAGCTCTTTTTGCAGCCATCTTTCATTTAGCCTCGAGAGCACATCTTTGTCTCAAAATAAACAATGCAACGCCTTTGTGATGTTGCAGCTGCAACAGATGCAGCCTGTGGCAGGTCTGAGACCCTTTTATACCCTACCAAAGGGTATCATTATTTTGTTACGAACTGTAGAATTTATCGCTGGAATTTTTATAATTATTCG
This sequence comes from Drosophila subquinaria, assembly GCA_037043405.1. Lineage (NCBI taxonomy): Eukaryota > Metazoa > Arthropoda > Insecta > Diptera > Drosophilidae > Drosophila > Drosophila subquinaria. The sequence continues at coordinate 22,789 of JBAMBL010001007.1, read as the reverse complement.
GCAGTGATTTTCTGATTGTGATGGATTAAAATTCATTACCAAAATAGCACGCTGGAATTCTCTAGTTGCGATGATTTGTTATTGATTTATTTGTTAACATTTAAATTTAAAATTAAAAGAATTCAAATAGATAAGAACACCACTTTATTCTTATTAATTTGGTTTGCATTGAAAAAAATGAAAAGTGCGATTTTGGACTCTGCCTATTTTTCTGGAAATATCTGTGAGAAATGCTATAAACTGTCTCATAAAAAAAATTGACTTTATTATTTATTTTTACAACTTACCAAAAATATGAACAACTTTGACATTGTGTGAAGGGATTTGATTAAAATTTGTCTGATAAAACATAGAGAAAACACTGAAAGAGTTAATCAAAAATTAAATGCAAGGACATCAAATCTTCGGCGTGCCAAAGATAAATTTTCTATCATGTTGTCTTAGTGTTGTTGCTGCTGCTCTGGCGTGATAAGCCTTGATTATATGCCAGACAGCCACCGATCAGTTCCAGTGCCAGTCGAGTCGTCTGGATCTCTGAGTTGCAGTGCAAATTAAACGGGGAAGAAAAATGGAAAGAAGCGCAAGCAAAAAAAAAAAAGAAGAGAAAATTCTATAAATATTTCTTGGCAGACTGTGAATGGCCACAAGGAGCGGAAGATGCAGAGAGAGAGCGAGAGTGGGATGGGGAAGGTGGGGGAGGGGGGGTGTTGTGTTGCAATTTGAGCAATGGGAAACTTGTCGAGTTGTTTCCAAGAAATTCTCAGCAACAATGCCTTGTGACACGCATTTCCTGTGCTCGCTGCAGTCAGGCTATAGAACAAGTAAGGTATCTGCAAGATACACACAACGCGAGGGCGAAAGCGCGGGCGAGAGAGGGAAAGAGTTGAATAGAGAGAGAGAGACTCGTTTGGTGGCTTTTGCGCGTGCGCAACACACATTTCCGTTAGTTGAACATTCGCAGTCGCAGTCGCAAGTGGAGATCAATGGACGCAACGACTGCGCAGCAGCTGCTAATCGAATCTCAAAAGCAGACCGGCTGCGAGTTGAGCATTCTTAATTGTTTAAATGCTAGCCCGGACAGTCGGACAGTCAGACCGTTGGACAGACGCGACCAGAACGCGTCTAGAAAATTGTAAAAGTCATTGACGCTCATTGACCCAATTTGAAAGGCGTCCGTACGTCCGTCCGTTTGTCTACCTATCTAAATAGTTGAATAAGTAGTTGAATAGTTGGGCATCATTAAAATGTATTTTCGTCATTTCAAGTTTTTGGGCGCGACACACATTGCGGAACACGCCGCCACTGGCGATACACAGATCGAACCTGTTTCGCCTAGCAAATTAGCGACAACAACAGCAGCAGCAACAACAACAGCAACAACAAGTACAACACTTGCTGCTGTTTCAGTGGTAGTCAAAAAAAAATAGAAAGAATCAGAAAAAATTGGCATAACCGTAGCAAAGTGACCCAAATCCACTGTAGATACATAGAACTGTGCTTGAAATATCGAAAAGCTTGACGAGAAAGTCGAGTCCAGCTTTACCTTGTAAATGCTAATGCCTGACATGTTGTTCGATATGGATTTGGGTTAAGTGCGCACAAAGGCACACACACTCTTAAGCACACAATAGCCACAGTAAGACTTCCAGACTAATGATCGACATTTTTGGGTCTCGCCTTTCGACGGATCCAATTCTGAGAAAAGAATTATAACAAGTAGGAAAAAATTCCAAAATTAATGCTAAAACAACTATATAATTTTTTTTTAATTCTTGTATCTGAAGTAAGAGATATTTTGTTTCAGTAAAGATGCTTAACTCCTAGCTTCAAAATTTAAAGAATCGCTCAAAAAAAATTGCTTATTATTCATATTGGAATAATTTAGTAAATAACTTAAAGTATGTTTATGAAAGACAGTATTAAGCATATAAATGATAACGGAAAATGAATTTATTATAAGAACCATCGTGAATTATCTTAATTTAATTAATTTTTCCAGCCTTCCAGCCATATTTGCTTAAGTAATCCAGCCATATTTGCTTAATAACATATATGCAATGCATATTATGCATGGAATATCATACTGATATATTTATGTTTATAATACATGTTTATCAAAATATTTAAGCAAAAGTCCAAGTATATAAATATTTACGTGATTTCAACTTTCACACTCAGCATTCAGGAGAAAAAAACACATTTAGATTATAAAAGTTATGACCAAGGAATAGTTCAAATCATACGTTAAAGATTATTTTTATAAATAATTTTGAATAGTATATAATTTTATTATTATGATTGGAAATAAATGTGAAATGTATCCACCCTCTTAAAATTACGTTTCTGTTTAGGGTATGGCAACTGTTGACTTTAGTTTTGAATGCAGTTCAGATAAGTTGAGTGCAAATCATCAGAGATTTATAACAACTTCAGGCACAAATATACACACACACAAACCAACACACACACTGCCATAGATACAGATAGATAGTTGCTGCATATTTCACGAGACCAGCAGCCAGCCAACTCGGAGAAGTGTGTATTTGTTGCCAAAAATGTATCAAAAACAAAAAAGGTAAAAAAAAAATAATAAAAAAAAAATAATACAAAAAATGAAAAGAGAGAAGCTTGTTGAAAGCATGTTGCAAAATATTTTGTATAATGTTCGCTAACTCCAACTGTCTCTATGTGTGTGTGTGTGAGTGTGTATTTTGTGAGTTTGCTGGTAAAGTTTTTGCGGCACATGCAAATGAAATGGAAAACACTTGAGCAAAAACTGTAAGCTGCCGGGATGCGACCTGGCTTAGGGACTGTTTCACTCTCTGTTTGTCTGTGCAAGTATTTCTATACATATATATGTGTCTCTGCATGTGTACGTGTACGTGTGTGTGTGTGTTTGTGTATGTTTTACATTTGCCTGATTTCGGCTGTGCTGCAAATGTTGCACAAAGTTTTTGATTATGTAAAAATTGCATTAAAGCTGCGGGCGTTCGGTCAACACACGGGGAAGGAGGTTAATGGAGAAAGGAGCTTTAAAGGATTTTAAGTGCCTGCTGCTGCTGCTGCTGCCTTTGAAATGGCCAATCCCAGAGGCAGGCAATCATAAAAGCGTCTCAGGTGTGCCCAGAACTCTACTTCTGTCTCGCCAGGGTATTGTCCATGGCCCAGAGCTGCTTAAGCAGCAGGGCTAACAAACTGTTTAGTGGCCCAGAAGGGCCAGACGGAAGCGACCGGAGTAGCCAAAGAAAATGAATCGGACATGCAAATGCAGACAAATACACAAACATGCACAGAAAAAAAGTATATATGTACATATATGAAATTGCAGTTTTAAATTTCATAATTTAGCTTGTAACTGTTAAATTAATCATTTTATTTGGCAAATATGATTAAAATATTTGATTCAGATTCAAGATTCTTATAAAAATTAAGTTAAAAACAGAATTTTGAACATGCATATAAATACCTATATATATATAACTATATCAATATGACAAAGTGATATTGAACGATCACATTTGTGGGATTTTCAAAAGGCGATGTATCGATGAATTGAGTTGATTTTTGTATCACTAATCAAAATATTTGCTGGGAGCAATATGAAAAACCATATATTTAAATTAAATATTTTGTGCTAGTTTTAAGAAATTGATTTTTTATCGGAATCGCGAATTCTTTTTCACAGTGTAGCTACATCAATTGAAAGTGTACAAGAGAAAGACACAGACACAGAGTTAGACGAATGGAACGAGTCAGAAATGTCGCCCGTTTGTCTGAAACTGTGGCAGCCTCCAATGTCCATTGTCGTCCATTTGCCTCAGACACAGACACTGCCACCACGTGCAATTTGTTGACAAAATTGAGCTATGAATGGAACTCAGCTGCCGCTGATAGGGATGATAAAGGAAACACTGCGATGCATTGGCCATAAATGTTCTTCTAGTACAATGTCTACTGATATTCGCTGTTTTTTTTGCTATTGTAAACCTACAAAAAATATCTAAAGATAGAGTTGTTCATCATACATCACTTGAAAACTAAGTATCGTTCAATTTTTAACCTACAACATAAGCTTTGAAACTTAGTCATCCTTTATTTTTAACTTGTTGAAGACTTGAAAGCAATTTTATTTTTGGCCAAAATGACAATTATTATTAAAACCAAAAAAAAAGTCACACAATATCTTTAAATGGAAATATCGTTGCAACAAATAACTCTGTTCAGTCCAACATTGGTTGATATTTAAAAAACATCGGTTTACCTCGATAACGATAGTTCCATCCCTAACTGCTGCTGTTGTTGGCCAAGGGGCACGGCTTTTGTTTATCGCTCGGCAAAGAGCGCCTCGAGGCAGGTCAGCAGTCGGAGTCGGAGTCGGCACACGCAATTGTGGACTTGGAAGCGAACGAGTGCAAAGCCCTTGCAGTGTCATAAATATTAGACGTCCGCCATCACACATGACACCAACATCAACAGCAACAGCAACACCCAACACCAATACGCGTACAAGCAACAACACCATTACCATTCCCATTACCAAAGGCAATACCAACAGCGACGTCGACGTCACAGTCAACGTCACCATAGTACAAAGATGCGAAGCGTAGATAGACAAACAGATTGTCGCCCGAAGTGTCGTGTCAGATGAGAAGATGGAGATGGAGTTGAAGATGGAGATGAAGATGGAGAGGAGATGGCAATGCGCTGGAGCTACTGTATTGCGTGCAGCCAGACCACGATGAACACAACGAAGAGGAGAGAAGAGAGAGAGAGCAGAGAGCAGAAAGAGAGTGAGAGGACAGAGAGAGAAGAGAGGAGAGAGAAGAGAGAAGAGAGAAGAGAGAAGAGAGAAGAGAGAAGAGAGAAGAGAGAAGAGAGAAGAGAGAAGAGAGCAGAGAGCAGAGAGAGCAAAGAGCCCGGGTAATGAGTAATGAGAAGTAATGAGAAGTTATATTTTCTATAATTTTTTTTCTGAATTATAATAAAAAAAATAATTTTTTAATTATTATTTTTAACAAAGCAAAGACAGTGACAATTAATCGTTATTTTTATCAATTAACGATATCGATATCAACGAATGAAATCGAGGAATAAGTCTTTATCAGAGGTTTTTTTTAAAAATTAAATATTTTTATTAATGAACTAACAAAATTTTATATTTAAAATCAATTAAGCTGTCTAAGATATCTGTAGAACAATTTAAGCATGAATAGATAAATAGTTGACGTATTTAGTAATTACTATTTACTAATCGATTGTGTTGTAAACTGAGAAAATACTTAATTGATTTATTGCAAGAAGTATTTGCGAAAGTTAAAATATTTATTTGGAATTGATCGATAAACATTATCGAGCTAAATTGTATTTCTGGATTCACTGGCCTACCAACAAATCGATTGCAACGATGAATGCTGCTAATATTAGAAGTGTGTATTTCAATTGATTGGCTTGCAAAAGGCGTTCACATTTATCAGCATAACCTTTCGATGAACTGCCGATAAGTTTCCAGCTCTGGACCTGAACTCTCATCCCACCCCTTATCGATTAGCCAACTGATTTACGAGCGTGTGAGTCTTGTAACCAAACAGTTTTACACACACACACACACACACACACACACTATGTGTGTGGCAGGTTTAGATTGTTTTCCATTAGGCAAAAGGGCAGATGGACGACTGTCGACTGTCGACTGTCTGGTCTCAGAGGCTTCATTCTCTTTGCTGTCTTTGCTGTGTGCGAAATATTACACGCAATTTTCAAGTTGACATTTTGCGTCTGGGTCTGGCTAAAAGACTGAGGCAAAACGGAAATGGGAAATGGGAAATGGCAAAGCGGTTGGCCGCTATATTAAAAATGAATGACGACATTTCATTAGCAAGAGAGGGGTGAGGGAAGAGGAGGGCATGAAATGGGCAATGCTGATAAGAAATGCAAAGCGATTTGCCAACGCGAGCGAGGGTTCAATTTTAGTTTATTGTTGCCTGAAAGTAGGCAACAGTTTTAATGCATTTTGTTGATTGTTATTTCCCTTGTTTTTTCTTTATAGAGCTAAGCTAAGAGAGGACTGTAAGAAAGACAGAGACAAAGAGAGAGAGAGAGACAAGACAAATTACAACAATGGCACACTCCAAAGTAATATTGAAGATACTTTTCTCGCTGTGCGTGTGGTCGTTTGTCATCATTGGACTATTCAAGATGCACGGCACGAATCTGGTGCCACAGGACTATCACCAGGTGCCACAGGAGTATCAACAGTTGCCGATCAACGGACGCAGTTTGCTGCAAAAAGACATGCTACGCTATGCGGAGACAACTTCAACGACCACAGATCACTTCGATCCCAGCGAGATACTCGTCGACAATCGCACAGGTGAGTGGCGCTTCTTAAAACTACATATCTATTCATAGCACAGAAAAAATGAATGATTTGAAAATTCAAGCTGAAAATTCCAGGGACCGTAATCATTATAAGTAATATCATAAAAATTACTTAGTAATGATTATTTAAAGATTATTAAGGATTTTTTTCAATGATTATAATTATATTTGAGCGAAAATATAAAACTCACAAATAATTATTATTCATAATTTTTATTTTTTTCACTCAAAATAAAACTTACTTTTTAAAAAGATTACGTTTTCATTTTAAATAATTTGTTTATATCAATTTTATTATATTAATTTATCATCAATAATGATTATATGTGAGCTTTGTTTTGTGTGCTCAAATTTAATCATTATTTTATTGTATATGTATTCTAGTCATTGATTTTTTTATGTAAAATAATTTCAATAATAATTATTTAAGATCCCTGAAAAATTCTTCACGTTTTTTAAAATGAATGTATTCAGTGTACTTTTGTTAAATGAACTTAGAAAAAAAAACATTTGAGTTCACTGAAAAAATCTTATATATTCAAAATATGGCAAAGAAGAAATTGAAAAAAAACTTACTAGAATCTTGAGATTACCAAACTTGTGATGCCGATTATGATTGATTTTGTTCCGGATTTCCGAAATTTTTTTCTATTTATGATATACTCAAAAAAAACTCTCTGTATACTATTGACAAACATGTCACAGCTACATTGTAAACTTTACAAACGAATTTGAGTTTGGATATTCAAAATCGAAAGAAATCTTTATATTAATACCAAAAAGCGTTTATTGAACAGAACTCAATTCTGGTGTAGACTATTCTATAATCAATTCACACACATTCACTTGTAATACGAGTACAAAAAGAGTGTACATAATAATTTGAATACATTCATTCCAGTCTCTGCTTAAAACCTGCTACACTCGCAAACTTTTAACTTCAATTTAATTTGATTATTTCTTTTTATCTCCCCAACGCAGCCATGGACGATGATCAGCTGGTGCGAGATGTTGAATCTAGAATTCCATCGCTCCCAATTGCCTACTGGAGCAAGAATAAGAATTTTCTGCAGCAAAAGTCATCGACATGCGCCAAGTATCCGTCCATCTTTGAGCTGGAGTTCAACAATATTTATTGGCAAACTCTGAGGACATCGAATGGAACATTTCAGCTCTTTGGCGCCTACTACGACATTAGACGCACCTCGTTGTTGGGTCCCACGGTGCGAATTCTGGGCATGATCGATCGCATTGAACCGAAAGTTAAGACCTACTGTCAGTTTTGGTTCGATGGCCAGAAGGAGCCGTTTATTGTGAAGACCTTTGAGTACAAGTATATTTGGTACAACAAATGGGGCAACTACAAGCAGGGTATCTATCAGCCGTATTTGATCGCCTGCCAGATACCGAAACCCTTCCACGGTGTCGTGCCCAGTTCGGTGTCGATGGTGGAGAAGGAATGTGACACGGCTACCAACAATTTGCGTGTCATCTACAATCGACCACCGGATGATCAGAAGAAGGGATTCGCCGTCTGTGTCAAGGGCTTGGATTTTCTCTATGATGATCTGAGTGTTCGCTTGATCGAATGGATCGAAATGCTGAATATATTGGGGGCCGACAAGATTTACTTTTACAATCTGCAAGTGCATCCAAATATCACCAAAGTGCTCAGTCATTACGAGCAGGAGGGTAAAGTTCAGGTGATTCCATTGACGCTGCCTGGAGGACAACCGAATGTCCCGGGTTTCCAGCATCTCTATCTGACGAAGAAGACTAATCACAAGAGACAGAACGAGGTGATACCCTACAACGATTGCCTTTACAAGAATCTGTACTTGTATAACTACATTGCCCTGCTGGACATCGATGAGGTGATCATGCCCAAGGGCAACTCGGTCCTCTGGTCCGAGCTGATGGACAAGGTGCGTCCCGAATCGCTGAAAATCAAGCCGGACGGTTATCACAGCTACAACTTTCGCAACGTCTACTTCCTGGACGATCAGCAGCATGAGCACGGCTGGCACAAGGATATTCCCAAGTATATGCATATGCTGCAACATGTGCATCGGGCCAAGAACTACACAAAGCCCAATCAGTATGTCAAGTGCTTCCACGATCCGGAGCGTGTCCTCACGCTCCACAATCACTTTCCGCTGAGCTGTCTGGGCGGTGTGTGCAAATCGTATCCGGTGGATACACAGGACGCCCAGTTGCAGCATTATCGCGCCGATTGCGTCAAGACGCTGAAGAAGAGCTGTGAGGAGTATCGCGAGAATTCCGTTGAGGACAAGACCATATGGAAGTACAAGGACGAACTAATCCGACGCACCATCAAGACGCTCGAGACGCTGGGCTTCTTCAGGCGCAGCGGCGGCGGCCCCGGATTCACCGGCAGCAGCAGCGGCCTCGGCGGTGGCGCCACAACGCATTCAACCGAACGGTGATTTCCACTGCTCGGCGGCTGGGCGTGGCCTTGGCTACCGTCGGCCCCATTTGTAGATCCTGCGACGGCCGGCGGACTGGGCAACGAAGAATTTTTCGTCTAGTTGGAAAGGCATATCGAGAGATAAATCATAAAAAGAGTGTAAGGGAGTATGAGAGAGAGAGAGAGAGAGAGAGAGAGTTCCTTGCCGAAAATGAAACGAACTCCAATCCAAAAACGAAAACTTAAACTTAAACCCGTCCTCTACCAACCACCCATTGTCCCTTAGTCTACACCTCGATTTGTTCATTTTCTGTATTATAGAAAAGTGTGTTTTTTTTTACCATTATGATAACAATTATAAATATGATTTTTCTTTTAATTTGTAGTACTTTGGAGTCCCCCCCATTTATAAAGTATATGTTTATTTAATTAGTTTATTTACTGTAAAGTTATTTTTCCCGTATTAAAAACTATATATATTATCAAACACTCACACATACATATATAAATAATATATCTATCTATTCGCAATTTTCGTATGGCTAGTGTAAACAAAATAAAAAAAAAACAAGAATAACAATGAACAAAAAAGAAAAAGCGAATGAAAACACTTTTGAAATTGTGCCTTCAACTTTAAATTGTAGTGTTAGGGTTTTAAAGGCAGCGACTATCATCAAGGTGTCGGAAAAACTGTACTATACACACACAACCACACACGCCCTCTCACACACACACACAGACACTTACCTAATCATACTTTATGGTATATAAATTAGGTTGAAACCTAAACAAACGTTTATATTATACATATAATTGTAAGTTTTCTCAAAAGACGTTACAAAGTTAAAAAAAAAAACAAAACAAAACGGAAAAGAAGAAGAAAAGCCGAAAAGAACAGAAACATGCAAACATTAAGAAGATGAAGATAATGAAAAACCTATACTAAGTTCAAGACTGATGATGTTTATTATATAATAATTAGATACAATTGCAAAATCGTGTGAAATTGAAACAAATTTCAAAAATTTATTTCAAATTGTGCGAAAGCCAAGCAAATTTCAATTGATATTATCTATTAGTTAGTATTGTTGTGCATTACACGGCAAGTAAACTAAAAAAAAATTAAATACGAAAATACAAAAAGCCACTTCTAACTGTACTTAGTGAACGAATATCATTAAATGCTAAGCAATTAAATAATAAAAACAAATATAAAAATCTTGTATATAGTTAAATTGTTTATAAACACTAAACATTATTATAATAATAATAATATATATATAAATATGTTAAACAAACAAAAAACAAATACAAAAGATATAGCAACAATATTGTAATAATAATCATCAAACTAAACAGTTGCGTGTTGCAAGCTGCTCAATCATTATATAACGTTTCATCTTCTCTTTGGATTTATTCCTGTTTATTTCTATCCTATAAATTGTAAGTTCCATTCATGAATAGTTCGTTTTGTGTTTTAAGTTTTCCATTGTAAATAAATTTAAGCATCTAATCAAACATAATTTTTTTTTTACTTTATTACTATTGTTTCCTTATTGAGCATAATATTATTATTTTAGCAGCTTAGTCAAATTGTTGGAATGAAAAACAAAAGTTGTTTACATTTTGCATAAGCGTTGATTTGAATGGAATGATGTCTAACAGGTTGCAGATACTTAAACTATTGCACTGGATCACGTGGATCTAACATTAAATTTATTTATAGAATATAATATATATATACATGGATATATAGGTATATACTTATACAAAAAAAAAACACAGATACATCAATGTATTAATGTTAGTTAATAATTATATGATGAAACCCAAACTTTTTTTTGCCTAGCTAATAACAATTGATATGAAAACAAGTGATTGAAAAATAAAAATTTTAAAAATTGTACAGCGTCTTGTGAATTTATTTGAAACGTTATTTTTAACTGACAGATCGTTTGACATATAAAAATGTAGTCTATAAAATATTTCATTTATGTTTCCGATTTTTATCTTAGTTTTGGTAATGTTAAAAGTAGTTCTGCGCGGTGTTTACTGCGGATAACAATACTTAAACCTTACAGATACTTTAATCTAGCTTTAAAGCTATTTCCTTAAAATTTATACTTTCGTATCTCTCAAATACACTTCTGTCTTTCAACAGCTTTAAAGATCTAGCTATTAATATGTACATACTTTGAAAGGATTAAAGAAGATTCAAGCCTTAGCAACCCATTCCTCTGTTTCATCTCGCTGTAAGTAATAGCTCAGACTATGCGAAATGGAAGATATTTAATCGCTGGTGTCGCATTCATTTAAGTAACCGGATAAGCTCTTTACAGTTACACAGATGGTCCTTGGGCTGTGCATTGACAGACTAATTGCCGCCGTTAGCTTAAACTCGGCTATAGGCCAGATGATTTCAGGTTGCAGTCAAGATTACGTAGAACCATTTAAGATAGCTAAAATTCAGGCATGCAAAACAAATACAGATACGGAAACGAAGGCACACAGTCAGAGAGAGAGAGAGAGAGAGAGTGTAAGAGAGACAGACACTTGAACCGGGGCAGAACCCAAGCGTTTTCCAGTTGAATGGTTAGTTACCCAGGCACCTTGGCAGAAACGTGGCATCCTTTTGCCTACGCTTACAGCTCCGTCCAGCGTGGCAAGACGTGAGATATAAAACTTCTAAGAATGTAAACAACAAAGCATTTATTCTGGGGCATAAATGAATCCACTTACGCACAACTTGGCGTGGAGCGCGCACCCAAAAATGCCACAGCAGCAACGGGAGCCCAATTCTGACTATCATACTCTGGCCAAAGAGACCAACAACAAGAAGCATACCTTAAGCCACCATTGCACACACAGACACACACACACATATACACACACAACAGGGAGTTAGTCAGGAAGCGTCGGAAGGAAGTCAAGTAAAATGAAAGTTACAGGGTATCTTTGTGTGTGTGGGGGGGGGGGGAGGGAAAATGCAGAAGATGCTGGGCGGCAACTGGCAACTGGAGCCAAAGAAATTTGTATAAACGCAACTTAAGTGAGCATTAAACACGCTCCACTGAAGGACTCCGACTGCTTGTAAGGAGGGTCCTTTTTGGAACGAGCGTTGGCAACGTTGGCGCTTAACTTGGTTAATAAACATTACCAACACCACAAAAACCATTTACGTGAACTATTAAAATTCCACAGAATTTTAGTTGCCTTTGCCTTGTTTCACGATTATGTTTATTTATATGGGCACACACACACACACACACACGCTCACACAGTTCCTCATCCTGGACTGAAAATGGAGTCCGAGTCTCTGTGATGAAGGCAACCCCTTTTTTTTGTAGCCTGGTTCGGTTTTTGCATGTACGTGAGTCGTTAAGTGAAATCTCATCGCTGCATGATGAGGCAGCTTTAAGTATGCGTAAGTCTATATATCCTTCATATCCTTTTATGAATATGTACCTATTAAGCTGCTCAGGACAGGACTTTACGGGATGGAGACAAAGAGAGCATCCTTACACACCTAATGCATTCATTTGCCATCCGGTTTATGGGCCATGATTTTGGCCTCATTTGATTTAGGAGTACCATAACTTTTTCTAGGCTAGTCATGAATCAACAGTTCGCAATTTTATGTGTATGCATATACATATGTATATATTTACCCACTTATTAAGCATGCAAATTAAAAAAGATGGGCAGAAAACTATAGTTAAGTCTTCGACCTAAAGTTACCTGTCATTTAATTTAAATATATGTATATCTGAATATTGAACTTCAACTATATAAACAGTATATAAAAAATGTATACTTTATGTGGCTCTCACTCTACCTGTTTCATAAATTGCATCGAATACAATATACCCTTCTACTTTACGAGTAACACGTATAGCAAGTGATATATTATTAATAATACAATTTAGTGCGATTCACTTGGCAACTTTTGCTAAACGTGGCCAAAAAGGTCTCAAAAATGCAAATGCTGGCATACTAATTAAAATCTACTCGTATTTTATATATACATATATATATGTATATACTTATATGGGATCGGCGGTAGCTATTTATAATGCATGTGCATAAATCCAAAAATTAAGCGCTTCGGCTTAAAAACTATGCAGAATTAAAATGTGCAATTACGATGCAATTTCCATATGCATCCGCCTGTCTGCGTATGTGTTTATGTGTGTGTGTGTATCTGTGTGTGTTTATACGGATAATTACGAACCCAGCGGAACTTGCTGTGAGAGTCCATTAATCGTATTGCTTCTTGACCGTTGCAATTTCAGATTCACTTAATTCTTGTTAATTAAATTTCCCCGAAAAAAGTCTGTAAAATTTGTATATTACAAATAGATTTCAGTTTTTCTTTGATGAGTATAGCTTCACAGATTTAGATACAATTTGCAGCTTCCAAGAATTGGCATTCAGTTCTATTCTAAAAACAAAAAATATAAAAATAATATTCCCTACTATTTAAAAGCGTTTCCATACTCCAAAATATTTTGCGTGGAGTCTCTTGTTTACCCGCTGGGTACACAGGCAATTTTAGGGAACGTATCATTTTTTGAAAGCTTTTAGCTTTTAGCCAAAATCCGTGCAGTTGGTTGTGAGTTGGTTGATTTGTCGGCTGTTCTTTATAGAAGCAATTACAGCTGTCAGTCAATTACGAGCCTGCATAAAAAATTCAGTTGATAACAAAAATATGTATAATGAAATAGATCTCATACAATTAAACCGGAAATAGTACAAGTCAAGATTATTATAATAATTTTGAGTATACTATAAATGTGAGTATATTGATTTTTCATAATTTTTATACACATCATTAAGCGTTTTATATGTGCGACCTCGCCACATGAAGTGTATAAAATTTCAGATTAATTGTGACAATGTATTCATAATATATATGAATATATGAATGCATTCACATGAGCATTCACATTCATATTCAAATGGCATCGTGCTGCAATTTTAGTTAGGTGGCAAACCAATCAGCGTGTTAGTTAAAAACGGCGACTGCCAGCTAAACATTGGCATGTCGGTCATAAGGATATACATTTGCATGTTCCAGGCTATAACCAACTGGTCATAATTATGGCCAGCACACACACAGATACATACACATATAAAGGAGCATGCAGATGCATATTGCATGCGAGTATGGAGTGGAACTTCATTTTTGGCTACGTATTATGAGCTTGAAGTGTGTGTGTCTGTGTGTGTGTGTGTGTGTGTGTGTATGTGACTAGCCAAACAGCAAATGCTAATTGCATGTAAGTGTAACCGAGTACATACATACATATATACATGAACATGTACTTGTGTGTAGCCGTACACAAAAAAAAAAAGTGTGAGACTCCGGAATCAAATCAATACCAAGTGGTGTCAAAAGTTCGGTTATGTCGGAATTATTCAAATCGAGTACGAAATTATTGATTCAATTACGATTTTTTGACTATTTTAATACTGAGTGGCTTCCATTTTATCAGCATATGTAGTAAATTTAACAATTATGTCTTGCAAACATAGCTTAAAAATACAAGCTAAACTCAAGAATTTCCAACTTAAATTTTAGAATTGATGTATGCGCAGTTTATGGAATAATACGTATTTTATGGAATTTACCGTTATCTATTATTATAAGCTATCACCGTATTTAATTGCAACAATATCGGCCAGTCAGAACGGTGGTAATGACTGATTTAAGTTTCAAGCAATGTACGTGCCTAAAAGCATGCAATAAAAAATATTTAAAATTTGCTTAAATGAGAAGTCCACTTGATTTTGGTTCTGTGTATGTTGAAGGCACTGTGCATGCAAGTCGCGGCCTCAACCGTGGTTTATAGCAGTTGGTTGTGTTTCGTGTGCCTCGACGTCCATCTAAGTGGTAACCCAAAACACACACACACACACGCACACAGGCACACACAATCATACAATATTATGGCTCGCAATCTAATTAACCGCACTGAGAGAAAATGGGGCAGAGAAATCAACCCTTCAACTACTTCAGCAACCGCATGTGATCCCTAAATCGTGCTACCAATATTTGCCACTCATTTTGGCAACCGCATGCGAGAGTTGCATAAGTAGCCCTCAATTGGCTGCTGTGTGGGGTGGGGAGGGAAGGGGGTGTATTCACAACTCCCACACACATACACACATACACGCACACACACATAGAGAGAGAGAGAGTGAGTCGCGCACACACTATGCTTAATTGAGAACGGAATTCAGCGCTAATTTAATTCGTTTTGCCAGCCTTTGTGCTCACTGGATGCTCGGTACTTGGCACTCGGTATTACTGTCCTTGCGGCCAGAGATTGGCTGTTTAGTGGACTTAAAGAGCTCATCTTAACGGCAGGGTTAAAGTGGCAAGTGACACAGTTTACCAGTTGGCGCTTAGCTCCTTTTTGCTGCCCCCTCATTCACAATGCACACACTCTTGTCCTGTTCCGACTACAACTACAACTACAACTACAAGGACCACAAGGACCGCCTCGACTGCCAGGTCCTGCTGTCGATTAGTCAATTATAGACAAATGGCCGGGGAGTTGTGCGCGGCGCAATGTAAACAAGCCATCAATAGCATCGCAAAAGGAGAAAGAGAACGAGAACAGCAGCTGGGAAACAGAGAAGCGGCCAAAAGGACTATGCAGGACTAGGAGTAAGGGAAGCATGAGCTGGCCAAGCTCCGTGTGGATGAGATAAAAGAATTATGCATAAGCAGCGGGGCACATACAAAAGGCAAGCGACGACCCAGGATGCAGGACGCGGGACGCAGGACACCCTGGGGCACAATGGAGGGTGTACAAAACGGAAACCACAAAACAGAAAGAAGAAAGAATTTAAAAGGGAATACGGGTAAAAAGTGCAGAAATACACGTATACGAAACAAAAACACGTTGAACAAATGCTCTAACTTGACTGAAGAAATTGTTCTCTATCTCTCCGGAGATTTGTAAAATCTTAAGGATATTCAAGTATTTCCTCAATCAAATGTTTCGTACATACATATATCCTTTCTTAGAGATATTTAAATACTTACGTAAGATAACGTTGCATTTCATTAACTTTATTAAGTATAATAGTATATTGATAATGCATTTGTTAGTGCCAATTCCCCGCTGATTGTAGAGTATTTTTGCAGGTACATAATAGTGGCATTATCTGAATATGCATGGCTTTTATTAAATTTGATTGTAACACGAATAATTCATTCCACAGCAACTACAATTACTTTGCATTCAAAGCCAACTAGGCTGGCGACTAAGCAGGCGAAACATTTCTATTCACTTGAGGAAATTATTTTAAATAAAAGTTATTGTAGTCGTGGAATGAATAGAAATATTTTAATTGTGTGCATATAAATGCCTTGGCTTTGCTGTGACTGGTACCAATTATGTCGGCGTTGAGACAAATTGGGCATCAGGCCATGCCCAAATAGGGCCTAAATACAGGCCTAACAATTATACATACACTTATTTTTTAATTTTTTGTATAAGTATAAGTTCTAGCGCAACAAGCATATACATCTTATAAGTTAGTGCACTAGTCACAATAATTATGTTGAGTTTAAGCTTAGTTCTATATTGAAATAATTTAATTTAATCTAATTAAGTAAGCTTGCTTTACGAATTATGTCATTGTGATTGCATTCAATAACTGTAATCAAATGTTTTATTTATTTTTGTTTTGAATTTTTTGCACTTATTGATTGTATCCAGGTATAACAAGTATTAAGATTACTTTTAAAATTGTACACAAGTCTCTGCATTAAATTGCAATGGACTCTAATAATTTAATGAATGGTACTCGTATTTAAGGTTCTTTTTCGTAATTATACTTTCCTTCTATTTTAGTATGATTACCTATTGGCTTACAAAATTGCGTCAATAAGTGATTTCAATCTGCAGTCAGTCAGCCAGTCTCCTAACTCTCAGGTCTTTTCACGAAATGCACTCGGATACTCGTACTCGTATCTCATTAGTCAGTCAGAAACAGAAAAGTGTGTCCAATACGAGGGCCCATACTCGTCCAAAGGTGAACACACAGAGCAGAGCCGAGGTGTGCGGCTCAGCTCATTCATGTGGTTAGCTGTGGCAATACCTTTAAGCAGATAGCTAGGTACATACATACATACACACTTGTACACCGATACAAAAGTATCTAGATACAGTTACAGCATAGCTGTCGTTCAAGTTTCCTTTGCTACAAAACAAATCCCAAACGGATATCGAGAAAAACAGTTCGGTGTCGGCCATTTGTTTAGATCTGGACTACAGGACAACGCGGCGAAGGAAGACGAGGGGAAGCAGGAGGGGAGGAGAAGGGGAAACAAGGCACGCGGATGCAACTGGAATACTTTTGAGATTGGGATTGGCATTGGCATTGGGTGCTTAGCGTCAACGTTGAGAGATAAACAAAAGTTTTGCAGCCATTGAATGTGGGACTAGAACAAGGACTAGAACAAGTACTAGGACAAGGACTAGGTGCCACACCATCTGAATGGGATATGCCGGGATAGTCGAACAACAAAAAGATGCTGGAAGAATGCAAAAGTTTAAATTGTGTCGGTGCTGCTGCTGGAACAAGGACAGCCTAGTCCAGTTCTAGACCAATGCAAGCAGAAGCCAGCGCAATCGTGCACCGTGGTATAAAATCCCCCTTTTGACTCACATTTCAATACTTGCAAAAGCTTTTAAAAATTATACGAAGATTCAGGTAAATGTTTTTTTGTTTTAAAGTATAGAAAGATATTTTATAATTTATCCGACTGCAAGCATTTAAGAGCTTGTAATACAAATATTTCAACAAATGCTTTTAAGTAGACTCATAATTTATCAAAGATCTTCTGCCCAGAAATTAAAGTTAATCTGTGTTGCAATTTTGGATATTAATGAACATATCTTATAAATATTCTTTCCAGGCGACTCAAATCTTTATTATTCATTTTTGAGCTCAAAAATTTAAATATAAAAAGGTAAATTCCAACTTGATTTGTATTTTTAAACAAAAATAATCATTATAGCTGAGCAGATAATAAAATGTATGGCGCCAATATGATGATTATATTTTGAGTTGTCAATATTATACTAAAAATTCATTTTTACATTGTAAGTAAATCAATAAATATGGAAAATAATCATTATTTTGTAAATGTTTAGTTAAACTAGTAATGATTTAAGTCCCTGGAATGTTGCTTTGAATCTATGTATGCATTTGGCCCATGGTGTGGGCCTGATAATCGTAAGCCAGTCCGCCAGTCCGGCAGTCAGTTAGCCCACAGTTGTTGGCATTGCCTGGCTCTGCTCATTTTGGGGCTGCAGCAACCACACGATTTCCGCTAAATGCCAACTAGAAAATAGATGCTGCCATTGGCAGCAAAAAGCAAGCAACGACAACTCCATCCACCCCCTTCTGTTCCGCATTTGGCCAGCAGCCCATTTTGACCATTATTGTGCTAACGCTTGCTAGTCAAGGCAACCCACTCAACACTCTACACTCTCCACTCGCCACTCTCCAATTCCCATCTCCTGTTCTTTTTTTGGGGCTGGCATCAAAACAAACAAAAGCAAAATCTAGTTAATTGGGTAAAATGCTGTGCGGAAATTGAAAGCAGAAGCACAAACAGCGACACACAACGACTGAGAGGTAGTGCCACCAAATGTTGCAAGCAGTTGCACCGTTTTGGAGCGGAAATGCCTCCCCCCCGATCCCCCGATCGGCGACCTCTCTTCCACCTCCCCCGCCAGCAAATGCAATAAATATCTAAATTTCTGCATCGCATTCACAGAGTCCCAGTCGCATTCGCATTTGCATTTGCATTTTGACTGTGACCATGGGTCTGGCTCTGTTTCTGTTTCGGGCTATGCCATTGTTCATCGATTTATGCAAATTTCTGCTCACATTTTATCAATAAACAATAATAAATTAAAATCAACAATCACTGGGCAAAACTGCTCGTTATGGGCCCAGGCGCCAAATTGAAAACGAAATTCATAAATGCCAATTGTCAACGGCCGCCCCATTGCCAATTTCCAATTGCCAATTGCCAACCACCATCTGCCAAATACCAAATACCAATGGTCAATGCCAAGAGACAGCTACCACTAAGCGGAATAGTCGCGACGAATGCCCGACTAACAGATACCTAGTACATAGATCAGTTGCCCTTCTTTTTATGAAATATTTCGAAAATAAACATTAAAGCAGCATACAAATAAAATAATTATCATCAATAATATATTTTAAGGGGGTCTTCTCATTCAAAACCCGTTTTTTGGACCCTTTTTAAAAAAATTCTTATTTGAAAACGCAAAGAATAATTGAAAACTTTTTTTATTTATTGTATTACAAAAGGTTCAAAGTAAACAAAAAAATTGTTTTTGCCTCGATACGAGGGCTGTTCAAAAAGTAATGAGACTTCAAAGTTGGGGGTTGATAAAAAAGGTGTCGTCACGGCGGCAACGATTCCGGGTCTCCGGAGCGTCTGAAATGAAAAAAAAACGGGGTTAAATTCAGTATAGATGTAATTCTCGGGTGATAGTAGACAATAATTTTGTGATTTTATTTGACAAAATGGCGGCCATTCAAAAAAAAATTTCAATTTCGGGCTTTTTTTTTGTAGTTTAGTGTAAAAAAAAAATAGTAAACAATTTTTTAAAATTAATCTCTTCTATCACCCGAGAATGGTGACAATTCTGCGTCGATTCCACTTTGTTTCATGAAAATCGGTTCAGTTGAACTGGAGATAACATTGCCGCCAGTTCGAAAAACGTGGTTTCGAGATAAACGCGTTTAAAGTTTTGACTTCACTTGCATTAACATTAACATTGCTGGATAAAAATGGCCATATCTCCTTAAGTATTTCGAATTTCTAAAAATCCTTTTAGGGGCATATTCACAACTACCCAAGCTATAAATAAATGCAAAAAAAAAAAGTCGAAAAAAAAAAGTTGCTCAATGAGAAGACCCCCTTAAGGCATCAGAATTCCATAAAAATGCTGTAAAATTTAAGTTAAATAGGATTTGGCTTAGTAACTCCAATATTGAATGGTTTCATTTGTCTATTACACAAAATTCAAAACCACAATAATAGATTCACACTTCATGGTATTGCATTAATTATTATAAAGTATAAGTCCAATATATTTGTTACTATGAATTTAACTGACAGTCAAGCTAAAATTCAAAGGGTGAAATTTCTTTTGTATGAAATACACATATATTTCTTCGTCCGTTATGAAAGATAAATGCTAAAAATTAGTCCACCCATGTTTACACAATAAAAAAAATGTAAAGCTCTTTTGTTGAAATTTGTGTGATTACAAAACGTACGAATTGATGTCTTTGATTTGTGTCCAACTCAGTGTAGAACTCGTTTTCAAAGCCCTTCTAATTCCACTGTGTACTGAAATTATGCAATCACGACAATAGCTGGATATCCTATCTAATGTATCATATCAAAGTATACTATGTATTTGCGATCTATTGAATGCACGTCGTCAAATTTACGCAAATGTTTCAATAACAATAATAATAAATATTGCTGTATTTACGATTAAAACCAAACATTAAAAAAACTAACAATGCACTGCAAATATAGCGCAAATGAAGGCTAATAGTAAAGTTGTGATGGCCCAATGGAATTTTCAAATGTTTCAATTTGGGCTAACGCCAAATAATTTTAGTTTTAACAACAATGACAACAACTTAAATTGGATTAGTTGTATTTAACAAAGTATCATAAAAAGTAAACATTAAAGCGATGGTTAGTTTGTTATTCAAATCATTAAATCATTACCAGTTTGACATATTTTTGTTGGGTGTTTTTGTTACATTTGTGGAATGTCCATTCAAAAGCATTGTACAAACAAATGTTAGTTTTTAATTTAAAACGAGCAGAATTGCAAACGCTTCTCACATTACATGACCTAAATTTAAAGCAATTAAATTATGAATATTCTTGTGAATTTATAAATAACATTCTTTTTTACTTTTTATTCTTGATTTAAATGCAGTTTTGCTAACGATTTAAGATTGAACGTGACCTTTAAAAAGCTATCAAAATAACGCTTTCAAAATTTAGTAGCTTTAGAATAAGTTTTTACATCAAATCATGCATGTTTTCATAGAAAAATATTTCTGTCAGCTATTAAACTGTTAAAAATCAATTATCAAGTAGAAGTTAATCTCAATAGTTATATTCAGACAACAATTCGAGTTTTAGAGAATAATCGTAGTCAAGGTCACATATAAAAGAAAACACTTTGAATAGCCTGAAAAGGTCATGAGGTCAGACAAGAATATCGCATAAATACTTAAGTAGCCAATAAAATAAAAAAAAATCGCGCAAAAAAAAAAGAATAATATAAACTAGGAGCCGCTGGAATTCACTGGAAACGAGAATTTCAGTTTCCAATTCGGTTTTTGGTGTTGGTTTCGGTTTCGGTTTTTTGACTGGGTTTTGGGCCAGTTTTGCATACTTTTGTGCGGGGCACATGAAAAATTTGCATTTTCCATTTCACGGCGGGCGTTCGCATCAAATGGAAAGCGAAATACTTTCCCCCCACCACGGCCAGTCAATGAATGGATGAATGAGCAGCAGGGTCGGGAAACTGCCAAAAAGAAAAAGAAAGAAAGAAGGAAGGAAAAAAATGAGGCTGAACGGGGTCTCGTGATCCTGGGCTTAACGAAAAACAACAACAAGAAGCCGATGATTTATTACACTTTTGAAGTTATTGATATTTTATTTGTGTGCGATGAAGTAATTTAGTGGCACAGCCGACTGCAACTGCAACTGCAACCGGCAACAGAAATGGCAACGGCAACTGCAATCCGGCAAAGGCAACCTGCCTGCAACTTGCAACTTGCAACCTGCAGCCACAGAGGCTTCGCGAATGATTTATTCTGACAGCGGCAAGTTATGCACATCTATACTATACACATACATCTTAAGGGGGTCTTCTCATTGAGCAACTTTTTTTTTCGACTTTTTTTTTGCATTTATTTATAGCTTGGGTAGTTGTGAATATGCCCCTGAAAGGATTTTTAGAAATTCGAAATACTTAAGGAGATATGGCCATTTTTATCCAGCAATGTTAATGTTAATGCAAGTGAAGTCAAAACTTTAAACGCGTTTATCTCGAAAACCACGTTTTTCGAACTGGCGGCAATGATATCTCCAGTTCAACTGAACCGATTTTCATGAAACAAAGTGGAATCGACGCAGAATTGTCACCATTCTCGGGTGATAGAAGAGTTTTTTTTTAAAAAATTTTTTACTTTTATTTGTTTACACTAAACTACTAAAAAAAAGCCCGAAATTGAAATTTTTTTTTGAGTGGCCGCCATTTTGTCAAACAAAAATCACAAAATTATTGTCTACTATCACCCGAGAATTACATCTATACTGATTATAACCCCGTTTTTTTTTTTCATTTCAGACGCCCCGGAGACCCGGAATCGTTGCCGCCGTGACGACACCTTTTTTTTCAACCCCCAACTTTGAAGTCTCATTACTTTTTGAACAGCCCTCGTATCGAGGCAAAAAAAATTTTTTTGTTTACTTTGAATCTTTTGTAATACAATAAATAAAAAAAGTTTTCAATTATTCTTTGCGTTTTCAAATAAGAATTTTTTTAAAAAGGGTCCAAAAAACGGGTTTTGAATGAGAAGACCCCCTTAAAATACAACGGTGGCCAAAAGTATTTTGGCACCCTTTAAAGTTAGTTCTAGCCAAATTGTGAGCTTACTTCATGACAAGTTTGGTATCAATGGAAAGGTCTTTTGAATTCCTTTCGAATGATGTAGTACTTTCCTTAACCCATTAAGTACCCATTGAAATTTTCGAATATTTGTAAACGTCAACTTTTTCAACTTTTTTTCTCGATTTTTAAAAAAAAATGTTTTGATGCAGAAAGTTTCTTTAAACAATTTAATTAGTAACTGCAAAAAAAA
The DNA here is from genome assembly GCA_037043405.1 of Drosophila subquinaria. Classification (NCBI taxonomy): domain Eukaryota; kingdom Metazoa; phylum Arthropoda; class Insecta; order Diptera; family Drosophilidae; genus Drosophila; species Drosophila subquinaria. Next base: position 15 of record JBAMBL010001007.1, on the reverse strand, counting down.
TTTTTCAAATATCTC
>JBAMBL010001006.1:0-15009 GCA_037043405.1 Drosophila subquinaria | reverse complement strand
TAAATGTATATTTATATTCTTTATATTGTATTATAATGTGAAGCTAAACAAAAATATTATAATTTAAAAAATTAACTATTTGAATGAAAGTAGTTAGGTAATTTTAATTTAATTTAATATTTATTTTCCTTTTTTAACTGATGCAAACTTGAGTCCAGAGTAAATAATATTTGTGCCACTGTGCATCGTCCTCGTTGACAACGCATTTAAATTTGCTACTCTTTTAACGACTGCACTTGAGCCTTCAACTGGAAGAAACTCGAGGCGGAGACGAGAATGTCGCCTGCAGGCAGCAGGACGACTATAAGAACGTTGCCTGTCGGTGACGACAAGAGAATGACTTGGACGTGGCCGATGAGCGTCACGCCCGACGTCTTTAAGTGCCGAGTGCCTTTAAGCTTTATGCCCTTTACGGCTATATCAACCACATTCTTGCATTTTATTTTTTTAGATCGATTTAAAGCACATCAACCAGAAGAACGATAAAGACAATAAAGTGGAAATTGGCATTGATTTGCGCGAGTATTATCCAAGTGTCGAATGGGATATATTGGGCGTGCCCGCGGAGCGACATGAAAAGTATTATCCCTGCTGTGCCGAGCCGTATCCGGGTGAGTTTCGTAGAGTTTCAAGCCACACGGCTGACTCGCCAATACGCAAAAGCACGCGAAAGCTCTACCCAAACTCACTACGAAATTCCCGTATCCAATCCAAAACTCCAATTCCCAAAAACCTCAATATCCATGTCTGTCTTGCTCGCTTCCTCTTTTTTCTCTCTCTCTCTCTGGCTTTCTTCTTGCTGCGTGTGTTTTGCTTGCCGCTGATTGTTCAGACATCTTCTTCAACATCACGCTGAGACGGAAGACACTCTTCTACACGGTGAATCTGATCATCCCCTGCGTGGGCATCTCCTACCTCTCCGTGCTGGTCTTTTACCTGCCCGCCGATTCCGGCGAGAAGATTGCACTCTGCATCAGCATTCTGCTCTCGCAAACTATGTTCTTCTTGCTCATCTCGGAAATTATACCATCGACTTCGCTGGCACTTCCGCTGTTGGGAAAATACCTCCTCTTTACCATGTTGCTGGTCGGGCTGAGCGTCGTCATTACCATCATTATACTCAATATACATTATCGAAAGCCGAGCACTCACAAAATGCGGCCCTGGATACGCTCCTTCTTCATCAAGCGGCTGCCGAAGCTGCTGCTGATGCGGGTGCCCAAGGATTTGTTGCGTGATCTGGCGGCCAATAAGATCAACTATGGATTGAAGTTCAGCAAGACCAAGTTTGGCCAGGCCCTAATGGATGAAATGCAAATGAATTCCGGCGGATCCAGTCCCGACTCCATTCGCCGCATGCAGGGACGCGTCGGTGTCGGCGGATGTAATGGAATGCATGTGACCACGGCGACCAATAGGTAAGTTATGCATTCGAGGGTACACTGACAAAAATATTATTATAATATTCAAATTTAAAATTCTTGATACAATATGCGGATAAAATTGCAATTGATTAAAAAAGTCAAGAGAGTCTCAATCATTTGATATTACTGAAAAAATTCTTATTAATGGAGAAGGAATTGAAGAATCATACTTTGTAGTCGTTTTTTATGGATTTTATCCCGGAATCTCAAATTTTTTCCCTATACACACTCTATGTATATTGCGTAGAACAACATAGCGTTATAGGGTTAATGAAAGCGACAACAAAGGGTTGAAAATTAAAAGAAACCCGCAGAGAAAAAATAATTAGGAGAACGCAAAATGAAAATAATAAAAATAAACGAAACCAAAAGAAAGAAATTAAATAAAATGAAAATTGAAGATAAAAGCTGTTGATGAGCATACGGGCGAATAAAAATATTTAAATTAAAGAAACGAAAGCTCGATTTCAATTCAAGTATTCAATTACTTTAGTGGAAGCCCACGCAAACTGTGTGTGTTATTCGCTTTATATCCATGGCATTAACTTTCTTTTGCAGGTTCAGTGGATTGGTGGGAGCTTTGGGTGGCGGGCTGAGCACACTGAGTGGCTACAATGGGCTGCCATCGGTGCTTTCCGGCCTGGATGACTCCATGAGCGATGTGGCGGCACGCAAAAAGTATCCGTTTGAGCTGGAAAAGGCCATACATAACGTCATGTTCATACAGCATCACATGCAGCGCCAGGACGAGTTCAATGCGGTAAGTCCCGACCCAGCTGATTGAATTTTTAATTGAAAATTCCGTTTGCCGGACGATGACGACAACGAAAACGACAACGACAACGAAAACGACCACGCCAACTATGACAGTGACAACGTGTGTCTGAAGCGGACTCTAAAGCTAAAGCTGAAGCTGCAGCTGCAGCTGAAACTGAACCCCAGACCAAAGCAGGAGCAGACCTGACCATAGCCAAAAAACCACAGAAATCGCTTTGCGCGTCTGTTCTTGGCATTTGTAGTGGCTATCGATGTCTGATCTGGCCAACTGTTTGACTAGTCAACTCTCTTCTGCTCCTTTTATTTTATTTCTCCTCGTGTCTCTCGACTTATTTAAGCTTTTGGCATATTTGCACTTTAAGACCACATGAAAATCCACTTTTAATTGCTTTTGTTCAATTGACTGGCAATTGGTTGGCAAACGACTACAACGGCTCCGTCCATTGGCATTCAATCAAATCCCACAGCCAACGCTTTGTTTTCTGATTCTGGCCTATGTTATATTCTTTTTTTTGCCTTCTCTGTTCTTTTGCTTTTGTTGTCGTTAGTGTTGCTTTTGCTTTGTTATTGGAACTTTCATTTTGATTGATATCCAACAGGCGCTAGCGATAAGCAGATTAAGCGCCAGTGCTTAATGAAAGCAATCGCTCAAAGTGTAAGCTACAAAATGTTGTTAGCCAATATTACGCATACGACCCTTTGTGCAATTTAAGTGTGGCATTTTCTGGCAATGCAAACTGTCTCGCTCTCTTTTCACTCTCTCTCTCTCTCTCTCTCTTTACTATTGTATGAATTACTTTTACTCGTCTCATTGGTAAATATTCTTTTTAAACAGCTTAAATTATTTAATTATTTATTATTGACTGGATATTCAATACCTTTAATGAGTTTTTCCTCATTTCTTTCTTATGTTATATAAAAATAAATATATATATTTGACGCTATAGTTGTTATTCGTTCAGCCAATATTACGTATTCGACTTTATGTGAATCTGCATTTTCATAATATCATTTTTAAATATTGTTACTTATTTATTATTTATTTACTACGCATACGCAGTGTGGACCTTTAAGCAATCAAAGTGCGGAATATCATATCACCATTCATTATCATCTTTTGTTACTAGTTTAAGTACGAACGTAACTACAGTCTTTATTATTAACTTATACATATATATTTATATATATAGTTACCTTTACCTTTTACACTTTCAGGAGGATCAGGACTGGGGCTTTGTGGCCATGGTCATGGATCGCCTATTCCTCTGGCTATTCATGATTGCCTCGTTGGTGGGCACATTTGTCATACTGGGTGAGGCCCCGTCTCTATATGATGACACCAAGGCCATTGACGTCCAACTATCAGACGTCGCGAAGCAAATTTACAATCTAACTGAGAAGAAGAATTAAATTCAAAATGGTTAACACAATCTGTCTAATGTCATGTAATGCATGAACATATTCATGCTTTAGTTTAATGTAAACTTTAAAGAGAATTAATAAATAAAATTTTGTTGGCCAAAGGCAGCCAAGAAAAATGCAGCTGCGGTTTTTTTTCGGACAGGATGCACAGCTGGCTGAGTGCAAAGCAGAATGCCAGAAAGATTTCTCAGTAATGTGAAAATATTAAAAACATTTTATCTACAGTTTTTCGTAGTATGTGTAAAAATTATAAAAAAAAAAAAAATAAAAACAAATATTAAAAGTAGCCACACTCATGCATATTGTAGGAGCCCATTAAAACTATTACAAAATTTGACTTAGCATACCTTTTACTGATTACATCCCTAGTTAAAGTAGCACCTTGGTTAACTTTAAATTCCCGCACTTTACCAAAAAAAAAAAATATTTCAAAATTCGCAAAAATTAAAAAAGCACAAATGAAATTTTGTAGTAAAATTTGCTGGCAACGGTTTCTGCTATTTCAAGACCAAAGTTGCTTCCAGTTTTAGTTGTCCTTGTTGTTGTCGTTGTTGTTGATGTTGCTGTGGCAAAGTCAAAGTATTTGCCTGGCATGCCTTTCACTTGAGAGCTGAAAATGAACCCTTCTCGGAAAATGGGCAACCTAAGAAGCCAACTCATGTGGAAATAGCAAGCAAGGCTATTGGAAAAGCCAAAGATGTAAACGTAGCTGGGTATTCAAAAGGGAAACGAAGGATATTACCAAATGTTGGTCACGTCAATATATATATATATATATATATATATATATTACACTTTGTGTGCGGTCCTTTGTGGTTATAATAATTTTTTTATGGTTATTTCTGAATCAAATACAAATTTTATTTGTAACTTGAATTATCTGCATGCTTCAACTATTTATGGAAACATTTCCAAATAAAAATACTTGAGGAAAAACCAAGGAAGCTTAGGCTTTATCCATAAAATTTTTTAAGTATCTTGTGTAGAAAAGCTGGCGGCAACTTTTTCTTTTAGTTGTATATGTTTTTTTTTTTGCTTTTGTTTTTGTTTTTGGCATACTCTCTATTTGGTGCGCATCGTTGCTGGTTCCCTCGAGGCGACCTCTTAAAGTATGCAGCAATCAAAAAATATCTGGGAAAACTATTTGCTACAAGTGCAAAACTATTTCTATACAAATGTCACAATTTCTTTTTGTCGTTTTTCTATGAATGTCATTCAAATTGATGCGGAGCAGCGTGTGGCAGTCTGGGAGGCATGCCACCCAATAACTACAAGTATTTTCCGAACCCGACCCAGAACCAGAATCCTGTCAATGTCAGTTTCCCAGCAGCAGTTGCAATTTTCTTCTGTGTGGCAACAACAGCAACAACAAGCTGAACTGAACTGAACTGTTGCCACAGAAACAGAAACGACTTCAACTTGGTTCAACAAGTACCTATTGAGAATACATGTATGCACATATATTTTGCATACATTTGCCACCATCGGCAATCACTTTACGCACACGCTCGTATCCATGCATTCATGCATTCACTCATTCATTCAGTCATTCATTCATTCGTTCATTCATTCTTTCAGTCATGCCACGCAGTGTCTTGTTCCTTGTTGCATGTTGCGAACTCAGTTCCGCTCCCTTGTCATGTTGACAATCTCAATATGCTGCCAGAGTCGAGTGTGGCGTCTTGGTGACCGACTAACTAGCTGACTTCCACACTGACTGACTGACTGACAGGATGACGCACTGAAAAATTCGACAGCTTGCCGCATGTGTTCACCATTTTCGCAACTTCCCGTCTACTTTTCATGCCTCAGCGATCTGCGCAGCGCTTTTTATTTCTGTTTCCTAGCGTCAATTTAAATTCATATTATTTGTGCTCCATATGCACATGCATACATAGTATTATATACCCACACACTCACTCACATACACATCTCCATATTTGCATTAAAAATATGCAGGCAATGAGAACATTTTATTTTTGTCACACCGATGACCAAATTCACTGCTATAAATGTTCCATAAATATTTTAAAAAAGTATTTAAACAAATATATATATATATATACATATATTTATATACACCACTGGCCAAATTAATAAGCACACTCTTTTTTTGTTTTACTATAACAGCTATTGTAAGTAAAGTCTTCAAATTTAATAAATATAGTATATTTGGAAAGGTCGTCTAATTTCCGTTTGAATGATGCATAACTTTTCTTAACCCATTAAGTACCTATTGAAATATTCAAAACTTTTTTCCTCGATTTTTTAAAATAAATGTTGGGACGCAAAAACATTCTTCAAACAATTTTAGGAGTGACTGCAAAAAAAATTTTTAAAAATCTTTTCGCTTAAATTTTTTTAAAAAAATTTTCAAAAAATTATAAAAAATATAAGCGAAAAGGTTTTTTAAAATTTTTTTTTTTTGCAGTCACTTCTAAAATTGTTTGAAGAATGTTTTTGCATCTCAACATTTTTTTTTAAAAATCGAGCAACAAATTTTTGAAAGCTGACTTTTTTTAAAATTCGAATATTTCAATGGGTACTTAATGGGTTAAGAAAAGTTGTGCATCATTCAAACGGAATTTAGATGACCTTTCCAAATATATTTTTTAAATTTGAAGACTTGACTTACATTAGCTGTTATAGTAAAAGAAAGAGTGTACTTATTAATTTGGTCAGTAGTGTATATTAAAGCTCCTTTACAAGTTCAAGAAATGTGTCAAATTAAATAACTAATTATTGATTACCAGAACACGCAAACTGTAAGAGCTATAAAGGTTGCAATTTCACACAACATAGATCTTAGATCAACTTTTTTAACTCTTTTAAGATGTTCTTCCTGTAAGTCTACCATCAGGATCAAAACTTGGCCCACTAAGGATATGTTTAGTAAAATCATCCTGATCAATTGAGGCTCAAATCAGATCTCTAAAATAATGTGCTAATTTATAGATATAGTAACTTAAAACCTGCTTTTAAGACAATGCTACGCAGATTCGTACATTATTATCGAAAAGACAAGTAACAATTTAATAATTATTTACAATATTTCTAATAATTGTTAATGATTTTCTGTAAATAAAACTCCACTGAATGACAGGCTTACCAAGCAAATTGTGATGCCCATTGAAGTACTGAGTTTTTACCCAACAAAGTGTTCAAAATGTTGTGTTGCTTTTTGCACTTCTGCATTTGATGTACATTTAATTTCATTTTTTATTTGTATTTATTTCGTTTTATTGCTGCAACTCGAAGTCAACTTATTGAGTTTCACATTTTTACGAAAATATAATTCATTGCATACTTTTTGGCGTGCAATTTAATTTCCCGCCAACGGCAAAAGTTTGCAATTCGTTTGATTTACCATTTATTTATGTCACAACGACAAATTCAATTTGATTGCAAAATGCTAAATATTATGTAACCCGAGATTAAAAAATGTGGAGCAGTCAACGCTCTTAATGAAATTCCAGCAACGGTCAAGTTGACATCCAGTTTTAAGTTTTTTTTTTGCAACTATTTTTACAGAAGTCTTCGTAATGGCCATAATATAATTAACAGTGCCTTGCAGCGAGCATCAGCTGAGTGGCAGTCTCTTAAGTTACCGTTAGTGCAGCAGAGACACGCCCACTCGTCCACACGCCCACTAGCTGCCCCAGCGATTAGGGCAGCGTGTCACTTGTCTAATTTTATCGCAAAAACAATTTGTCGCGCTGTGTTGGCTGTTAGCTGTTGCCTGTTGGCTTGGCGAAAACTTTTTGCTGACAGCGTTTTCCGTCTTTGTGGCAAATTTTTCAACGATTAATAAAAGTCGCGTTGCATCGCTGCAGAGGGACTCTGTCGCCATTTAATTGGGAAAGGGGGGCCAGGCTCATCCCTCAACCAATGGCAAGTTGCGAACTTAAACTGAATTCTGTGACATGTCGAAAACTTTCGAGTCTGTCATTTATTTATGAAGTGCTCGCTCGTAAAGTTGTTGCCACACACACACACACACACACACATGTTCACACAGATCTCATCCAATTAGCATATTAAATTAAATAAATATTAAACTAACTGCTGTTGGCCTCCAGCCCATCAACCACATAACACACTCATACTCACACACTCATCCACTCGTTGCGTATACGCTATGCAGTCCGGCCTTGTCAATACCTAAAATGATCAACCACACACATGGGCAGACTGTCATGCAGTTAGTCATTCACTCATCAAACAGCAATCCCCCACTCCCCCGCCCGCCAGCAATCAACTCCCGCGCCTTCTCTGTTTCCCTGTGTCTCTGTGGATTACCTGCCAGCGGCTTTACGAGTCCTGCGCCTTCTGACGCAGACCTTTCTCCGGCACTACTCATAATTTATGCCACTCATCTTAATAATTTTGGGCGCACAACTTTCCCCAACATGCATCGACATCGGCTCTGGCAGCCCAAATATTTTAAACATTTACTTAGCCAGGCATAAAGACATTGCCTAGGCGTGGGACTAAACTTTCGGTTGTCCTTTATCATAGTTTGATTCTGTTCATTTGAATAATTGAATCATATTTAACATTATAATAATAAATTTTAATACATTTCAAATGTTTTGCTTACTTAAGATAATTTAAATATATAGAATGAAATGTGAATTTAATTCATTTATTATCAATACAGAACGTTTCTCATTTATTTTCTTTAGATTAAATTAAATAGTAATGAATAAATAGTTAAATAGCTATGAAAAATGCGCTAAAATAAATTTTGAAACTGACTTTTGGAGTTGACTGAAAAAAACTTTTCTGAATTATTGTATTACTCACTTAGTTGAATTTCATTGTGCTCTAAATCCGTTTATATCTACAAATGAAATGAGAATATATTAAAAGTTCAGAAAAAGCTTCTTTTTAAGTCCATATATAATCATATTTTGTGTATATATTTTTATTACTTGCCTCATTTAATTTTAAATATTATTATTATCACCACATCTTAACAACATAGTAAATTTTGTAAATGTAGTTTCCCATTTCCCAAATTGCTTGTTTTATTTAAAATCCCCCTCAACAAAATAAATTTCAATAATACTAAATTCACTTAAAGTTTTATTAGCTAATTTCGTAAAACTAGTTTTTGAATCCATGGAACTGACTCCAAATACGGTTTATCTCTGATGACCTCGGCTGGAAGCCAATTGTATGCATCCCTGGCATTGTTACCTTCGCCTTGGCATGTTTCATCATCGTCGTCGTCGTCGTTGCCCATCTTGTCACAGCGTCAACCACACACACACACACACACATATATATACATAGCTGAAATGCCCCATGCGGCGGTTTTGCTGTTTGTTTTAGTGCCAATGTAGCATAGTTTTATGCATATCCTAGTAGTCCTTTATGTGTGTGTGTGTGTGTGTGTGTATGCAACGTCTTTGGTATGGCATAACTTTTCAGTCAGCGCTGTATTCTGGTCTTCTGCATGAAAATGCTGCGGCCGCTGCCAGCTCCAAGCAAAATTTACTTTACTCTACTTGAAATTCTTCATCCATTTTTTTGTTTTGTTTTTTTTTTATGCTGCCAAGTTGTCTTTGTTGTTGCTGTTGTTGCAGCTGCCTTGGCACAGCTGAACGCCCTAAAACGGTAAGCATATTTGCCTACGTGGGTGTATGTGTATGTGTATGTGTGTATGTATGAGTGTGTGTGCAGCAACTACACAACCTACACTACACATTATTCATTCATGTTGGACATCCACTTGAAAATTGACTTATGTGATGTGCATAGTCATATATATACACACACACACACATAGACAGGGCAGAGACATCGTAGCGAGTGATGCCTGCTGTTTTTGCTACGTTGACAGCATTTTGCGGTAACGTGCATTAAAAATTACGTATACGATTTGTGTTCTCAGAATATGCTTAAACAATGTCGGACGCAGACTTTATCACGTCGCACAGGTGTTAAAGTGCCTAAATGAAGATGTAGCAACATCAAATCTATTTGCTTTTTTACAAGACATCTCTATTAGTATGTGAAGGCAAAGCTTAAGTGCTTGAAATGACTCAAAATTGATTTCAAATTGCATGGGTTTTGCTACAATTTAGATAAATTTAGATACATACTACATTTGCATCGGTTGCTAATAAATTTATGTAAAATTTGATGGAGACCCAAAGCCGATTTACATTAGAATAACATATAATACATATATTTTGCCGATTATGTCTTGTTGATGCAGCAAATCGGAGGCCAAAAAAAAGTATAAAAGAAACTTGCGAAAATGCAAAGGATGCAAAAAAAATATTGTTTTCTCAAATCTTGTCCATAAAATACTTTTATAAAAACATTTTAAAGAACTTGAATTATATTATAGTGTGTTTCATTAGTTAAACACACTTTTCGAAATTTTAAGGAAAAAGGATTACCTTGAAAGCAGCTGTCATAATTTTGAGATGCATTAAAATGCATGAGATCCTAGCATGACTTGAGGTGGCATTTAAAAGGCACTTTGAGCCATTAAACTTACATTTAGGCCAGTACAGGCAGATTGACTCCTGTCCCTCCTACACACACACACACACGCCGTTTTCCCTTTGCCTTAGGGGCAACTTTTTCAGCCCTATGCAAAATGGATGAGGTGGTGGCACATTTCAAAGGCCGCTTGTGGCAGCACTTTGGCCAAATCCAATTAACTTGAACTGCAGCTAACACAGACAAACACACTCACGAGCACACCCACACACAAACTCAACACACAGAGTTCCATAAACTAGCGTTGCAATTGGGGGAGTGGGGATTACATGAAGGATGAACTTGCCTTGGAACGGAAATCCTTTTCGCGGCATTTTGCGCATCAGATATTATAAACATTTTTGGCTTTTGCATATTTGACGGCGCTGCCATTATTCAAAGCAACCAAAGTGTCTTGGATGGCAGAGGGACAACAAAGGCAGACGGAAGAGTAGCTAAAGGACAATGGAGCATAACAAATATCGCTGGCAAAGAAACGCAGCTTGCAGCAGCTGCTACATAATAAAACGACCAGCATCTTTCACTTGCCGAGTTCTCAGCAGACAAAGCGTCCAGGCATCCGACCGACAGACAGACGGACAGACAGACTGACTGACTAAATGACTAACTGAAAACTAGGTCATGTTTACAATTAACTTTACAGCGCCGCCACATTCAAGAGGTGGAAACTTGGGCTTGGTTTGGTGTTAGTTGCTGAGCTGCAGCCGCAACCGCAGCAAATGCCTCAGTGCCATCAGACTCATCAGAATCATCAGACTCAACAGTCTCATTTCGCATGCACAAAGGACGACTGAATGTCCGCACTGGTTTATTCCATCCTTGAACGATTTAAACAGATCGCCGCAGTTTCTTTACTATACTTTTAATATAACTTTTATGCACTTGTAGTGGGTATTATAGTTTTCTCATAAAATGTGTTATGCGTAAAATATATATATATTCTAGATCAGAACGGGATTTAAAGCGACGTTCGTCTGTCCTTCTGTTTCAATGCCAACAAGTCTACCAGTCTCTCTGCAGCAAGCACATATTTCGAACCGTCCAGATCGTATCACCATATCATATAACTACCATGGAATATCTGACGAAAATAAACCATTTGTTTAAGGAATTTCATAATTTATCCATAATTCAAAATTATCGCTACTTTGTAACTTATGTCAGTATTAGAAATATTATATTTCATTCAATACAGTTCACCAAAATCATAAGCGAGCATTCAAACTAACCTATAACTTTCTAGAGCTATCTAAACGAAGCTCGAAGAACTCCACGAGAATATCAAATTTTCGGCGTGTCGAAGTTAAACTTTCGTCTAGTTATATTACATATTTTATTTTTATTTAGTTTATTTTTATTTTTTCTGGTTCAGTCTGCAGCATTCTCATCAAATTCAGCAATGTTTTAAGTGGTAATTTTCATTTGTAATGAGCTGCGGCTCCTGATCCTCCATTCAGCCAGAGTGCCAATGCATAATGCACGTAGTCAAGCAATTGCCCTAATTAATGTGTCCTTGATGGGGGGCCAAGAGTAAAGTATTTGCAGCTGCAGGCCAGCATAACCGCAAAGCTGTCAGCGTCGATTTTAATAAGCCTAATTAATAGTTCAGCACTCAAAGGATCTCACTCCCTTGTCCCACTAAACAAATTCATTAGCTCAAAATAGACTCAATTGACTGAATAATTGAGGTATGCCAATTTGACAATTGCATCACGGATAATAGAACTATATATTGATAATATTAAGCAACAAACAATTATAAATTTAGAACTGTAGAGAGAGTTTAAGTAATGATAACAGTAAGTAAAAACTGTTATTTTATTCAGAAATATATCCTAAAAACTCAAATCATATAACCCTTAATTCAAAATAGAGTTATGGAGAACCGAAACCAATCTTTCTTTCGACCAAATCTTCACGGATCAATTCAGAACCGATTGCCCAAAAATAAGCTTCAATTTTTTCGCATATATTTCATTAATCAATTGCATTAAAGTCCTTTGAAAAAAAGCACAAAAAGCAACGCATAATTTAAACCGTCTGCATCTTTCGATAATTTATACATCTTTTTTTTTATTATTTGAAGACCGCTTTTTGTTATGCTTTGTTTGCGTGTTGGATTTTTCGGTAACCAAAGTACGCAGCCAGGCTTAAAATTATGCTTCCTGTAATTTGACATGCAGACAAAACCATTTAACACCCCGCTGGTTGCATTGTTTGGCCTCTTTGCGGCTCCCATTGGATCTTTGGCTTGGGTTGGCCGCAGTCCTTGAGGAATTTACTCAGTCAATGTGTACTTAATGCATATTGTACGAGCTGAAGAGTTAAACTCAAATAAATAGCTCACACACACGTGCACACATTGAAGGCGACTTCCTTGTTCCTCTCTCTCAACGATAAACGGCAAATTTAACGCATTGTTATTGGTGATTAAAAAGCCATTAAGCTGTGTCAATGCTTTAGTTCTCTATACCTTCTACCCCTCCAGGGTTACTTAATGACGACTAATTAAACAGTTTAGAGAGAGAATTGCAATAAATTTGTTTGACACACATTTCTGATACCCTTTAAATCGATTAATAAACAGACTTCTCAACTTAGAGAGCTTTATTTGTTGATGCTCTACTTTTACTTTGACTTTTTGTAAACAAGCAAACTGTGAAATTATTTTCTAAATTCAGTTTGTATAAGAATGGTAAAACTAAAGATTATATACATATGTTTCTATATGTAAATTAATGCTTTCATAACTGTCTTTTCCACAGATAACTTCCATCCTTACTATTTATCATAATTAGATAATTAACTTAGACAATTAAATAGTTTATACAAAATATAACATATTTTCTCTAAATTTCTAGAGTCTTTTTTATTTTTGACAAAAAATTTATGGACTGGATGGTTGTTTAAATTCGATGTACGGAGCATCTCACTGTCGAGCATAGCCGTCAGCTGCGCAGCGTTTTATTTCTCTTGCTGTTCCAAACGTTCTAATTAACTTTTATTACAGTTTATTGTTGCGTAGCGGAAAAACCGTTTTCATATTTTAATTATGTTGAAGTGTCATGGTTTTTAATTGTAAATTATGGACCAACACAAAAATTACATAAAACCCCCAAGTAGCAACAACAACAAACACAACAACAACAGTAAACAGAACAAGTAGAAGAATTGCAGCTCTGTATGCGCCTTTAACCACAATTACCATGTGCAAGGAATGGTCATTGTCCACTTTATCCGGAGAAAGGGAAACGGAAATGCAAAGGCGGCACCAAGATCGGAAAATATCTTTCCGCATGGCAAAATTCACAAGCTCGAATGTACAATATTAAATGTATGTGCTACACTTGTCCAGAAAACAGAAAAATCCTTTCAAAATAAATTACTTGTGCTCTTTAACAATTCATTTTCTGCGCTAATGTTTCACAAGTTTATTCTAAACCATGGCAAACTGTGTATATAAAATATTAAATACTAAAAATAAGTAAAATATTAAATATTTTACACTTGTCCAGAAAACAGAAAAATCCTTTCAAAATAAAATAATTGTGCTCTTTAACAATTCATGTTCTTCGCTAATGTTGCACAAGTTTATTCTAAATCATTGCAAACTGTTTCAACTGCGCCACTGTCAACCCGTTGGACCAACTCGCCATCCGACCCGTCTCTCCTTTCTCTCCACTCTCTCTTCTCTGGTTCCTCTGGCCACTCGACCGAGCTGTGCCCATGCCATAATTATGCGCTTGATGGCGTTGGGCTGGCAGAGATGATAACGTAGCCGCTTTGTTGCTTTGTTGTTTGTTCATTAATGAGTGCAACAAAAAGGCGTCGTTCTGTCTCCGGCCAGATCACACACACACAATCACACATATCACACACTCGCACAGTCTATAAGCATTTTGTTGTGTGTGCTACTATGCCCTTTTATGCGGGCCCTGTCACTTACACGCAAAATTTACCAAAGCATTCGCGATAGCGAGGTGTTGTCCTTAGTCCCAAGCCCGCATCTACACACATACATATATAAATATGTATATATGTGAGTGAGAAGTCGCTTTGTTGTACTGAAATTGCATATTTTGCAGCTTGATAGCTCATTACGCTGACACTTGATTGTTGCACGTACCCAACAACGCCAACATGTAGCGAGCAGCGAGCAGCGAGCGATTCCACGAGTTTTCACTTGTCAGCACGGAAAAATGCTCTCCCAGCTTAGTGATGCGAGAAAAAAAGAAACGCAGAGAATAAAAAAGAACAGCGGATTTTCTATTGAGAATAAGCGGCTGTGACTTACATAGGATCAGCACTTAAACTTTGTTTTTTACAAAGTTAGATAGCTTAAAAACCACTTGTAATTCAGAATTAAATGTAATGCTACAAATAAATTAATTAGTTACAAAGAACTTATTACAAATAACTCTTTTAATCAAAAAAAAACACATTTAAAAGCAAAATTATATATACAAATATATTTAATTTGATTTTAACACTAATAATAAATAATAAAAGAAAAACCACAGAAGTGTGACCAAAATAAAGAACCGTTTTGTGGAACAGGACAACACACAATCCAGTACCTACATAAAGAGGACTTCAACAGTCGCATTGGACGCAGACCACAGGTCTCAGAAAAGCCATCTAAGTTGGGAATTGTAAGCAGTGGAACCTGCCGGCTCTGCAATTGCGAGGAGGAATCCTCAATGCACATACTAGCAGAATGCACTGCTCTATCTAGACGTAGATGTAGGGAAACATGTCCTACCGATGGAGGACATAGTACACCTTATTCCGGTAAAAATTCTCGACTTCGTGCGAGAACAAGGGTTGATGAATGGGCTATAGGCTCAGAAAAGGGCACAATAGATCC